>OY735203.1:5453849-5943849 GCA_963457665.1 Thysanoteuthis rhombus | reverse complement strand
GATTCAATTTTAAATTTTGTTTTATGCAAAATTGATCCCTTTAGTTTGTGTCTGCCTGTTTTTTTTGTTTGTTTTTTTTTAAATAATAAATTGTTACTACCTAAAAAACAGAATTTGAAGGAAGTCCTTCATTGATCATCTCCAATACGGCATGCCCCCAAGAGACGTTGGTCACCAAATGGTTTCTGTTGAGTGACTAACAAGACTTTTCTATTCTCTGTATATTTCTTTTCTTCCCATTGTTATTTCTGCTCCTTCCAAAGGCAACTGCTGTCGCAATCTCAACATTATTGGCCTTCCTTTTTCTTACTGAATTCCTCTTGAAGGGAGCAGTATCACCCTCACCTCCTGTTGCCAGATGCTTTTTACCTTCTGATTTCATGGAGCCAACATGAATAGTGTAATCTGATCTTCAGTCAGAAATAAGACTTTGACAAAAGGAAAAGTGCAAACAGGTCTGGTTAGTCTCACAATTGAAACTGTCTTGAGACCACCATCTCTTGGCAGCACGAGAGATTGGCATCAATTAAAAGATTGGAAAAAGGGGGTGATCAATGTATAAGTTCTTTCATTTGCCTTTTTTTCCAGGCCATGATCAAAAAGTCTGAATTTTCAAAATCAAAGATTGGTACAAATGCAGGATCAATTTAGTCTAAACATGGCAAATTGAACTACCCCACTAAAAATTAGGGCAGGGGGTCAGAATACAGAGAGCTCTTTTCATTTCTTTTTTTTTTTTTTTTTTTTTCTTCGAATTTTGAGGCATGAGTAAATGTTGAAAATTTCAGCCCTTTAGCTCTATTGGTGGGGCCAGTATGCTTGATACAAACATACATAGCCAGCCCACTGGACCAACTTGAAAATAGAAGACACTTATGTTTATAGTTTTGGTTGACAGTCTCTCAGGAAGGAAAGAAGCCCAAATGCACAACCAACCAAACTCTTATACAAAACAGACATTTTGTCAATGTCAGCATGAAACCTCAAGAACAAAATAATTCCGATGCTGCTTCCAAAAAGCTTGACCCAGCACATTGTCTTTTTTTCTTTCCAAATATCTTGAAGCTGATTCTTTGCATTGTTGGATTCTTTTTGGAACTTAGAATGTTTAAAGGTAGTTCAGTCATAAAAAAAACAGTTATGCTGAAAACGATCACTGTGGTTCTCATTCTGAATGATAGGTTATTTACTCATACCCTTCAGAGAGATACTACGCATGGCGAAAATTATGGAATCAATATACTTAGTGGATATTCTCCCAGCCTTCTTTCCTCATAACAAATAATCAAGTCGTAGGTATCACAATTTTTGTCTAACAGCTTGATATTCCTGCTTTATGAAATATAACTCAAATACATCTGATTACAAAAAATTCAAACTATTGGCATATTCTTTCCCAGAAGTAGAAGAAAAAAATATGGAATCATTCAACAGCAAGCAAAAAGTTATTTGGTATTACATGAAAAAGCGGATGTATATCCTCTAAGTGCGCGGATTCCATGATTTGGGCCATGAGTAGGACTTGCATTTGGTTGCATCTTTCTGTCCGTCCATAAGATATCTCCAAAAAGTACTTGATGAATTTCAATGAAATTTTGTAGAAAGATGTGGAATGGAATAAGAAAGATTTATTTTGTTCACTGGTACGTAATAGTCAAGACAATTAGGGTTCAGATCCACGCACAACTACCTACTCTACATTATACTTATGTCTGCATCACATATAAACAAAATTTCATGTTCATCCACATGACATCTCAAAAGTTCCAAATGAATCTCACTGTAATTTTGTGGAATGGTGAATAGGCTAATGAAGAAGTGTTTTAGTTTTGGGCTGGATCCAGGTACCATTGCCTCCACTGTATTGTAGTCATATTTCTTACCACATGATTTTCATGTCAGTCTATGCATCATCTCCAAAAGTTTCAAATGAACTTCAATGACTTTTTGCGGGAGAGGGAACTATGTGCTATGGAAGAAGTGCTTGAATTTGGGTGCAGTTCAATGCGTTGTTACTTTGCTGACAATGGTATTGGCCAAGGTATGCAGTCTCAGAGGTCTTTCTTCTTTATTTTGTATTTCTTTGCTTTGGGACAAAAGAAAATGGGGAGACAGGATTAGGTTCAATGTAGTACCCTACACAAAAGTGTAGGTAAAGGCAAAATTTTGTGTTCCCAAGCCTCATCACAAAGGTACCAGGGTGACTCATGACCCTACTCTAATACTGAAATAGGGATATGCTTCTCCCAAGTTGATATCTCCAGCAGATCTCCATTCATTTTGTCCAGTTTTGCCATAAGACAAGGCTGAGAGTTGCAAAGAAATTATTCATTTTTTAAACAAATATATGTTTAAGATATTAGTTTCACATTACTCACAAGGAAGGAAAGAAAGGATTACCAGCTCAAAACGCGACTGCATTCATTAAAAAAAGTTCTAAATTTCCATTATTTCATTTTTAATTGGTATCAATTTTTTTTTTTTTCAGCCATGAAGTTGACCCTAGAACTTAGACCTACCAAAATAAATATTATTTAATCATTGAAATGACCAACTGAAATAGCTTAATGCCTGAATTTCCAAGAGTGTATAAAAAGTTCAAAAAAATAAATAAAAATTAATGTGATTAAGATATAATTGCATCCAATCAAAATATTTCCACATTTTGAATAACCAAAATCATGATGGGATATAATTGTCCCATTTGACATCTGTCTTGTGCTAGATTTGTCCTATTCAATATTTATCCCCCAAAAGAGTTGGTCTACACATGAACTTTAATAAAATAAAAATCATGTGCAACAATCACATTGAGAATAAAGACATTACTGTCAAAATTGAAGATGCAAAACTGGGGAGAGCAGACCACTATATCTACCTAGGTCAACAAATTTCCATCAAAGAGGAAGAGATCAAGCAAAGAATCACCCTAGGATGGTAAGCATTTGGCAGAGCAGGCTCAACCTTCAAAAACAAGTCGATCCTAATAATCCTAAAAAAAAGAGTATACAACCAATGCATCCTCCCAATAGTCACTTATAGAGCTGAAACCTAACCAAGAGACAAACCCACAAACTGAGAAGCATGCAACGCTCACCTGAGAGAATCATGCTAAACCTCACATGGAGAGATCATAAGACAGCATAGTATATCAGGAAGAAAACAAGTCAGAGACATCATAGAATCTATTAGAAGACTTGAATGGCAATGGGCTAGTCAAGTTGCAAGAATGTCAGACAACCAATGGACATCATGACTCACAACATAGATCTGCAGAGATCACATGCGAAACTGAGGCCAACAAAATACAAGATGGAGAGATGAACTTGACAAATTTAGAAAATACTCGCTCCGCGATGCCCATGATAGAGAATTGTGGTGAATCCTGGTGAAGGTCTATGTCTAATGATAGATGTTGAAGGACTGATGATGACATTTATCCTGCGATCGACAAAAAAAATACTGAATTAGCAGATCACCTCAGCAACATGTCTTTCTTGTTCACTCATGTAATGCAAATTAATTTCTATGTAGGCTTCATGATGATGATCACAACCACTTGATCATTTGAGTATGGGGCAAACTAAAGGGGGTCACTGTCATGTGATCTCAATGGAGCAACATGTGCTTAAGAGGACTGGATGTATAATTTAATTCTAGCTTGGCAAGATGTTTTGTCAATCGATGGCATAGCATTGGCTGAGATGACCACAGGGCAAACTTGTTGCTGCTTATAGCACCTGGTATTCCCAGAATGTCATCCATCTAGTATTGAACAGTAATGTAGACTTCATGATATGATAGCCATTGCCTCTGGTTGTAGAAACAGGGAAAGATCTAAAAGACTTTCATCTTTTATGATATACATATCTGTAGACTTCTGAAAGTGATCTACAGGATAGATACATATACATTATTATATATATATATAATTGGCTATCATTAATATTATCATCATCATCATCATAATCAACGCTCCTTTATTTGGGGTTGAGCACTCTTTAAGTAAGGCACTTTGTTCATTGTAAGCTACATAACAATGCTCTTCCAAATTTGGAATGGGGAATGGTGCATTTGTAAATATATTGCTCAAATTCAGTCTTACTGACCATCCAGTTCTGCATAGGGCAGGGGTAAAATGCCAGCCTCTGGGTCTGAAGCAAAGGTTTCAATTCTTTCATCGTGGTACTGGATGGGATAATGGATAGTCTATTGCCACTCTGAAGAGTCATCCACAGAAAGCTGTTTTGTTGTATTATAACTCAATCTTTAATTACTATATATATATATATATATATATATATATTTCTCAGAAAGAGTGAATGATAAAATGAAGGAGCATAGTTGCCATGATGCACGATTTAACAAATTCTTCTCGTGCTCAGATGCTAAGTGGAGTGAGTTTGATCCTCCCAGGTATCTCACTGCTGTGGTCTTTTGCCAGACTTGAGCACAATTCTGGAAATCTTTTTTTGATATGACTACAAAGATGCTCATTCCAACATGTGCACTTTTCAAAGGACATCACCATTAGACCACAAATTTCCCCAAACAGACTTGGAGCTGCTGAATGAAGCCAAAAACCAACGTAGGATTGGGGGGGGGGGGAGATTCAAATTTGCAAGATAGATACCTTGATCGTTGCTATCATTCCATTTCTCTGCAGGGGTCTACATTTACTACATGCGTTGTACAAGGAAGAATAATTATGAGTCCTTGTGTTGGTAGAATTGAATGTTCATTTTTCATTTCTTTCTACATTCATAATTCTGGTATATTTTTATTTATGTCGAGACAGATTCTGCACAGGGAAATCACGAATCAAATTTCTATTTGGTTTTTAAAATAAACCAAGAACATTTCTGTTTTCAAAATTAAAATGTCTCTCTCACTATCAGTGATGTCTTCCTATCTTTCTCTCTATATCTCACTCTCTCTCTCTCTCTCTTTTCTGACTTGTAGTCCCCTTCACCTACATCATAGTTGCCCAAACTTCCTCTTTGTGTCTCAGAGCCAGCTAACTTGTCCATTAAATCCCCCTTTGTATTTCAAAAACCTTTTGGCGACAAAGAATTCAAACTTCTTTTGTTTAAACGGCTTAACTAATCCACCGAGAGAACTCAAAGAGCCTTTGGATGGAACAAGCAACTGGCTACTGACTATTGTTCATTCATCTCTCATTTCTACTGGTATGGACATATTTGAAAAAGCAAAAGAAAATTATAACTCTCTACATTTTTTTTATTTTTCCTCAGATTTCTGAGAATTTTTTTTTTTTTTTAAAATACACCTACCCATAATTCAACACTTTGACCTGCCTCATGACTGAAATAGTTCAGTACTTCCCATCTGTGTCAAATGTTCAAGTACAGAAAAAGACAAGGACTTTAAATGCTAATTTTTTTTAAGTATGCCAGCCCTTCCCTAATGGAAACTTTGCGCAAGCCTACCTAATCGCTCACATTTCCTTTCATTCATCGTTCAGTATCACAGATTACAGCAAAATATTGAAAGTATGGATTAAATATTGCCTCCTGCACTTCCTGATAGGAACTCGCATACTGTTGACATATCTCAGTTTTGAAACAAAGAAAAATGCTATAAATGTCTGAGAACTCACAGCTTAGTCGTTGGAATAAGTGTGCATACAAAGATCTGTGAAAAGAGAAAAACAAAACTTTCCACTGTTATCTATTAGTTCAACAATATTTAATGCTTAACAGAGAAATCTAACAAACGTAACCTCACAAATCTAATTAATGTAATAATTACATGAGAAACAAGCTTTCAGAGAAATAAACTAGGTTTGAAGATTAATGTTTCAAATAAGAATAACTTATTTTTACTAAATTTATTTTTGATTGAACAGTGCACCAGTTTTTACAACTCGGTTTCAATTAGAAAGATATTTTAATGATCTTAATGTGATTGAAAATTGTTTATACATCATTCTCCTTGCATGTATGTATGACCATAATGATATTTCTCACACCAGTAAAACTTGTTGATTTATCTGTTATAATGTATTCTTGAATTTTATTACTTCTTTCCTCTTTTGAAGTTTCACCACTCACAAAGTAGGTTAAGAAGGTAATGAGTCAATTGCTGTCCACTAGAACCAATGCATAATATCTTGCAGTAATAAAATTTAGATTCCCGTCATATCTTTCATTCTCTCTCTTCTACTTCTTCACTCAACCTTTCAATGTAATGTTTAGATTGGTTTTTGAAGTTTTTTTTTCTCTTTTTCATAAATACACATTTTTTTCATTATTTTTTTTTTTGTTATAAGGTACTTCTAGAAGTGCTAAGATTATCAAGACTACATTTATTCTTGAAGTATGGTAATTCTCATTCAGAACTGTTGAAATCTCCTTTAGAACTACATATATTTTTGAGTTCCCGTCCTGTAGAAAGATCATTTTTTTTCTTTTATCAAAGTTGATATATAGAGTAAAAATCCAAATTTTATTTCAAGTCATCTTTGTCTCTATTTTCAATTCTCTTTAGATCTAAAACCTTTGTCAAACTTCAGTCCAAATATGGAGTTGACTTTGTTTTCCTCCCCTAAGAAGAACAACAAGAGCAATCTTTATCAAATTTAGGGGAGTAAAAACAAACATCCCCCTACCATGAGATGAAATTACAATCAAATGATTAGTAGCCATATCTCTTAACCACTGAGCCAAATTGTCAAGTCTTATATATCTATCAAATCTATGTAAGGGCTTATTTCATTCGGATAAATAAATACATCTGTAAGATGAACTTTCCCCTACCCTGTTTTGAAATAATAACAAAATGATTGGTAGCTAGCTCTTACCAACTGAGCTAAAATGACAAATCTTGCATAAGTCTTACAAAAATATATCTTATGGATATACAAGGCTTATTTGATTCTGATAAATAGAAACATTTAAACTAAGGAAATATTCCTATGATTCTGTGTCTATTATGCATACAAAAGCAGCAGTATTTATCATCAGTTGGAATAATTGAACCCAGTTGGTGTCAGGGTAGCTCAATTTTGGAGTTCCTCACTAATTTATTAGAACAACAGCGTTGTGATTTTCAAAACTTGGATTTTAATTATTCTCCCAAATTATTTGGATTTGGTCGGTGAAATTCTAAACAATGTAAATAAGTATTGCATACATTTTTCTTTGATTTTCATGTGAATTTTCTGAGGGTATTATAATTATTCTGAGAATTATGTACCATATTTTTCGGCATATAAGGTACACTTTTTCCAAATTCTGACTCGGGAGGTGAACACCTATTTTGTTTACTAGAATTACTGTGCTCTGCAAACAATGCCAACCACTGTTGTGGTTGATATAGATTCCAAAAGATAAAAGCATGAAATAGTTTAGCAGGGAGGGTTTTTTGTATTTTTCAAGACTACAAAAAAAATAGGTGCGTCTTAGTTATGTTTTATAAGCTGAAAGATACGGTATCATTTTATAGATTTTTAAAATTAACATTTTTATTTGTGATTTTTAAAAATATTCGCTTATCTACAGCAGGGTTTCTTAACCGGGGCGATTTAAACTCTTGGGTGGGCCATGAGTAGCCATGCAGAAAACGGTTGGTCTTTTGTGGTTGGTATAGGATTTTGAGTATCAAAGTCTCAAACTGACAATAAGAGATTAGTCTGTAGCAACATTACTATTCATTAACTTACCAACCTGCACTGGGATATCACCTTATGTAAACCTAATGTGTCTGCACAAGCTGCATCAAACCAGACACAGGAACCGCTAAAAACAGTATGTGTGAGCCAAATATTTGATGTTACTATTCAACACTTCTTCCGTTAAAGAAACAGTGGAAACATTTCATTAAGAGTTAAAAATGGTTTGGTATCTTAAATAAATAGGTGGGCAATGGGAAAATCTTCAATGAGAAAGTGAGCGATAGCGCCTGAAAGGTTGAGAACCCCTGATGTTGAGATAAGAGAATTGTAATGTTATAATAGTGAAAAAAATCTCAAATATTTGAAAGGAAAAATCTTTGATGTTTATAAGTAAACAGACTAGTAAGAAAAAAAAAAAAGTTTTCACAGTCCTTAGAAGAATCATTCTTTTAAAACAAACAAATATTTACCAAATAAAACACACCTGTGCCAAATACAGTCAAGAAAACACACCTGCGCCAAACTCAATCCAGAAAAGTTAATACCCAAGCAAAGAATATCTATTTTGGAAATGTACAAAAATAAGAAAAATTTATATTATTACAGAGAAAATAATTCAATATAAATTTGCCAAAAACTGTAAATATAGATACAATTTTTTTTCTTTTCTGAAGGCTTCAATACTGAATGCTATTATTTAATGTTATTTGATATTAAATACCCAATAGTAACCATCATGTGACCACCGTCTTTTGTCAGCATGCAATGTTTGGGGTGATCAATTAAAGATTTGGAAAAGGATGGGAATGATCAATGAAAGACGTACTTTTCCTTTTTGTTGGGGTCACTGAAAAGTCTGCTGGGGAACCAGATTAGAGATGTTTATCTCTTTTCCTTTTTTTTTTTTTTCATTGTTGAAAACCTCAGTTCAATGTTTCTACTTTTGTCAGATTTGAACCTTTCTCTCTCTCTCTCTCTCTCAAATCTTTGACCAGCATTTTCATGTTGGTTTTTTGGAAGCTGCTGTTGCGGCTTCGAGGCCACCAAATCAGCTGCACATATTTATGCAATGAAGACAGTAAAGCTCATAGCCTCCACCATTATACTTGTAAAATCTAAGGTATCTAAAAATGTCAAGCAAATCTGGTTCCTCAAAAGTTTTCCAATTACAAGCAACCTCTTTTTGGTATTTATTTGAAGATGTTTCTGTGAAAAAAATATTCCCCATCTAAAGCAGGAAAAATAAGTAAAATGTATAAAGCCAGTCAGGAAGTCATTTATTTTATGAAGAGTTTGACACTTTTTCAAACCCCAAAGAGAGAATGTCAGGATGTTTGACATTTAATTTCACAGAAATAGTCTTTTACTGCCACACAAATAAATGCTGTGATATTACTGCAGATACATTTTCATGATATCGCTATGATATATATTTATGCATTTATATCCCTGTATTTGTATTCATCATCATCAGTCTCTTTACGTCCGTCATTGGACATAGACCTTCCCCAGGATTCACCTCACTTCTTTATTGTGGGGGTCACGGAGTCAATTCTTTCTGAATTTGTCTTGTTCATTTCTCCATTTTGTACTCTGCCAACCTTGGTTGTGCATGTGATCTCTGGATATCCAAGTTGTCATTTGTAGTGTTCATCGGTTGTCTGCCATTCTTGTGACATGGCCAGCCCATTTCCATTTGAGTTTTCAGTTGGATTCTATGATGTCTCGGACTCCTGTCTTTCTCCCTGATATATTGTACTGTCTTATGCTCAACCTCACATGGAGAGATCAACATTCTTTCATGTGCATGTCACATGTTCCTCAGTTTGCAGGTCTGTCTCTTGGTTAGGTTCCATGTTTTAGCTCCATAAGCGACTATCGGGGGGCTGCATTAGTTGTATACCCTTCTTTTTAGGGTCAATGGGATCTTCTTGTTTTTGAAGTTTGGCTTGCTTTGCCAAGTCTGAAGTCTTGGTAACCAATTAATTGTTTGAACTGCAGCTCGGTTTGTCATCTTTCCTTGCAGGATATGAGCTTTTTTGCTTTTCCGATTCGGTGCAAATGTCGATCTGTTGAATGGTCAACATTTAGTCCCTCTGCAACCTTTTGAGTTATCAGTTGGATCTTGACAATCACAGTTGTCCACATCTTCTAGGCTCTTTCTCTCTGGTTTCAAAAATTTCATTGCAATGCTGAGCTGTACATTCTTTGATCATCTGGCCAAAAACTTGTTCAATATTGTGAGCAGTTTCTGCTGCTTTACAGCCTATTCTGAACTCGTACACCAAATCTACTCAAATTTGTACGGGTTTTATTTTCACCTCAATAAACCAGATTGCACAAGGGAAAGAAAATGTTTAGCTCAAATAATTACTTAAATTCACATTTTGAAACAGTATATTCCACAAACCTAGTTAAATAATATTTCAAACTCCCATGTTTCTTTTTGAATCAATTAACAGAAACTGCTAGATTCATTAAGTTTGCACAAAAATAAACTCCAATCTCGAGAACATCTCCAACCATTTCATTCATTGGTTAAAGATCACTGATAAATCCAGGAGAGAATTTCGTAATAAACAACATATTTGTAAACTTTGATAAACAAAACAATTTTCAGATCTCCCTCTACATAGATGAATATATAGACCATTCAAATCTTGCGTATCAATAAATAAATACTAGCAGAAATACTGAGCCTTGCTTGGGTTCCTAAGAATCTAAAATGAATGCAATTGCAAGAGTTCTCTTTGTATCAATTGCTTTAAAAAGATAACAATCTTCAGCTGGTTAGGAATATTGATTCTATGAGGATTGTTATTTCCAAACAAACAAGGGAATGGTTCTATTCTACATTTCATAAAAAATCATAAGACCTAAAATAAAGATTCATTCCGACGATTCTTTAGAAAGTTCAGTATTTGGGAAAAATAATATGTAATTTACATTATTAATATAGACAAATTATGTTTAATCAAACTTTTTCCAATGTCAATTATATCATTTACCCCTATTCATGCCTTTCCCAAAGCTTTAGTGAGAGAGGAACATAAACGCTTGATAGAAACTGTCATAAGATTAATATTTTTTTAGCATACCATGTTGGGGTGATCAAAGAAAAAAAAAATTGAAAATGGGGTGATTGCTGCTTTTTTTTTTTTCTTTTTTGATCACTAAGACGTCTGAATTTCCCCCAAAATAAGCATGAATGCAGCCAGGCTCAAACCAGGGGCTGATTTAGTATAAACTTACAATGCAAATTGCTTTCCCCTCAAAAACTGTTAGATTTGGAGAAAAAAATTTTCTAGACTTAATGAGAAAACACTTAAATTTTCAACCCTATAGCTCCACTGATGCTGCCTGTGAGTGTCATCATACATAGCTATGCAGACCAACTTGAAAACTAAAGAGACCTATGTGGACAGACAGCGATAATTAAAAACTGCTAACCAAAACTGAATTTGAGCTTGACTCACCTAATCCAATTGCATTTCATGAGCTGCTAACCACTTGGCCATCAGCACCTTCATTATTATTTTTGATAATAGATGCTTGCCTAAAATATTTGGATGCCAATAATAGGGGCATATCTGGATCATAGCATAACATTAGATTATTTGACAATGAAAACAGGTCCAGTTAGTCATTTAATAGAAACTGTCATGTGACCAACATCTTTTGGCAGCATACTGTGTTGGGGTAATCAATTGAAAAAGGAAGGTCAATGAATGTTACTTTTCTCACCTTGGGTGGTGATCAGTGAAAAGTCCAAATTTTCAGCATGAACTGTGTTTAAGGTACAAACTAAATGACCAATTTAGAAGGAACTTACATTACTATTTGGACCCCCCCCCACAAAAAATCAACTGTTTTTGTAGACATAAATTTTCAGCCTTCTAGCACAATTGTTGCAGCCTGTACATATGATCTGGCCAGCTATGCCAACTTAAAAACTGAAGAAACCTATTCTACAAGCATTGTTGTTAGAAGCAGAAAAAAAGATTGGAGGTATCTGACTTTTATTGGGACCACCGTAGAAAGAGAACCTGTCTTCATGAATGGTATTTTACCTGTAAGAAGGATCATTGGACACGTTATGGGAACAGGGAAAATAACAGAAAAGAATTTGTTCAATTGTCTAAAATATTTTTGTAATTTCTCATATTCACACCTTCCTACTCATACTGACCTTTTTGTTCCTTTTTAAAAACCAAGAGAATTTATTGTTAAATTGTGATTCTGTATCAAATCTTGAAATCTATGAAGAAATAGTTTTAGTGATAATGATGGCAATATGATCATAAAATTGAAAATAATTTTTAATTATATTTTCTACAAACTTAATAAAAGACAAGAATGAGAAATCATTCATTATGATGATGTTGATTGAAATGAAAGGGATCATTAGTATTAGCATGAATCGGTTGCAGAGTTGGCAGACCAATCGTAGGCTCTTAAAAAAAAAAACGTTTTGACTCTATTAGCCAACCAGCATTCAGCTTAAAAGTAGATCACTCTTCTCATTGGTTGACTCTTCAAACATTGGACGCCATTCTCTGTCAAGTTTATCTGAATTTGAACTCCCCATTTTTCCTCTTCAAATCTTTGTCTGGCTTTTGTTTTCACATATTGTTTTCATTCTTTGTTTTTTTTTTGGAAACTGATCTTGTGACTTCAAACTGTTTAATTCACAATGACTAATACTGAGACATGCACATATGCCACAACATAAATAGCTTTCCTCAAATTTTTGTGCCTCAATGCAAACCTGTTTTCCATGTGGTTATATACACATATATGATGATGATGATAATCAAGATCTACAAAACTGCATTTGAATTTACATAAGTCATATCTTTGCTCAATGCTGCTGTTTTCTAATTATCATTCTCATGCAAATACTTATAACCATTATCAACTAAAATAGTTGCTAAGGCAAGAACAATATAATGGAGTAAGTGTCTATTTTGAAAAAACTTCAATACTACTGGTGATTGAACTATTAAAATCTTTTAATTAATTTAGAATAGTTTTCTCCTAATTTTCAGTATGATCCAATCACTGCGGTTCTTTGGTAGAGTACTTGCCTCTGGTTTGGTAAGCCATGGTTCAATCTACTACCAAATTATACCTGAGACTTTAAAAATGGTACTCAATACTTCTCTGCTAAGCACAAGGATTAAGGAACCTCTCTTCAATGCTAAGGGGTAACACCCAAATCCTATAGGGTGCACTGGATTTAATAAAATCATGGTCAGTACTTAGATGGTTGACCATAAGGGAATAAAAAGTGCTATGAGCTGAACTGCCTACCTGTGTGTAACTAGTTCTGCAACACCCACATAAGAGGGTATAAGCAGAGAATAGTGATACATGTATTTTGTCAAAGATATTTTGTTTAGAAGGTAAATCTCAGTTTACTTTTGGAGATGGATCAATGGAGTTCTTCTAAAAGTCAGGCACAAATTATCCCACAGTTGATTGGTAGATATAAATGTGCTGTATGAACATATCGATGCTCAGCTAAAGTGCAGAATTACGGTGACTGCTTTCAGCTCTTGACACAATCCAAAACAATTGGAAAACTAAGATAGACCAGAATTTGGAAAAAAGAATAGTTTGGCAAATATATCTTTTTGATCTAAAATTTGTAAATATGAAAGGCGTGTCGTATCATTAGTTCAA
The DNA here is from genome assembly GCA_963457665.1 of Thysanoteuthis rhombus. Taxonomy (NCBI): domain Eukaryota; kingdom Metazoa; phylum Mollusca; class Cephalopoda; order Oegopsida; family Thysanoteuthidae; genus Thysanoteuthis; species Thysanoteuthis major. The sequence goes on along the minus strand of OY735203.1, from coordinate 5,930,528 downwards.
GAATTGCTGAAACATTAGCTCTATAAACAGACACAAGTAAACTGTAAATGTTTTGCTACATTATACAAATACCTAGAGGAAAAAACAAAGACAAATTTTCCACTATTTTGATTACTGTTACTTCAATTAATTTCTGCGCAGAAATCTGGCTTCAGTATTGTCCTCTGCTTTTAACAGCTAATTGGCTGAAGTGTTGAATTTCCAGAGATTCACTATTTATCATGCCTACCTATATTGAAACTGGGTATCATTGAATGAAATAGTTTATAAAGATTGTCTATAACTTTGAGAGGAGTCATTAACATTAAAAGTTTTTGACAATAAAATCTATTCTTCCCATCTTTGATGTTAATTAAAAAACATTTGAAGGCCAAAACATTGTGTTAACATCAAAGATGGGAAGAAGAGATTTGATTGTCTGGAAAAAGAGTCGAAAATTAAAAGATTGTTGATATGGCACCTGCAAAAGATAGGATCATTGCATGTAAGAAACGTGTATATATAATTCCATGAAAGATAAGAAATAAAAACATGTTTTTAGCTAATTAAATTCAAGGCTTGTAATTAACCTTTGAGAAATCAATTTTCCAGTGTTTAAAATTATTGTAGGTTTGAAAATAATAGCAGAATCTTGTTATTTTCAACTGTTATCGATTATTACTGCTGCTTGTGTTGTAGCCTGTATAATGAGATGGTCTACATTATATTTCTGCAGAAAATATTTAGCAAGAAACGGGGATGTGTGTCTTATAAAACTGCACAAATGCTATAATATAATAAGAATGAATACTTGCACAAAAAAATAGATTCCATTGAAGAATAGATATGGTTAGAATAAATTCTATTCATGATGTCACTGATATTTTTCAGTGCAAAATACCAAAGATAGAGTAAAAAGGAACAACTAGACTCGAGGTGTCACAAATAAACCAGAATCAGAATCAAAAAGGTCAAAAAAGCTATTTCTTAAAAAATTGGAGAACAAAAAAAAATTGTAAGTTAATTAGTGGAGTACTGACACCAATTTTCAAGTCTGTAGACAAAACAGTAAGGCCTGGAGAGCTGGAACACCCCCCCCAAAAAAAACGAGCATACACACACACTTTTTGTGTTTATGTATTTATACATATGCCTACTGTTGTTCTATGATGGTCACTAATTCTGGAATTTCTACTGGAATAAAATGAAGAAATATGTAACCTCACTCTCAATACTTTTTCTTTCAACTTCAATAGGAGAACCAACATGACTGGCTGTGCCAATAAGACTAAGAAAACAATGCTATACATAATATCAGAATACATTCTAGAGACATGCACGTAATAGATTTTGAAAATGAAATCAAGAACATTAACTGGGATATTATCGGTAATAAGGAAATGAGAAGATTCCGAGAGTACCTTGTCAAATAAAAGCCATTGTTACTGTAAAGCTCTCGAAGAGCTACAAACTGAACATTAGTTGATTTTAAAGTGGGAGCATAAACTTGAATAATAAGTCAGACAACTTCAACATCATCAGGAGTGATTTTAACGATCAGGTAGCACAAGGTAACAAAAGATGCATTGGCAAGTTTTGTTACCGGATGGAAAAGGTGAAGTTCATTAATTTTGCAACAAAAAAAAAACAAGAATGAAATTAACTACATCCTAACAGACAAAAGCAACACCATTAAAAGAGAATTAGGTATTAAACCAAGTGAATGAGTGAAGCAACCATAGAATGATGATTAAGATTCAAATTAATACCAAGAGGGAATATAGAAAAGTGTTTCATACCAAACTGCCATCACTTACTGTACAAAAACAGCTCTTTCAATCCTTCAAGCTCAAACTAAAAAGCATGAACTTCTCACTGAACCAGAACATCAATGAGCTCAACGACAAAATAAATACGTTTAAGCCAAAGAGCAAGCGAATCAGCCCCATTAAACTCTCAGAAGAAACCAAGAATATCCTGGAAATAATGCAGAAATCTCAAGCCACCAATAAGAAGAGAAAAGATTGAAGCAACTGAACTAAACAGAACCATCCAAAAGAAACAAAATAAAATATGACAGTAGCCCTTGATTAAATTCTTGAAAGATGGAGAGGCTTCAAAACAATAAAAAATCTTCTGGTGCAGGAACAATGCAAATAAGTAGTCTGCTTGAAGAAAATGAAACCTACCAATTGAAAGTGACCGAATTGTTTAACACACCCAAGAATTCTACAAAATCCTCTATTCCTTCAAACAAAGAACTATGAACAAGACATACAAGTCACATGTAACCAGTTCAAAGATTTCCCAAAAGTTACTCTATGGGATGTGAAGCAAGCCATGAAACAAACGAAAGGAAATGAGGCCCCTGGATCAGATAACAATACCAGCTTTTCTTTTGTAAGTTGATGGTAAAGTCATCTCGAGGAACTTAGCCATACCATTCCACTTATGCCTGAAACAGTGTAAACTTCCCAAAGACTGAAACTCCAAAATTGTGGTGCTGTTAGATCTTTCAGGTTCCCTTTTTTTCATTTAAACAACAGGCCTAAAAGAGCCAACTCAACTTGGGTAAAAAGTTTTTAGATGCAATTATCACTAACTAGAGTGTGCTGGATGAAAACCAATCACAGAAACAGGCTGGCTTCAGAAGAAGCTACTTGACCATCATCATTCAGTAAATCAACTAAAAGAGAAAGAAGTATACAAGATACCACTCGCTGTTGCTATTATTGACTTCAAGAAGGCTTTTGGTGCAGTATCAATGACTTTGGGGATTTTCACAAATATACAAGGTGTAGACCCTGTATATGTCAGTCTTGCAACGTATCTACAAACATAGCCGTTCCTGCATCAGGGATCATAAGGATTCTGATACCTTTCATCTCTAAAGGTAAGACAAGGTGAAACCAGTTAATTCAAACTATTTTCAGCCTGCTTGATTTGATCTGTCAAACCTAAACTGGGAAAACAAGAGGAATACAGTAAGATGGCAAATACCTGAGTAACCACAGATATGCTTACGACATAGTTCTGTTTGCTGAGAACTTTCATAATCTCCATATAATGCTTGAACTAAATGATGAACATGGAACCTAACCAGAAGATCGACTTTCAAACTCATAACCGTTCAACATCACACAGGGAGATTACAAGACAGCAAAGTACATAAGTGAAAAGCGGAGATATAAAATCCATGATAAAACTCTCATGGCAATGGGCTGGTCATGTTGAAAAAATGGCTGAAAACTGCTGGACAACTTACAATGTGGATTGAAAGAGATCATTTGCAAAACTGTAGTCAGAAGAATATAAGATGGCATGATGAACTAGGCAAAGTCAGAAAGTATTGGCTTTGAGACGCCCATGATCAAGAGGTCTGCTAGATTTCCTTTGCAGTATCATGTGAGATCGATATGAATCGTCGTCTAGACCTCTGGTGAACCATTCTCATCTTCCTCCTACCACCACGGATGGTGGACACATCATTCAACTTATGGTTCTTGTTTTTCTAACTCCCTCCTTTCTTTTAATTTCATCACCCTCCCACTACCTTGTTCTATCTCTCCTCTTTCTTTGCAACTCTCTGCTTCTCCTCTCTCTCATCTTCATTGTTCTCCCTGTTTTTTTCTATCTTTTCTTCTCTTGTAATAGTTGTCTTATTCTTTTCCTTTTTCTCTTCTCTTCAACCAAACGGTCCTAGAACCTGCCTTTTGCCGAAAGGTTTGTTTTTCCTTTGCATTAACTCTGCATTCTCAACAGGACAATAGCAACTGTCTCCCACAACTGTGCCTGTCTCTGTGATTCATCTACCCAGTGCCTCAGGAATAGCTGAACACTGACACTACTTAAAGGTCAGCAGCTGGAAAAACATTTCAGCAACATTCGCTTCTGCAACAGACACCTTAGTTTTAAGCTTGTGGCTACCAGAACACTTAAAACTCATTATTAGCAGTATCATGAAAATGTCCATCTTCATATTATTACCTAAGGATAAAAGGTTTGATGGTAGAGCAATGGAAATGTGGCTGAGCAGAAAGAGGTTAATTTCTGTGATAACTCAACATAGGGTGTCTTTCAGTGCAATGGATAACAAGCTCATCTCACAAAGTCAGTTGTATAGTGAATCCGATACTGAGCATGCTATGACAGTGGCCTTGTGCCACATGAAGCTAAGCTTTGTAAATGGTTAGTGGCCTAATTCATGGTTGAAATACACTGAATATCGATACTTTGCATATATGAATCTCCCTAGCCCATGTGTGTAGCAGAACTGATTATCTGAAAAAATGATCTGAAATTCTTTGACAATCTTTTATCTAGAAAAAAAATACCAGAACAAGATTTAGATATTGTTGGTCCAAAATGACCATAGAGACACAAAAAGAATGTTTGTTTTTGTATTTTTTTTCCTTAAGAATGAAAAGCACTTTATTTAAAAAAAAAAAAAAAAGTTTTATGATGGTGGCTAGTAGGGTACTCATGCAAATTTTCAAGTTTGTAGCCCCAAAAATGTGACCAGGAGTGACCAGATTCACACACACACACACTGATGAGCTAATAAAGAAAAATAAGTTGTCCACTTGGCTGATTGGTCAGGCTACAGTGACCTGATAGTTACGCATTTCTAAACAGTACCAGTGTTTGGTGTTTCAAGTCCAGTAAAAGCTTAGATTTTGGATGCAGATTTTTTCAGTAGGCAGGTCTTCCCTGTTCTGAAGATTTGCATAATACAATCTCTCTCCCACTTCATATTGGCCTTAAGAGAAGATAAAATCTCAACTGACTTAAATTATGTTCAATACTTATTTTCATTCTTTCTTTAAATCTGGAGCACTGTAATGTAATGATCTTCCAAAACCTAGGAAAATGAAATGATCAAAATAGACAATGAATACTTGTAACCTCAGATTTGCAAACAACATTGTCTTTTTTACAGAGAACCCTCTGAATATCCAACTAATGCAAGATGAGTTAAATGAAAAAAGCAAGACAGTCGGCCTTCACATGAACTTTGGCAAAACAATGGTCATGTACAACAATTAAAAACAAAAATGCAAAGCTGGAGAAAGTAAACCACTACATCTACCCAGGACAACGAATATCCATGAAATCCTCAGAAGAATCACTCTAGGTGGCAACCCTTCAGAAGTCACCTATGGAGCTGAACCATGGAACTTAACCAAGAGACTTACCCGCAAACTGAGAACTATGCAACATGAAAGATTCCTTACATAGTGAGATCACAAGACAGCACAAAATATTAGGGGGAAAATTAGGAGTAAAAAACTCAAATGGGTTGATCATGTTACCAGAATGGAAGAAAACCGATGGACATCACCACTCACAATCTAGATTCCAAGAGATCACACTCAAAACCGATGCCGCCATACTGGAAGATGGCAAGACCAATGAGACAAATTCAGAAAGTATTGGCGTCATGATACCCATGATAAAGTAGTCTGGGAAAGGTGTGTGTTCAATGACAGATGATTTTGAACATCTCAGTTGGAAAAAGAGAAAGTAATGCTATTTATATATTAGGATTGGAAGGGAGTCCTTTACTTTGAGCTCCTTCCAAAAGACCAAACAGTTGATTTGAACAAGTACTGCTCCCTATTAAACTAATTGGACACAGCAATTGGCAGAATGCATTTCAAATTAGTTTGCAGGAGTATAATATTCCATCTGGATAATTCTGAAACACATGCTTTTTTGGGGAAGAGGTAAAAATTGTTCAATCTTGGCTGGAGGGTTCTCACTCATATACCCTATTCATGAGATATGGCACCTTTGAATTACCACTTATATCAGTCCTTACAGAATTGTCTTAATGAAAAAAGTGCCAATTCCCTGGGAGCCTGCAAAAGGCATTTAGAGCAGTTCTTTCTTGAGAAAGACAAGTGATTATGGGAATATGGAATTATGATGTTGCCTGCAAGATGTCCGAAGATAGTGGAACAAAATGGTAATTAGGTTGTTCGATGAAGTTATTGTTGGGAATAATTAAAAGAAAATTCTTTCCATTTTATTAAATGAAGTGAATGGACAGTGATAATGCCAATATTAATTTATGAAATACAGTGATCAATAATCAATTAGTATGTATATTATATTTTATTCTATTTGAAGCATTTAAAAATAATTTTAAGCCTTCTTGTAATCTGATCTATCTTAAAAAGAATAGTTATTTTTATCAAATATATTTATCATAGAACTGACACATATCTCAAAAACTATGATTGGAAAAAGCAGGAAGTTTTCCCCATTTGATGATAGATATTTCAATGATTGTTTTTCCTAGTTTGTTCAAAATGAAAGTTAATTGGTTTCTTTGACATAAGATGCCATGTTGAAATCTTTTATTTGTCTATCTCCGTGTGCATCACTTTCCAGACGCCATTTCAAACTTCTCAAACTGACGCTTAGCAACATACAACTTATATCTGATAACACCTTTGTTAATCAAATAACATTAGAATATATTCAAAAAATCCGATAAGCTTTTATGATAATCTGTGTTGAATGAACTTTTTATAAAATAACTCTAACAGTCTGCATTGTGATGAGCAAGCTTGTATTGTCAAAATACTTTTCCTCTTAATTTGATTGAGGTTTTTGAGTGTAAGATATATTTTTTTAATACTGGAGTCCACAACCTACGCCTAGAACAAAATGAGATCCTTGACTTTTAAAGTTTGGAAACCAGAGACCAAACATGTGTAAACTATTTGTATACAATACCAACAATCAGACCAACAGGCACTTGGTGAAATTCGACCACATGAATAGGCAGGCCCTAGAAGTGGCTATTCAACAATAAACAACCTACGTATAATGAACCAACTAATGAAAAAAATCATTAGAATGCAATGAACATCTGTTTGGCTTTTGTAGATTATGAGGAAGTATTAGATTTGGATGCTGACGTATGTTCTAGCAACTCAATGTGTGAATAGGGTGTTAATAAGAATTACATGGAAGTCAATAAAATATACATGGAAAGATACAGACAAGATAAAAAAGGAGTGAGATTAGGGGATACAATATCACCTGCACCATTTACATACTTTGAAAGTATCTTTTGGAAAACTTACTGGAATAAGTAGAAAAAACACTTGAATCATTTGAAATTTGCTGATGAGATTTCCATAATGTCAGAAGTATCAAAAGAATTACTGAACATGTTGACTGATCTAAATGGGAAAAGTGAGAAAGTAGGACTAAAAATGAAAAGAAGAAAGACAAAAGAGATGTTGTACAATAAATTTCCCCCTAAAAACGATAAGAGTTGAGGGTGTGGTTCTTAAAGAGGTTGACAGATGTAGTCGGAGAAAGAACATGGAAGTGAAGTAAAACAGCACATAACGATCAACTGGAAATCATTTGGTATCAATAGAGATTTATTGAAGTGCCCTTTGCCAATGAATTCATGATAGCAGCTATGATTTACAGATGGAAATTAACGAAACAAACAAATCACAAAAAGAGTCCAGGAAAGAGCAATGTCAGACAGATCAACACAAATTGGAGGAAAGACTATAGTGAAGGATATTATACAAATAATTAAACAAAAATGTAAATGGGCTGAACACTCTACAAGAAGAGATGGCATTAGATGGTGTAAGAGGCTAACTGATTGGTGTCCATGGGACAGTAACCACAGTAGAAAAAGACCAGATGAAGGATGAGAATAGAAAGGTTTGCTGGTATGACCTGGCAGAGGGTTGTGAAATTGCAGTTATCATGGAAGGAGATGTGAAAGGCCTTTGTCCAGCAGTGCATATATAATGGCTGTTGATAAATACATATTTCTTGTTCTTTTATCAATCCTTCATAGATAAATGTGGAATCCAGTTTTAAAACAGTTATTCAAAACATTCTTTTGTGGTGGATGTATACTTTTAAACAAAAGCAGGAAATAATACTTTGTTTTATTACAAATCTCCTTCAGAAGATATTTTCCATACAGTATGAGATCTGTATATAAACATGTTCTAATTGCATGTTTAGTTTTCTTTTTTATGCATTTTTTTTGTTCTGGTTCAATCCTCACCAAATGCTATTTAATTTTGGCCTTGTGGCAAACTTGGTTCAATATAATTAATATCTACAGCACTCTATTCTTTGAATGGTCTCCCAGTTATTCTGCTATCAACTTTCTTACATACATCGTATTCACCATGAACACACTGAGATTATTAGAATATAGATTTTTCATAAATAAAGCTCATGAAAACTGCAAATAAAATAATAACATAAGAAATACACCTGCGCAGACTTAAAAACCTCTGTGCAGAGACGAATCTTTATACTTATTGCTTTTAATATTGTTTGCTTCATGGGATAATTCTCCCAGTGATTGTCTAGGAACATTGTAAAATTTTTTACGGTTGATGCACTCACTACTTTCTCCAGTACACTGTTTCGTATTGGTATAATTCTTTGTGTAAAATAGTTCTTCCTGACTTCCCTTATTTTAATATTATGAAAAAAAGAAACCAGGTAACTCACGTTTTTAAACATAATTTGATTAACACTTGATGAAAAACCACTTTTGTCCCAATTTTCAAAAAGTTAACGAAAGACAATATTCTTTTAAAAAAACATTTTTTTTTCTGTTTTACCATTCTTCTCCTATGTACCAAGAATCTCTGACATAGTTTAGCAATGACCTGGGTAGAGAAAAGAATCATAATCTTTGGTTAGATACTGACTGTAATAAGTAAATTACAATATTTTTTGAAAGAATTGAATGGAACAGAGGGTTTTTTTTTAATAGACTCAATGAAAAGAATATTATTAGACAGGCTCTCTTGAAAAGGGAAAAGTTTAGAAATATCTGTAACTCACATAAATGAATCATCATAGCCCAGCATGTCATCATCATCATCATCAGTCTTTTAGCGTCCGTCGTTGGACATAGACCTTCCCCAGGATTTGCCACACTTCTCTATCATGGGCGTCACGAAGCCAGTACTTCCTGAACTTGTCTAGCTCGTCTCTCCATCTAACATTTTGCCGGCCTCAGTTGCGCATGTGGTCTCAGGTTATCCATGTTGTGAGTCGTGATGTCCATCGATTGTCAGCGGTTCTTGCAACATGGCCAGCCCACCGCCATTTGAGATTTTTTATGGATTCTATGATGTCTCTAACTCTTGTCTTTTCTCGGATGGACTGAGCTGTTTTGTGGTCTCTCCATGTGAGGCCCAGCATTATTCTTTCATGTGCACGTTGCATGGTTCTCAGCTTACGGGTCTGTCTCTTGGTTAAGTTCCATGTTTCAGCTCCATAAGTGTCGTCTGCGAATCTGAGGTTGCTCAGATACTCGCCGTCTATTTTAATTCCTTTACAACATATTATTTATCTAAAATCATCTTTAAAAAATATACCAGCACAAGATTTTGGCATTGTTGGTCCGAAATGACCAGGGAACCAAAAAATAACTTTTTAAAAAAATCAAAACAAAATTTTTTTAGATGGTACCTTGTGATGTACTCTTGCAAATCTCTAAGATTATAGCCCCCAAAAAGTGACCAGGAGCACTCGGAGACAGACAGACACTCACTCAAAGAGAGCAGAATCTGAAGATATTTTTTTTTCTGAATTTTTTATTAAGGTTGAGGCTTGTCCAAGTAAGTATTACCAATCAAGAGAAGTTATCAATCATGTATCTGAGAGTCATGGAAGTGAAAGCATCAAATTAAAAATCCTTTACTTTGTCATGTCTAAATTGAAATTATTGTATTGGCACCTTTGTGAGGGCCACAGATTTCATATCTACATGCTTGGATGTATACAAAAGAACTATACATATGCATCAGTAACAATCCTGCTGAGAATACTAATATGCATCGTTATGTGCGACTTGATATATTGCTTATCCAAATATATTCATAAAACAAATAAGCCCTGTTTCAAAAAAATCAAATGGTGTGTAGTATAAAATGATATCCATAATCGATACACATAATACCCTCTATAAAATAACAAACTCCATGTATGACAAGCTATATATCAAAACATAGCTGAGAAGGAGGTGGTGTTCGATCAACACTGCTGGGGTGCCATGTTAATGTATCTTTTGTTTTTAAAATCCCAAACACATTCACTTGGTAACCAATTGATGATCCCAACAACAGAAAAGTTATACTTGTGAAATTATGGAACGATTCATAAGTAAAACAGGTGAAAAACACACATAAATTGCAAGGACATATTGGAAATAAGTGACAAAAAAAAGTTTTGTCCAGTGTTTGAAGCTGTAAAGCTTTCTGGATTTGTGTATGTATATATATATATATATATATATAATGGTGGTAGTAATTTAACCATGTAGAAGTGAAACATTTGAGAAAAAGGGTCACATCTTTATTTAAAAAATAATAAAGACTTTTCAGATAAGACCTGTATTTTGTGAAATTCCATTAGCATCTTCAAGAAGAACTTTCGTGATGCAGAAAAACTGTAGCAAAATGCAATTTCTTACACATCTGAACTGGGGAAAGCATACACAGCAGGTAAGTGTTGGTTCTTAGTGAAAAAGAAAGAGGAAGAGTACCTCATGTGAGCAAGAAGGGGTCAGCTTTTAGGGGTTTCCTGTCACAGTGAAATGGGGCAAAGATGATTTGTGTTTGTTTTGGCTCAAAGGAAATGTGGATTGAATCAGTTGAAGTGGGCATCTTTCTTGGGTGTGTATGTGTGTATGACCAGTGAGTTTGTAATTAGTATGTTTCGTGTGTTTGTTTTTTTCCTTTTTGGGTGTGTGTGTGTGCGCTTGTATGACCACTCTGTTCACTAGTACATGAACATACATTGACCCTTTAAGAGTAAAGATTCACAAACACACTGGTCATACTATTTCCAGTCAACAAAACAAACGGACTGATCGGAAATTGTAGACACAACAAAAAATTCCAACTCAAAAACTGACGAGATAAACAAACAAAACTTCTAACGACTAGATTGATATCAACAAAATCAAAATACTAATTAGACTTTAAAAACAACAAAAAAAATTATAAATTTCAGTAGATCCTCATTAAAATGGATGAAGATATAGAAAAATCAAAATGATGATACCACTTGAAAATTATTAATCAATATCATAACAATTTTAATTATGAACATTTTCATAAAAAAATTGCAAAAAGCAACAAACGCATTGGAAATAGAATTTCCAATTCAGTCTGTACCGTCTGCGAGAACAGATAGAATATTGCAAAAATATATTTAAAAAAATCAATAATAACAGTACAAGGGAAATAATTCAAATAAGAGAAAAAAAATGAAACAAAATACTGTGAAAGTAAGAAACAAAGTGAAACAAAACCATGATGGGTAATTTTGGAAAAAAAAACAATCCCACTTGAAGATCAAAAGGATCATGGAACAGATCTGTCATGTGTATCCATCAGTGTGAAAGCTTATTTATATCACTTTAAAAGAACTTGACATTAATATATATTTAGAATGTGGTTCATCTCTTATTCCTAACATGTTCCTAAAGTTATTTTACATACATACACACATACATACATACATATATATATATATATATATGTATATATATATATATGTATGTATATATCTGTGTATGCATACATACACCAATAGAACTGCATATACCCATAAAACATATATATAAGCCCTCAAGTATATATATTTTCACACACATAAAGATATGATAAATGTGTGTGTGCTATTGTCGATAGACATAGATATGTTGGTGAGATTTAATAAATGTTTCTGTTTTTGTTGATAGACAAAGATACACTGGGACCAATAAGTACGGAGTCTGATAGACTCAGTGATAGGGATTTATTCACGTCTTTTCAAATAAGAACATCATTGTTCACTGAAAAACAGTGTTTTCCCCAGTCTATACTATATATCCACATATCTAAGACTGGTTGTTCTTCTTCTCTTCGTAATGAAAACCCCCTAGTCTAATTAGTCACTCACTCGTCCAACATCGTTTGGCAGCATCTTGTGTTGGGAGTGATCAATTAAAAAATTGGAAAAAAAAGATGATCGATGAATAAATTACTTTACTCTTTGTTACATCATTGAAATACGATTTTCAAAAAAATCCAGCATGAAAGCTGCCAGACACAATTAAGGGACTGATTTAGCATCAAATTACATTGTAAATTGAACCCTGCCACTAAAAAGTATTTTTATTGTGGATTTTAAAAAAACAAAAACTTTTTTTTTTTTCTCCAAGTTATAATAAGTAAACATTTTCAGCCCTCTTGCTCTTTTGGTGCAGCCTGTATGTGTGATAGACAGATAGACTTGCCATCACAGTCAATATCTGTAAAACTGTGATGTCAAAATTAGAAACCCAGTAAAAAGAATCCTATGGCAGAATGAATATGGTCAGAAAAAATTCCATTTATGACATCACTGACATTTTCCACAGGAAAACTTCTAAAATCGAGTAAGAAAAAACTATCTAAAGAAACCTAAATTCTTGAGAATCTAGAATAAGGCCCCTAAAAGGTCGAAAAAGCTGTTTTTACAAAAATCAAAAAAAGACGAAAGGGATCTAGTGGTGTACTGATGCCAATTTTCAAGTATTTAGACAAAATGGTATGGCCTGGAGCACTGGAACACATGCACATTTAAAATGGTTAGGAACGCTACATCATCTTCAGTTACTACAGTTTTTCAACAGATAGATAAATTGCCAGTATCTCTTGAAAACTGAAGAAACCTATGTTAACAGTTTTGGCTAACAGTTTATAATATTTATTCTTAAAAGCCATTCATACGGCAGTTTCTTGTAACATAGCATGTTATTACAAAACTGGCATTTAGACAGAGGGCTAAGAGAGCCATTTTTTTTTGTCAACAAAACATTATCAAGCGGTGAGCTTTAATTTCTTACTGTTGGTTGCATACAAAGGAATTAATGTTGGGACAGACAAGAACCCATTCAGTGACAATGATCATGACAAGATTAAATCTATCTGGTCTAATTCAAAGAATTCTTCTTCTTGTCTGTGTTGTTAACTTGACGTTCTGGACAATCCATTCTACTGCCTTCTCAAAGTGTACTATCCAAATGTGTTTCAGCTAAAGAGAATTCATCTGATAGGAGCAATCCTACAATGTTGGATTCCGGTGATATCTTTTCTTTTCCTTTCCTTGTTAGGTCTGGATTCTCATACCTTATTCCCTGTTGAGAAGCGAAGACCACAATGTGTTGAACTCTGCTCTTTTCTGATTCATACACTCTGCTGTCATGTCGATGTGTGCTGCCTCTTGGATTTTTCCTGTTTCTCACAGCGTTCCCTGACTATAATCCAGACTTTTTCCAGAGAGGATAGAGTTCGCCTTTCTCTCTCCAGATATGATCAGCTATCTCAGATCTTTCTATTTTGCCTTCAATTATGGCTTTTTGTGTTCATTGAGTCAAACTTTGAAAGGGTTGCCACTTTCTCCAGTGTAAATGTTTCCTCATTTGCAAGGAATAACGTAAATACAAGTAATTGCTAGACTCTTCTTTGCTTTTGGAATTACTTTAGTAAGCAAATTTCTGAGGGTGCAACAACTAAGAGTGACCGACATGTTCATACAGGTTTCCTGTAGGTTCTCTCTAACATAATGGATGTGAATCGTTGGGACTACGGTACTTATGGTATCTTCAGTGTCCCCCTTACCACTTTTCTCCCTATAGATGATATGGGGCAGATAGACCAGACACTTGGAAGAAATGGCTATATTTTTCATCCCTATAATCTGTATTAGGTTTGCCACTAGAACATTTTTTGAAGGGATCCACAAATGCCAGTTTTCAAGCCTATTGACAAAATGGCACAAACAAATAAACCTGTCATTCACATTTTTTGAATGGGTTCAGTGGAGTACTGAAGCCAATTTTCAAGTCAATTCAAGATCGTTATTCAACACTAGGAACAATGTTTTTGAAACACATTATTGAAAGTTAATACTGAAGAAATAGAACAAAATTCAAACTAAAACAAGTCAAGTCTGATTAGTTGCCCCATAGAAGCCATCAAATGACCAACATCTTTTGGCAGCATGTTATCTTAGGGGTGATCAATTTAAAAGTTAGAAAATAGGATGATCAATAAATAAGTCACTTCTTACGTCGTTTGTTGGACAGTGATAACTGAAAAAGTCCAACTTTAAGAAAAAAGGGGAATACTGCCTGACAAACATTCAGTATGAACTTACATTGTAAATTGACCCCCCCCAATTGTTTTGGAAGAGTTTGTTTTTTTGACAAAATAAGGAGTAAATATTTGAAATTTTAGTCCACTAGCTCCATTGTTGGAGCCTGTATGCATGATAGCCAGCCAGACCCCCATAAAAGTGAAGAAACCTTTGGTGACAGTTTTGATGACTGTTTCTAACAATGATGATACTCATATGGTTTTTCTTCAAATTTCTCGAAGCTTGAAAAACTTGTTTTCTTAAATTATCTGGAAACAAAAACTAATGCTATTACGTAGTCATTCAGGTGAATTTCTCCAAAATGCAATGGATAGATTTTCTCAATTCCACCCTGTCTTTTAGAATAGAAGATGGAAAATAGGTTTGACTCACAGAGGCTAAGGGTAATGACTGAAGTCTCAACCACATTTGATTCATTTACATTGATTAAATTCCTTAGAGTTTGGGGCAGCATCTTGTAAATAATAGAAAAGCAGAAAGATCTATAATATATTATACAAACATTTATGCCTCTCTCTCTCTCTCTCTCTCTCTCTCATATATATATTATTGTGTCATCCACAGACAGCTGTTCCATCGCATTACAACTCTTCAGTGTGGCTGTAGACTATCCATTATTTCATCCAGGACCACAAGGCAGTATCGAAACCTTAGCTTCAGACCTGGAGGCTGGTATCCTCCCTCTACTCTATGAAACTGGACGGTCAGTAAGGTTGAATTTAAGCGATATATTTATCGCATATATTCCTTATCCACCAGAGTGTTCCATTCCATGTTGGAAGAGCATTGCATAAGCTTACAATGAACGAGTTACCTCACTTGGAGAGTGCTCAACGCTAAATAAGGGAGCGTTTATATATATATATGTATATATATATATATTTTCTTTTAGGTTTTCAATTCATCTCAAGTTTTAATGTGTGATGATCAGACATGAAGTTTTGAGAGTTTTTATGATGTCGTTTTCATTATGATATGATATGAAGGTAAATCAACCATTTGAGCACAAATAAACAGAAAAATTTGCATAGAAGTTCATCATATGGTGTTATATATATATATATATAAACACACACATCAATTAGGGTTATTCTCACCCTGAGGATTAACAGGCCCCCACTGGCTATGGTCCTACTGCTGAGGAAAAATCTTCCCAAAAATCTTTGTTCACAGAGTCATTCCTATATATATATATAAATATGTGTGTAAATGGATGGCTTTGCAAACATAGATTCTTGGGGAGAGTTTTGAGATATGAGAGAGAGAGAGATCTATTTATGATTAAACTAAGTATCATGATATTGCTAAGAGCACAGTTTAGAGGTTTAGCTGAAGTATTATCATTCTTGCCAAAAACTCCACATAGAACATGAATTGGCACTTCCATTTATGTATTGTAACATTTATCACATTTCCTTGGAAGGTCTTTGGTATTTATCGCTATATCTATTATTTGTTCCACTTGAATTGTTCTCGCTTTATTCTACTTACCAACTAAAAAGAGTTCTAAGCACCAGAGAATGGATTGATGTCAAAATGCTTCAGATATTTATGGCCATTAGTTGAATGGAATATTCTAGTTGTGTGACATCTCGTGGTTAAAGAAATAAGGATAGCTATTGATCATAATTTTATAGAAATGTTTCCAGCAACAAACAGCCATGCTGCTTTTTTTTTGCCCTTCACTAGCCAGGGCAATAATTTTTTCAACACGGTTGGCTGCTTTAGTGGCCACCTTTTGAATGTCTATAAACTCTATCAGCTGCTTTGTTGACTGCTGACATATGCATATCTTTTGCAAACATTGATACTTTCTGATGCCCCAAGAATAGTGACCAACTGACCCTAATCTGATCTGAGGACATTGATCAGACATGGCGCAGGTTATATTTGCTGTTTGTCTGCCCATGTAATGTCTTGTGCTCCCAGAATTGTGACCCTCTATTTGTTCAACAGGTCTAGATCTGGAAACATATGATACCAATTATAAACCTCAATAGAGGCTTTGATCTATTCTCAATTATAAAGAATCATCAATAGCGGCAACCAACTATCCATAAAAAAGCTGCTCGAGCACTTTCCAGAGATTTTACAACTTCAACAATGGCCCTATCACATAACCTCAAGGCAAAAAGAAAGGCCTATTTCTTCACCTTTCTTCCCTCCCCCTGACATGAACCGGATGATATGCTCTATTGACAGTGTCGCAATGTATCTAAGCCAAGAGAATTGGAATATAATGTCTTGCAGCATCCTCGATATTTACCTGATATATCTTCTTCTTCTGGTTATCACCTTTCCAAGCATTTTTAAACCATTAAAAAAAGTACAGTAATAGATTAGCTATAATTTGTACTTTTACCGGATTTGTGACCATTAAAACTACAAAACTCCATTGAGATGACTTACCATCATTGTAGATTGTTGGGAAAAAGGTTATTGCTTCAACTATGTCATCTTTTGATAAAATATTCAAACTTTTGTAGTTTCAGGAGTCCAGGACCTCATAGATTCCATTAGGAAACTCAAATGGCAATGGACTGGTCATGTAACAAGAATGGCAGACAACCAATGGACATCACGAATCACAACATGGATCCTCAGAGATCAAATGCAGTACCAAGGCCAGCAGAAAATGAGCTGGCAAGATAAACTTGATAGGTTCAGAAAATATTGGCAATTTTTTTATATAAACATAACTGTACTATTTATTTTCATTTTTTCATGAAATGAAAACATGATTTTCCAAATCCAATAAAATTGTTTCTTCCTCATGCAGCTGTCATAACCTTATGTGGTTATATTGAATTTGTGGAAAGTTAGACTAATTCGAACAAAACTAAAATTTTGGGCAAATCAAGCTCTCTGTCCGGCTCATTGTATGAGTTCCTATGGCTGCAATTGACCCAGTTTTAACCAAGAACCCAGGTTTTCAATGTCTCAGTTCAGCCATTTATTGGCATAGGGTCAGTTTTGTTAGTCCACTTGTACATAAAACAAGATATGTATAATGACATAATACTTAGTGACCGCTTATATGTTAGCAGTATAGGCATCTTAATACTTTTAATATGCTTTCAGATATATTAGAACCTGCCAACCAAAACTGTTTGCATAGGTTTCTTCAGTATTTAAACTGGTTCATCTTTGAATATTCAAAGCTTCACTCCTTATTATGTCTAGAAAAAAGTTTGTTGATTTTTGATACACACACAAAATAGTTTTTTAGTGTGGGTCCAATTTACAATGTAAGTGTATGGTAAGTCAGTCCCTTTGTTTGTGCATTCATACATTTTTTTTTTATATTCAGACTTTTTATTACTAATACATCATTCCCTATCTTTTCTAAAACTTTAAAAACTTCTACTCTTTTGGAATAACCATGGAACTTAGAATCAAAATTGTAATGATTCCTTATACATGGTCAATATCCATATATCCATATATCCACTGAAAATAGACACAACTCAATTTATCAAGTTTTGGATTTTTTTAAGAGGTGTCTTATATACAACAAAATATGGTATATATCCGAACCTTGCGCATGTACTAGAACCAACTATTAAGAATAATCAAACAAAAAAAAAATACCATTGCAAGATTTGGGCACTTTTGATCCAAAGCTATGAAAGGGACCCCCAAAAAACTGTTTTTAGATAGTGCCCAGCAGTGTGCTACTCCAAATTTTTAAGGTTTTAATCGAAAAAATGCAACCAGTTGAGTCCTGAAGCATACACAGATGAGCAAAAAGAGATATATCTGAAGTTCACTTGGCTGGCTGGTTGGTTGGTAGGTCAGTTGGGCAGGCCATTTGTGGGGCTATGATGATTCAATATAATTATATAAACCTCAGGTTAGCATTGTTAGGTACATAGCCAAACTTATCAACAATTCTAGAAAACAAATCATGTCTAATATACTCACTATCAATGAATTAGTATTATTTCAAATATACAATATTAATATATTCAGAATACTTTTGTATTTATGATGAACACTGCTGAATTTTCTTTCTGATATTACATTGGAGTGTTGAGTAATTGGACCATATTTCAGCTGATAATAAATACTTAAACCTTCACCTGTTATATATGCTTCCAACAATAACTCATTAGCTATTTCATATTTCAGCATAAGAACAGAAACATTCCTTATTAAACCATTCTTTTGGTATCTTACTGCAATCTTCTAAGCTTAAATCTATATCTACAAAAAAAAGACATAAGCTAGAAATAATACTTCAGTGTAACACAGAATTATCTTAAATATGACATGGAAGTAATTTTTTTAAAATTCTTGTTCCATTGGTGTAGGCTATTTAACAGTTAAGTTATTATTAGAAAGTTACTTTTTAGAAACGACTTACATGGCACTCCAAAATTGCAGTAGTGATCAAAAGACAATATGTCACTTAAAATCCTTTTTTTCTTTTCTAGTTGATAAAACGAAAGCTTCATATTAGCTCTGTCAAGATAGTTTTACGCTGTCCAGAATCTACAAAGACACTTTCAATATAGCAAAGAAAATATAAGAGAAACATTGCAGCAAGAAAGTATCTAATCTGCTTTTCTGTTCAGTGATCTTTTGGAAACTAATGTGTCTTGTCGTAAAGGATGCTCATGTCATATGGACTCTGGTATGAAAGTTTAGTAAGTGAGAAAAATTTTTTCCTCTCAGTTGATACCATTATAACAATGAATTATGAAGATATCTTTCAACAGAAGAATAACAAAACAATGCTTGGGAACTTGAAGGTTATTACCTTGTGCAAGACATGCAGATATTTTACCAACAGTCATTAAACTCAAAACATGGTGAAGATCTTGTTTGTTACTTACTAAACCTCATACTTAAGGTTAGATGTGAACTTCATCAAAATTGTTTTAAACTGACAATTGTTCTTCAGAAGTAATGGACTTCTCCATCTCTTCTCATGGACAATACACATGACGAAGATTGAAGAATGGATCGTCTGAAATATTGTGGCATATCAAGGATACAAAAAATTTAATAGTCAATAGAAAATTCTGAAGGTTTAATACTTTTCTCAAAATTACAGACAATATATTTACTGCAGAGAGTGGGTTTTCCTTACAAAGTATTAACATGCCAACAAAAGCCTACTTATTGGCTGAGGGAGTTATGTATTTCAAACTCGTGCCAGTGATCACAGTAACGGACTATGATTTTGAACACCAAAGATTGATGCAATACAATCTTCCTTCTGACCCATTTTATTCAGTGACAGAATCAACCATCATCTCAAGTCCCTGCTATAGAGCAATAGATGTTTTGGGGGATCATTGCAAGTGTAGTAAGTTCAATCTTCACTAGATGCCCCAATGCTGTAGTCCAGTGCATGACTAAACTAAGTGTAGAGGTGACTGTTATAAAACTATAGTTAGCAAGATAATCAAACAAGCCATCATGAGTTCAGTCCTCACTGGATGGCCCGCTATTATTGTTGAGTGCTAGACTAATCTAGGCTTATAAATATCTACAAATCATTAGGTTTTCAAGAGGCTCATAGATTCACACGTTGCACAAAATATACAGTATTAACAAATATAAATGTAAACAATTACCTTTTACGTGTAGTTTGAATCTTTTTTTTAAGTTAAATCAAACTTTGCTTAAACTGTGTAAAACTGAAACTTTGTAATGGCAATATTGAACTCATTTTCAAATAACACGTCTAGATAGAAAATCAAATAATAACCTCAAGTTTGAAAACAGAAGCTAATTCAATTCCCTCCCTCAAAGGATACCCTGAGTAATAATCAGACAAAAACATTGTCACAAAACATTGAAGAATAATATCAGTAGCATATTCTCTTAAGGATATACTTTTACCGAAGTATTTTCATGTGCAGTAAGTATTCCAAGACTTTTCTCTGGAAAAAAAAAAATGGTATTTCAGATGCATTTTTACCTATCTTAAAAGTTCAGCATAAGATGCTTTTTTTTATCTTCCAACCTCGATGTTATAATCAGTAACTGAAAATACACCAGTTTTTAAAATTTCCTCTCAAAATACTAGCTGTGGCCATATAATCAAAAGTAATTACCTTTTTGAATGAAGTAGATCAAAACTAAACACTTCTAATGCCATTTAATGATGAGAACAGAATGAACTGTTGGGGTCACCCAATAGAAAACAAGCATAGCTACTACAGTTTTATGTATGTAATACAACCAATGAAGTTGATAGATTGCAAAGCCAATGTCTCATGCATTCTATTATTATTGCAAGCTGTTTACATAACCCAAAGTTTATAGGATTCATAAACAAATATATCAAAATCATTTTTCTCTCAAAGGATTGAATATATAGAAACATCATATTCTGGAAGTAGGGAGGAAAAAGAAGAAACAATAATGCTTGTATTTTCATGTCAACAGTATTTAAACAGCATACTTTTCAGGAAGGTTTCAAGTTTTCACATTACTACCCACTGTCTTTATCAGTACTCTTACACTGAGCTTTATTCATCTATTCTGCACAATTATATTGAATATTTCGAGCAGAAAAGGAAAGGACAAAGGATTAAATCTTAAATTTGACAAATTTTTCCAAAATACAATTGTTAGTAAGTGTCTGTATGCTGTGTGTATGATATTCTTGTTGGTATCAGTATATAGGCTGAAAGTACACTTGTGGTGGTGGGTTTTCTGCTCGGGAGTCTGACCACACATACATGTTCACTGCAGTTAATAAAGAGACTGGATGCCTGTTAGCATACATACAGGGATTTTAATTTCTATGAATGCATATACAAAGAGCCATAACTGTTTAGAGAGCTAGGACACTACAGTGTGTTGATCATGGAAATCACTAAAAGTAGGCTTGATTGTAGCCAAATCTTTTAGAAATTTGACCTTGTGCTAATCATCTGTGGCAGTGCCTGGTTTTTACAAGCATTTCAAGGGAAATTATGAATCACTTATTTAGGATAAATTTACATAGTATATTGAACCCCTCTTTGAAAATCTATTTTGTGGGGACTGATTTTCAAATGACAAAAAAAAAGTCCTTTTCCCAACTCATTGATGGATGTGTGTGTGCAAAATCTTAAATTCCAACCAAAATCTAGATAGATACACATAAATGCCAGAAAACCTGAATAGCCTGAACCCAGCAACAGAGATTAAATTGTTCTGTTGTGGTTAGTGCTGATTAATAAATCTTGGACAACCCTTGTTAAAAATTCATGCCAGAAGTTCCCACAAAACTTGAAAACCTACATGCCTTTTTTTTTTTTTTAAGGCCCCAACAGTAGTTTATTTAGCTTATGCCTAAATCCTAGACAGACTACGAGGAGTTAATACTGAAGCTAAAGTTATATTATTCGCTTCAAATATCTTTTTATAAAAAGTCTATCAAGTTTTGTTTTTTTTTCTTGTCTGGAAACAAATTCGAATAAGTTATAAAAGCCAGATAGAGAAAAAAGTATTTATCCATGGATTCTAATTGCTTCCCTTCTTGTTTTTTCAGCTGAGCTCAGTATTCTTTCTTCCTTAATAATTCCAGCCAAAGCAAAACTCTTTCTCGATTGTTAGACACCATCATCCTTTGCATGAAGAAACTTCCACTTGGATTCCACCAACAAGAAAATTGCCAAACTCTCCTGCAGCTGAAAAAACATTTTTTAAGAATTGAACAAAGACGCCAGACTCACTGACACAGTATTTGAAAAAAATACTTTTTTTTTCTTTCTTCTCATTTGATTGCCTACAAAATTATCTTCTCAAAAACAAAAACATTGGTTGGGTTTTATATCCTATGTGCATATATATATATGTGAGGATTTGAATGAAAATGTAGATAGATAACATGTACAGATCTGGTTAGTCTCTTAATAGAAAATGACATGTCTTTAGGCAACATGCCTTGTTGTGGGTGATCAATGGTTAAGCTACTCCTTTTTGATCATCTAAGACTTGAAATTTTCAGAAAACAAGCATGGACACAGAAATATTTTCAATTATCTACTGCCATGACAGGTTTGGGCTTTGTAAGAGAAAAATTTGTTTTTCTCGACATAAGGTAAAAATATTTCAATTTTCAGCCTTCTATCTCCCTTAGTGATGCCTGTATGCATGACACATACAACGGCAACCAGTTAGCCAGTCTCATTTAAGAACTAAAGTAACCTATGTTGACAGTTTTGAATAGAGCACATATATACATTCAGATGTATTCAAAAATCTATCCGACTTCTTAGCTGCCTTGTTTCAAATATCTTGCCATTATGAGTGGTTGAAATTTCTTTTTTTACTAGTCTCTCTTTCATCTTATTTCTGTTGATTTGATGATTAGCTTTTTATCAAAGCTCTCAGATGATTTTCACATTTTCCCTATAACCACCAGCAGCATATATCAAAAATAGAGAATAGGCTTTGATGAGATTTGAATATGCATCCTTTATCCTTGGGAGTGTCTGATTATGACTATTAGGCCCTAACGTCAGCCAGTTAAGCTTTCTCAGTTTGACTGTGGCAGCATCTTGTTAAATAGGTGCCTAAGGATAAGGGAGGCATATGCAATTCTAATCAGAAGGCTATTCTTTATTTCCAATTCATTCCAGTCACTCAGCAGTAACAGAGTAAGTGTGAAAGTATCCTGAGATTTGTGATTACATGCAACAAAATTAAGATGAGAGGAAAACTAATTGTAATGAGTACAAGGCTCCACCCTTAAAAACTAGTAAGGAATGAATACTTAGGACAAGGCTTGATCCTTCAAAACTAGAAAGAAATGAAAATTAAGGACAAGGCTTTATCATGAAACTCTTCAAAGATGAATACTAAGGACATAGCTTTATTATGAAACTATTAAGGACAAAGGTCCATCCTTAAAACGAGTAAAAAATGAATATTAAGGACAAGGTTTTTTCCTTGAAAACTTCTATGAAATGAATACCAAGACATGGTTTCTTCATAAAACTATAAGGAGTTGGATTGTAAGCACAAGGCTAGATCATAAAACAAGTAAAAAAATGAATCATAAAGACAAAGCTCCATCCTTCAATAATAGTATGAAATGAATACTAAAGAAGAGGTTTCATCCTAACAAAAAAAAAAGAATAATGAGAATAAGGTTTCATCGTAAAAATAGAATGATAAGGACAAGGCTTCATCCTTAGAAATTAGAAGGAAATGAATACTAAGGACAAGGCTTCATCCTTAAAAATTAGAAAGAAATGAATACTAAGGACAAGGCTTCATCCTTAAAAATAAGAAAGAAATGAATACTAAGGACAAGGCTTCATCCTTAAAAATAAGAAAGAAATGAATACTAAGGACAAGACTTCATCCTTAAAAATAAGAAAGAAATGAATACTAAGGACAAGGCTTCATCCTTAAAAATAAGAAAGAAATGAATACTAAGGACAAGGCTTCATCCTTAAAAATAAGAAAGAAATGAATACTAAGGACAAGGCTTCATCCTTAAAAATTAGAAAGAAATGAATACTAAGGACAAGGCTTCATCCTTAAAAATTAGAAAGAAATGAATACTAAGGACAAGGCTTCATCCTTAAAAATTAGAAAGAAATGAATACTAAGGACAAGACTTCATCCTTAAAAATTAGAAAGAAATGAATACTAAGGACAAGGCTTCATCCTTAAAAATAAGAAAGAAATGAATACTAAGGACAAGGCTTCATCCTTAAAAATAAGAAAGAAATGAATACTAAGGACAAGGCTTCATCCTTAAAAATTAGAAAGAAATGAATACTAAGGACAAGGCTTCATCCTTAAAAATTAGAAAGAAATGAATACTAAGGACAAGACTTCATCCTTAAAAATTCGAAAGAAATGAATACTAAGGACAAGGCTTCATCCTTAAAAATAAGAAAGAAATGAATACTAAGGACAAGGCTTCATCCTTAAAAATAAGAAAGAAATGAATACTAAGGACAAGGCTTCATCCTTAAAAATTAGAAAGAAATGAATACTAAGGACAAGGCTTCATCCTTAAAAATTAGAAAGAAATGAATACTAAGGACAAGACTTCATCCTTAAAAATTAGAAAGAAATGAATACTAAGGACAAGGCTTCATCCTTAAAAATAAGAAAGAAATGAATACTAAGGACAAGGCTTCATCCTTAAAAATTAGAAAGAAATGAATACTAAGGACAAGGCTTCATCCTTAAAAATAAGAAAGAAATGAATACTAAGGACAAGGCTTCATCCTTAAAAATTAGAAAGAAATGAATACTAAGGACAAGGCTTCATCCTTAAAAATAAGAAAGAAATGAATACTAAGGACAAGGCTTCATCCTTAAAAATAAGAAAGAAATGAATACTAAGGACAAGGCTTCATCCTTAAAAATTAGAAAGAAATGAATACTAAGGACAAGGCTTCATCCTTAAAAATTAGAAAGAAATGAATACTAAGGACAAGACTTCATCCTTAAAAATTAGAAAGAAATGAATACTAAGGACAAGGCTTCATCCTTAAAAATAAGAAAGAAATGAATACTAAGGACAAGGCTTCATCCTTAAAAATAAGAAAGAAATGAATACTAAGGACAAGGCTTCATCCTTAAAAATTAGAAAGAAATGAATACTAAGGACAAGGCTTCATCCTTAAAAATTAGAAAGAAATGAATACTAAGGACAAGACTTCATCCTTAAAAATTAGAAAGAAATGAATACTAAGGACAAGGCTTCATCCTTAAAAATAAGAAAGAAATGAATACTAAGGACAAGGCTTCATCCTTAAAAATTAGAAAGAAATGAATACTAAGGACAAGGCTTCATCCTTAAAAATAAGAAAGAAATGAATACTAAGGACAAGGCTTCATCCTTAAAAATAAGAAAGAAATGAATACTAAGGACAAGGCTTCATCCTTAAAAATAAGAAAGAAATGAATACTAAGGACAAGGCTTCATCCTTAAAAATAAGAAAGAAATGAATACTAAGGACAAGGCTTCATCCTTAAAAATAAGAAAGAAATGAATACTAAGGACAAGACTTCATCCTTAAAAATAAGAAAGAAATGAATACTAAGGACAAGGCTTCATCCTTAAAAATTAGAAAGAAATGAATACTAAGGACAAGGCTTCATCCTTAAAAATTAGAAAGGAATGAATACTAAGGACAAGACTTCATCCTTAAAAATAAGAAAGAAATGAATACTAAGGACAAGGCTTCATCCTTAAAAATTAGAAAGAAATGAATACTAAGGACAAGGCTTCATCCTTAAAAATTAGAAAGAAATGAATACTAAGGACAAGACTTCATCCTTAAAAATTAGAAAGAAATGAATACTAAGGACAAGGCTTCATCCTTAAAAATAAGAAAGAAATGAATACTAAGGACAAGGCTTCATCCTTAAAAATAAGAAAGAAATGAATACTAAGGACAAGGCTTCATCCTTAAAAATTAGAAAGAAATGAATACTAAGGACAAGGCTTCATCCTTAAAAATTAGAAAGAAATGAATACTAAGGACAAGGCTTCATCCTTAAAAATTAGAAAGAAATGAATACTAAGGACAAGACTTCATCCTTAAAAATTAGAAAGAAATGAATACTAAGGACAAGGCTTCATCCTTAAAAATAAGAAAGAAATGAATACTAAGGACAAGGCTTCATCCTTAAAAATAAGAAAGAAATGAATACTAAGGACAAGGCTTCATCCTTAAAAATTAGAAAGAAATGAATACTAAGGACAAGGCTTCATCCTTAAAAATTAGAAAGAAATGAATACTAAGGACAAGACTTCATCCTTAAAAATTAGAAAGAAATGAATACTAAGGACAAGGCTTCATCCTTAAAAATAAGAAAGAAATGAATACTAAGGACAAGGCTTCATCCTTAAAAATAAGAAAGAAATGAAAAGGACGAGGCTTCATCATATGACTTGCTAAAAAAGGACATTAAGGACGTGGGTTCATCATGAACCTACTAATCAATGAATAATAAAGACAAGGCCCTATCATAAAACTAGTTGGAAAAAGATTTAAGAACAATGTGTCATCATAAACCTAGTAAGGCAAGGATAAGAATAAAGCTTCATCATAAAACTAGTAAGAAATGAATAAAAACAATGCTTCTTCAAAAAACGTCAGAAATGAATAATAAAGACAAGACTTAATCAGAGAACTATTATGAAAGGAATATCAAGTACAAGACTTCTTCATAAAACTAGTAAGAAATGAAAAATAAGAACATTGCTTCATCATAAAACTAGTGTTGAGAATTTCTAGAGTCAGCTAAATGTAATATTCTGTAATTATAAGATTTCAGAATAAAAGTAAAAATTCAAGAAAGCTTCGCATAAACATATGGCATCCTCTCCATTAATACAAGAATGCAAAAGAACACTCCGTCTAAAACAGGAAAAAAAAATTCGTACAGCTGAAATGTTATC
The DNA here is from genome assembly GCA_963457665.1 of Thysanoteuthis rhombus. Taxonomy (NCBI): domain Eukaryota; kingdom Metazoa; phylum Mollusca; class Cephalopoda; order Oegopsida; family Thysanoteuthidae; genus Thysanoteuthis; species Thysanoteuthis major. Next base: position 5,903,962 of record OY735203.1, on the reverse strand, counting down.
ACAAATTAGCAGTTTTCCCAATTCTATTTTATCAGATACATAATTTATTTTTTTCTTTTCCACCCTCTCTCTCATAAATAGATGTACATGCAGAATCTTTTTTTACTCACACAAATTAATATGGTGCTTTTTACACTTATCAATGGTAGTCATCCTTACTGATTGCTCTGTATCTACCGACTTTTCTGAAAAAAGTACATTCACTTTATATTGTGTCAGATATGCACACTCTAATACACCCTGTCAAAAAATTTGTTCTCAGGAGAATATTAACTCTTTTTTTTTAGTACATGTTACCTGTACGAATTTTTTCAAGAAGTTTTCCAAAATCTCCATCTCAAGATTCATTACCCAGATATATCTAAGTGAAGTCTAAAATCATACGTCAGTTTTCAAATGTCCATTTTTCAAATGATTTCTCTTGTTAACATGGATGAACACCTCTCATATTTCGAGTTAACTTTCAGGTGTGGAAAAATTTTATTCACTGAATTACGGATGAATTTAATCCAGATGCCAGCATAGCATATTTTCTTGCCAAAATCTGAACCACCCGAATCAAGGCTGGTCCATTATTGAAAAAACAAGGTTTTTGTTTTTTAGACTGAAAATGTCTTGCTTATAATGCTAGATTTTTTTAAGAGAAGTTTTCTTTTAGGTGATAAATTAGATTTAATATGCACATTTATATGTACATAAAGGATTAAAAATGGAAAAAAGTAGACCACTACATCTACCTAGGACAAGAAATCTGCCTTAACTCCCCAAAAGAAGAAGAAATGAGACAAAGAATCCTCCTAGGATGGTAAGCCTTCAGCTCAAGCTCAACCTTCAAGATCAAGAAAGTTCCATTAATCCTAAAAAGAGGACTATTCAACCAATGCATTCCCCCAATAGTCACCTATGGAGCTGAAGCATGGAACTAACCGAATGACTGACCCTCAAACTGAGAATCATGCAACCCACACATGAAAGAATCATGCTCAACCTTACAGGGAGACATCATAAGACAGCATAGTATATTTGGGAAATACAGGAGTCAAAGACATCCTAGGATCCATTAGAAAGCTTAAATGTCAACGGGCAGTTCATGTTGCAAGAATGGCAGACAACTAATAGACATCACTACTCACAACATGGATCCCCAAGAGATCACATGCGTAACCAAAGCCAGCAGCATTGAAGATGGAAAGATTAACTGGATAAATTCAGAAAGTATTGGCTCCATGACGGCCATGGTGGGAAATTCTATGTCCAATGACAGATGATAAATACTGATGATGAAAGAACTCAAACAAAAAGCTATTTTCAATTTCATCACCGTTTAAGCTAAAAAAAAAAATTTTGAGCTATGCAAATTTACAATGTCTACATTAAAATACATGATCATGAAATTGCATAAATTATATCCCTCAAAGCAATAATTGTCTATCTACAAAGAATTTTTTCTATCAGTGAAACTGTGAATTTCATATCTAAATGAAGAGAAATCAAAATAGTCAAACATTTCCATATATAAACTATGTTTTTTACTATCTTATCAAATCATCGTAGCCTTACAAATGGCTGAACAAACACACACATGGGATATGGATTCCTCTCTCTTTGATTGTCTATATCTGTGTTTTTCTGGCCCTCCTAGTCACATTGTTGTGGTTACTACCTTGCAAATTTACCTGGGCACCCCACTAAGCACCCTCTCAAAGCTCTCTCCCCCAAGTGCTTTTTGTGGTCCCTCTAGTCATTTTAGATTAATAATGTGCAAAACTTTTTTTTTTGATTTTAGATAAAAGATTTTTTTTTTTTTCAAACTATTTTTCATAATTCTTGCATATGCAGGCTATAGTGATTCATTGATGCAAGGCACAGGTATTGAATATTTTTCTTTTATCCTCAGAAATCCTAAATTTGTAAATGGTAAGTATATATTTATAAAGCAACCCATCATAAGGGATGGAATAAATTTTAATCTTCAGACTCCAGTCCAAGTTAGGGTTGACTTTATTTTCTCTTGTAGAAACAACAACAACAATAATCCTCATCAAACTTATATCTATAGAATTAACATTTCTCTACCATGATTTGAAATCATGAATGAATGACCAGTAGGTAGCTCTCTCAGCAACAGTTCAAAAGTGACAACTTTTGTATGTCTAGAAATTTATTTATTATATTTACAAAAGTTGCAGAAATCATCTTCAATGGTCACAGTGTTTGACCATACAGCAACTTGACTTGCTGAATGACTGTAGCTAGAAAAGGTGTTGAAGGTTTCTATCCCTTTTTTTTATATGCATGTTTTTGTACATTTCTGTGCTCCGGGCCATACTGTTTTCTCTACAGTCTAAAAATTTTGCCACAGTACATATTAGACCCTTTCTAAAGATGTTTTTTTTTCTATTCAAAAAAAAAAAAAAAATCCTTTTTGAGGCTTTATTTTGACAGGTTTAATTATAAGATCTAGATTCTTGAGAATCTAGATGTTTCTTTACTCTATTTCAGAAGCTTTGCTGTTGAAAACGCTGGTGAATCTGTTCTGACCATATTTATTCTTTAATTGAATTTTGTACACAATTTTAAATTTTGATGATTCTACAATTGTTCAATTATTAAGTAATGGTGAGTTCTATTCTTTATTTCAAAACCAACTTTGCTGACATTAAACAAAACCAGCTTTGTGATGTGATGGTTGATTTTTAATTGACACTTCACAATTGCTTGATTTTTGTATATTCCTTTCATGTAGATAGACAGGTATTCCTGAAACTAATTTCATTGCCTCCGAGTGTCTTAACTAAAACAATGCTTTCTGAACTTGTCGGGTTTGTCACACCAATTCATAATTTGCCAGATGCATAATCACATATGATCTGATGATCCATGTTGTGAGTCGGGATGTCCAAGGGACGTCAGCCATTCTTGCAACATGGCCAGCCCATTGCCATTTGAGTTTCTAATGATATCTCCAACTCCTGCTTTTCCTCAATAATATACTATGCTGTCCTGTGATCTCTCCATGTGATGTTGAGCATGATTCTCTCTTGTGCATGTTGCATGGATCTCAGTTTGAGGGTCATCTCTTGTTTGGATTCCATGCCTCAGCTCCACAGGTGACTATCAATGCAATTTTCTTATTTTTGAAAGATGAGCTGTCTCAATGAAAGTTTGCCAACCTAGAATGATTCTATGCTTGATTTCTCCTTTTGAGGATTTCTTGGAGATTCATTGTCTTAGGTAAATGTTGTGGTCTACTTCCTCCAACTCCTCATTTTCTACTCTGTCTTTGTTCTCTTCTATAGAGATCATGAAGGTTCTCAACAAAAAGATCAAAAGTGTCAGCAAATCTAAAATTATTTATGTATTCACTGTCTATTCTGATTCTTTTGTTTTCCTAGTCTAGGTTTTGAAAGATCGTCTTGAGGCTGGCTGTGAAGAGTTTGGGCAAGCTGGTATTGCCCTGTCTTACTCCCTTTTTGAGCTAAAAGGGTCTATGGGTCTTTATGTTGCCAAATGAATAAACTGTGTTGGTAGATATGCTGCAAAACTTCGACATATACTGGATTCACATCTTGTTTTATGATATCATCAATAACCTGGCAATACTTGACCACTGAATCTAGGTAAGTATATTTTCACCGGACACTTACTTTTTTCATAACAATAAAATTGTCTGGAAATAAATTTATTTCATTCTTTATCATTATTCACTTGTTATTGATTTTAAAGAGGTGCAGGTTGAGTGCCCCTTATCTGAAACTAAAAAAACCTAACAAAATTAAAAAATAAGCATAAGGATCCTGTAGATTGGCACTTCACAATTTACAATATAAAAGAACACTCTTTCTGGCTACAATGACAAAACAAGGCTCAGATCTCGGAAAGTGGGTTGGGTTGAGATCTGACAGCGCTCAAGCTGAAAACTTTTCAACACCTTCTCGCATTCATTGATTCAGACATCTTTATCTATTTATCAATCTATTTTATTTTTTATTCATCCATTTCACAACTGTCACCTCCTATTCTGATTCAATTCAACAACGCAATTCCTTATTATGTTGTAAATTGAACAAAAATTCCTGTAAACAATAAAAATGTTATAAAAACAGCTTTTCAAAATATTCAAGAAGCTTTTTTTCCATACACTACAAAAAAATTACTAGTTTTTTGAATGTAATATAAATCAAAAGTGAGATGATATATATAAAAGACCCAAGATTGCTCTTTTCAGATTATAGGCCCCATCCCCAATATATCTCATAATATGTATGTAAATATGAAATACAAAAATTTCTGACGTCCAAAATACTCCTGATCACAGGTATTTTAGATAAGGAGTATTCAACCTATATTTCTTTTTATTTATGTATTTTATCTGCAGCACGCTAGGATGTACTAAGCTGAACAAGAAATAATCTGGAATCTGACAGGTTCCAAATGCTGTAAGATCAGTGTTATTGAGAGGCTGAAACAACTGGACACTCTTCCAGCCATCGACCTTCTTTTGCTTCCAGTGCCTGATAGATACATGTAACAAGGTGCAAATATGAATTTTTATTCTTGAAAAGGACGATAAAATTAAACGTGCATCTGACACAATAGAATCATCCCTATAGATTTACCTTGAGATTTGGGATCCATTTTCACTTGCTATTCAACAAACTCGAGCCCTAAAAGGGAAACATCAATTAGAAGCTAAAATATCCCTCCATAAAAACTGTCAGCTTTGTAGTTTTTACTTTGATTTTTGCTTGAGGAATTCTTATTTCCAACTTATACAGAGAACATAACATCTAAATGAAATTTGTGCCAACCTTATGCATATACATACATATAAATATATGATCATGAATCGCGTTGTATCATGAAGAAACTCTTATTTGAAATGATCTTCCATCATTACACAGTTGATGTATCACTCGAACTAGACAACATAAATAGAATAAACAATCAGAGAAAATGGTGCAGTGGCAGGATCATATACATCCATTTCCTAATACATTAATATATATGATGAGTACGTGGATATATGTTCGATGAAATGTATTGGGCTGACAATAAGGGAAAATAGAAGTATTTAAATCAAATTCTTTTTACAAACAGGTTTTACCTTTTCAATTTGTTAAAGCAGCAATTTTGAATGAAACAGATTGAAATGTTTGTTTATTTCAAAGCAAAAAGTAGATCAATATATTCGGAAATAGGATGAGACATTGATAAAGGTTCTAGGATGTTCAGGGTTATGGTTTTGTGCAATTAAATGGTCAGTTTGTGCTCAAAATCACATTATATATCTGGAGAAAACAAGAATCATCACAGAATAAAACATGGGCTGGTCATGTTACAAGAATGGCAGACAATTGATGGACATCACAACTCACAACAACCTAGAAATCACATGTGCAACTGAGGTCCGCAGAATGCAAGATCAAGAGATGAACTAGATGATTTCAGAAAGTATTGGCTCCATCACGCCCATGATAAAGAGATGTGGCAATCCTGGGTAAAGTTTATAATCAATGACGGATGCTAAAAGATTGATGATGATGATGATGATAATATTGTGTGTGGAGGGGGGGTTTGAATGAGAAAATTGAGTGTTTAGCCAGTTTCAAATACATTATGATCAGGATTGCTGACTGATTTTTTTTCTGTTTTATCTAAAATTGCTTCTTTGACAAAGGCTAATGATGTTAGTATAACAAATTTAATTTAGATACAATTACTTTTCCTTATTGTTAACCTAATGCACATATATTTATATATATAAAAAAAATGCTATATCCAAAGGATATTGTCTAAAGTAGCTTTAATAGGAACACAATCATCCACATATAGAGTATCTCCTTGTGAACTGAATAATGTTATATCTAATAACATTATATAATGTAAAAAGTTAGATAATAATATACAAAAGTTATAAATTATGTATTGGATACCTGAAATGCATAAAAATCCAATAGGTGTTCATTTTATTGTAGCCTCTAGAGTTTGAAGCATCAAACCTCCAAGCAAAGCTGCTTTTCAAGTTTTTAATTTAATATACTATCAAATACAGAAATTCCATATAGAAAGTGAATTCTGTGAGAATTCAAATCTTTTGGGGGTAGTAAATAGTTCTATACCTGTTAAAAAATAATTTGATCATATATATACCCATAGAGGGGCTAAATCTATCTTGAACTTCAATTTTAGTACTCTTTACACCAAAATTCCTCATGAAGATCTTCTTGAAAAATTGAATAAAATAATTGACTCGGCATTTGTTGGAGCAAATAGTAAATATACTGGGTTTGTTAACTCTGAAGCTTTCCTATGTAAAACAAAAGGTATAACTTACTCCACGTGTTCTATCCTTACAGGGATCGTTAGTAATTTTATTTGGATAAGCTGCTGTGGGATATAATCATGTTGGGAGGTCAAGTGCTTATAGAAATTATACTTCTGGATTATTGTAGAAGTTTTCGTCAAGGAATGGGTAGCGCAAAGATGTTGGAAACAATGGATTTTGTTTTCACATGGTTTGGTGTATTGCCAATGTCTTTGTAGATGTTGATGAAAGAAGGGAGATGCATAAAGAAGAGTTACGCTGAGTACAAATGTGAACGTAGATATCAAATGGAGTAAAATGAAACATACAAATATTTCAATAAGAAAAATGATAGGTACGTTTAATGCACAAATGAAAAATATAAATAAAATACATGAAATGGAAATATTGATACATTCAATTGTGTTAAGAAGAGTAAAGAGAAGAGGAAAAGCATGTTAGATTTACGTTGTCACTAAGGAATAAAAAGATGAAATGTAGGAAAGAATAAGAATTAAAGGGACATGTGGCATAAAGGGTCAATTGTCATTTTGCCTATCTATTGAATGGAGCCTGATAAGTCATGCCTGTTATAATGAGTGGTATAGTTGACCAAGCCAGATTAGAAAAAGGGGTTTAATCAGGATAGATGCAAGAAGGAGCTAGAGGAGCAAAAATAATGAACACAGCCTTTGTGTGGTCGCCAAAAACAGCAGTTGCAATGTTTGCATTTGATAGCCATGAAGCTCATGTGAATACTCACATTGAGGAAGATAAGTGACAAGACAATATATATATAGCCACGGTCAATGAGTAGAGACTATGCTGGCGACAAGTTTAGAGAGGGGTAAAGTAAGATAACCAGCACAAGATGCTGGGGCCAAATAAGCCAGAGAGAAAGGGAGAAGTACATCGGCTCAAAAGCTAGGGCTAAAAGGCAAGAATTTTAACGGTTGAAAGATCGGGGCAAAGAGGTGTTCAAATATGCATTCAGGGTTGTCATAGGAAGTGACATTTTAGATACCTGGCTAAAAGAAGGGTTTTGTGTCTAACTCTAGACTGAAAAATATGGGAAATTATTTCATCAGATTATATGCCTTCCTGTGGGTATTGATCCTATATACAGACATGAATATATATTCATGTCATCTTTGATTAGAACTGATATAGGTGCATTTTTAGGTTGCACCCATTTTATTGATGACTTATGATCTCTTAATGACGGAGGAGAATTTTGAAAATCAATAGTACTATATACCCTAAGGATCTGGAACTAAAGTGTGAACAAAATGGAATGCGAGCAACTTTCTTGATCGAATGTTTGTCGATAGATTGTTTGACTAACAGGATTAATTTCCATTCCATATTAATCAAGGTAGCAAAATTAGTAAGATTTCTAGACAATTCAATGAAGCCATCCCGAGACATCTTGATCCCTTTATAACTTATCAGCTTGACCATAATGAATTAATTACAAAATTAAAGAAAATGCTAACAAAAGTATAGAAATATAATAAATGAATAATGTATATTAAATCAAATATTTTTGTATTAATATTAGGTGAATTAGGCAACCAGAATTGATGGATTAGGCCTTTGTCAGTGTGAAAGATCATTGTATTGACTAGAATCAGGGAAAGGGGAAAACATTTGGCTTTGGTTCATTTGTCTGACAGATAGGTAATCAAGTGGGCTGATAGATTGAACAAGGAATGCCAAGTAACAAATTGTCAAAGTATATTAATGGAATAGCCTATTGTGCTGTTACTACCACTTAGAATGTGATTTAGTTTTGTCTCAAATATGTATAAAAGGTTAATTTATTTGAAAACTAAAATACTTATGGAAGCAAGATGGAATACAGCATGGGAAAATTGAGTCTAAGATTAGCGAAAATCAACTTGAAGTTTTTCTTTGTAATTAGTATTCTTTATCATAAGTTGGTTTGCATGCTGTCTGCGATTAGAACCGACACAGCGGATTTAATATTCACATGGATGAACACTCAATAGAAGTGACATGAAAAATTTGTCATGTCTGTTCTTATATTTATTGATCCCTCATTGACAAATATATTTTGCGGATAAAAAGCAATACTCTCTTTTAGTTAAACAAATATGGTCATTTTTTGATTAAACCTCAGAGGAAATTGATAAGACGTAAAATATTTATTTACATGCTCAACAGCTTTGGATTAGTGAGCTATTAACACTTAAAAGTAGGTTAGGAAATATGGAAAAAAAGGCTCAAAATATAGATATATAGAAATATAGATAAATATTCTCATCAAATATATGTATCGTTTTTTTAAAATGATCATCTCAAAGAAATTCAAATATACCAGAGAATTTTCTGAAGGAAAATAGCAAGTTTATATGTATATATATATATTGGGCAGATGTGTTTAGCAATAGCTGTTGTAAAACTTGACCAATTTTGATAAAATTTACATCATCTTGTAGAGATTTTTATTGTGGGTAACTTTTTTAAATTGCACTGATGACAAGGGAATTTTTTTATTTCAAAAGTGATATAACGCAAAGCATACTTATAATTACTCAAAACTTTTAAAATAGACTTAATTTGATTGAGAATTTTTTTTTCTAAAAAAAACAAAAAAACACATCAAGGATTCTCCAATTCGTAAATATATAACAAGATATTTAGTATCAGAAATGAGAAAGATTTAAACTCAAGCACAGATTTATAATCAAAATAGAATTGTTTCTAATTATTGTATGGTTTGTAAGTGTGTTTATTTTGTTATTGAGATTGGTGTTTCAAATCCACCCTGCAACTTCATTTTTTTTCAACAATGAATGTTACAGTTAAAGATGTTGCATGCACTTATCAATATCAAAGAAAACAGGACCAGTAAGAAAAGTGCACACCTGCACAATGTGTTGATAGAATTAAACTAGAATATTTTAACATGAAATAGATGAAAAAGTATTAATGGAGTGGCAAAATAAAACTAAGCTTAGTTATATGTGGGTACATGCCACCATAAATAGCTATTTTGTGCCACTGCATTAATATTCTTTCATCTATTTTATGTTGAAATATTCTAGTTAATTTTTTTGAAAGCTTTTACAATTATATCAACACCTTGCGCAATGTATGCATTTTTTAACTGGTGTATATATATATATATATATATATATATATATATATATATATATATACATGCACATGTGTGCAAGTGAACATAATATTTGTCAATTAATGAATACCTGATAATGCTTCCTCTAAAAAATTTGGCATGTAGTGAAGTCACTCTTCAATAAGTACCATGTGTTTTTAATATAACATATGGATCGTGATATTATTGTCCAAGAAAAAACTAGAAGCTGTCATAATTAATTCACTGAATTCATCATCTTTGAGCTGGAAGTAATACAAACTAGCTACTTAGAATTAGTGTTGATACAGCTGGTGTTGGCCTGCTTCACTTGGACTTGAAAATTGTATGGTTTAGTTCAAACATATACGTAAAAAATCTGTACCTCAAATGAATAATTCATCATAGCCTGCACGTGCACCAGAACTAAACATCTACAATTATCTAAAAGAAATGGATCTTTTATCTAAAAAAATACCAGTACAAGATTTGGGCATTGTTGGTCCAAAATGACCATAGAGAGACAAAAAAGGTACTTTTTTGAAGAAAGCAAAAAGCATGTTCCCAGATGATGTCTAATGATGTACTCATTCAAATTTTCAAGGTTTTAGCCCCAGAAATGTGACCAGGAGTGCTCAGACACACACGCTGTGTGTGTGTGTATATATATATATATATATATATATATATATATATATATATATATATACACACACACACACATAGACAAACAAGCTGAGAGAAGAATCTATAGCCTACTTGGTTGGACGACTTTCAGGGCTACGGTGATTTGACTAGTCCGCCATTTTTTTACAGCAGGTCATATTTGGGATGATCAATTAAAAAATTTGAATGAAGAGGTGATCAGTACAGAAGTTTCAGAATTTTTTTAGAAAATGAGGTTTGCTAGACATTATAAGGAGAAAATGTTTAAACTTTCAGCAGGCAGTTTTGACTCCAAATTCTCATCTTGTTCATTACATCTTTTCCTTGATAACATACTTGTCTGTATTGAAAGAAACAAATAGAGCAGATATGGACTGTGAATAAACAAAATGAGAATTTGGAATTAAAACAGTTATTTGGGCCTTTGCAATGCTGGCAACTGTTTAGCTCAATGGTGACAGTATTACTATATTGAAGCGGCTACCCAATCGATGACAGGTTTGATTTCTACAACACACCATTTTATGTATATGTGTGTATATATATATACATATATATATATATATATATATATATATATATATATATATATGCACACACACAAACATATACACAAATATATCTTCCCGAATAGACTCAACACCAAACAACCCTAACCATACCTCTAAATTATTATCCTCCCGCTAACAACAACCTCACATCAACACTCTAATCAGGTATATCTAATATTCACAGTCACTTAGATCCATATCAACTGAAATCTTTGTATTGTATTCCACCTGTACAAATCAGAGCCAACAAACTTTAGGTGACCTGTAAGGATAATACTCATGTTCTTTGACCTCATCACTTCACCATCCCAATCTACCCGCACAGTCCAATACTAAATGACTACCCTTCAACCCTAACATCCTACGGACTCTCCAAGACTCAACACTACTGCTACCACCACATCTTTCCACAGACAAGCACAAACTCCATCACTGAACCAAGTCCTATGCCTCAGGATGATCTCAGAAGATTGGATTCCAATTTTTGCTTCCAAAGCATAGCACCTGATGGTATATCTATTTTCCACAAAATTTTTGACAACTGAATGAAATAACTTAGAACTTAGAAATAACACATGTATATAATACAGTCGTATCTGCAATTCCTGAACTCCTCATTTTCCAATCACCTGGTCCTAACGACTGATTTCCTAAAGCATGAACACCTCTGCAATGTTAAGTGACTTGTTGTGAATGACCAGCCACAAGATACGAACAGTGACTGGCAAAATTTTCAAACAGATGCCCACTTGTTTGGTCAAAAAATGCCTTCCCTCAGAAATTTTCATGGCATCCTACTCAAGTTGATCAGTCAAATGTAACGACCTCAAATGAGTCGTAAATTAGCAAAAACCAAGTAATTTGTCTCTCTATCTTGTGATAAAATCAACATAAACAGCAATTTATTTTAATAAAACTGGGATGATGGCTTTTTTATTATTTATGCACATGAAGTATTAGATTCCATTCAAACTTAGAAGCCTTGCTTTCAGTTAAATGCTTGTCTCCTGAATGTATAATTGATTCAGTTCATCAGGGGGAAATATCAGTTATCATGCAAATAAACAAACCCCAACTTACATTTTGATCACTAATCTTTTCCATCATTGTAATAAATCATTCTCTTGACTATTTTCTTCCTCCATCTCCTCTTTTGTTCCTCATCTCTTGGCTAACACTTCCTGCTATGGCCGGCAGCCTGTTTGCAATATATGTATCAGAATTTTTGTCAAAAGATAACCTTCCCTTGAGGTGTCACAAATTATTTTCTGATTCTTTTTATTTTTGGTGTATTTTAAAAAATATCAGGGATTATCTAGATTTTATTCATGAGTACGTTTGTAGATTTCTATCCCGTGTCTAGACATTCACTTCCAGTAACAACCGAAAAATAGAAGTTACAAAGTCAGGCTTTTGAGGAAATCAAACTACGCACTCCTTATGAATGTAAGTCTCCCTAGATAGTCTCACTGTCCTGTTAAAGTTATAGTGCCCTCATTGTCCCTGAAAATACCTACTGTCCTCTTGAGAATTTTTTTAGAATATCAGTGCTGGGGATATCTCATTCATTTCAGCATCAAGAAAATTTTTATATTTAGTACTATTTTAGCCATTTGAAATGGCTACAATGGCTAACTTGGTTTGATTTTTTTTGTATTTTTTGTCCCTTTTTGCAGTCGACTAGCACAAAAAAAGTCTTGAGCTGGCAACAGTGACAGCTGGTCATGCACCTCTATTTTAAAACCACCTTCAGTATGTGACCGCTTTCGGCTGGCAGATGGGGTTGTCGTAAATAGCAGGTACTACTGTATACCAGTGGTTGAAAAATTACTTAAGGCTACTATTGTGAAAACAGAACTCTAAACTAAAATGATATCTTCCAGCCTGGGAATCTAAAATCATAATGTTCTAAACTATAAGCTGAGAGGGAAAACAAGTAATATTCAGTGCCATAGCTGATGCCTTAATGCAGGGAGATTCCTTAAAAGCTTTATAAATAGTAATTCACCTACTGCGTTTCTACTAACATTATAGAATAACAAATCTCACAAAATATTGGAAGGGGGTCCCTCAAGGAGTCAAGCCCGCCATCTGGATCCTCAAATCTCTAGTGACATCACTGCCTTCAATAATTTTTGTTTTATATCCTCTACTAGTCTCTTCAAAGTCCTGTCCATTGACCATCAGAGATACCTTTATGGATCCCTGGTTGGGAACCAATTCACTAAATGTTGGGACAGGGATGGTCTTCAAGGATCCAGGCTCCTTTGGTCATCAAATCTCTTGCTACAACCCTGGTAACATCCTTATTTTTCCCTGATTTTCAAAATGTCTAAATCTTATAACATGTATTGTTTTTCTCATATTTGGTTGATAGCCAGAGAATTGTCGAAAGCACTTGAGCGCAAACATATGCACAGTATTTATTCCCATTTGATTCACATGTGTTACCTTCTGCCAAAGTTCTAATGGTCTGCCTCACATACAAAAGGATCCATGTTCAATTCCCAGTATGAGTTAAGTGTGGAAAAGTTTTCTACGTGTCTCAGTGACATGAAAAATATCAACTTTTTATATAGATTCATGAAACAATGGTTCAGCACAATTATCTTTTATTGACTATAAAGTTCCAGCTTTCAAACCACCTCCACCTAGAAGGTCTGATCAAAGTTTGCCCATGAACGTGTATATTTTAACACCATTTCTACATCTAAATGAATCAGAAGAATGTGATTCTATGTTGATGTTCGAAAGGTGAAAAAAGAAGTGTTGAAATATAGAACCAAAGAAACATTTAAAGAAGACGTTACTCTCCATAAAATTTGATGCATCATAAATTTTACATGTCAAGTCGTCCCAGACGATCTCACAAGTTTCAGTAGGTATAAAACAATAGCCTAGAAGAAATCAATACCTGTTCAACAGATAAAAAGGGCTTTAGATTTTCTTAGTTTTTCAATTCATTTTTTAGAAAATGTCAACATAGGTTTCTCTCAGTTTCTAAGATTGTCTGGCTGGCTATGCATGTATGATGTGTACAGGCCAGCCCAATGGAACTACTGGATTAAAATTTTGAACAATTACTCCTCATCATATGAAAAACTGAGAGAATTTTTTTTTTTTTAAATCCCACCCGTAAATAGATGGTGGGGGGCAATTTTCAATTTAAATCTACCCTAAATTTATCTTTTACTTTTCCTCCACTTGCACATTTTTTTGAGGGGGCGGGGGGAGGGGGCGGGGGAGGGGGTGGGATTGCTTGCAGCACCCAAAACCTCTTGTTGCAAGGGTTCACTCGGTTAATCCCTGATGGACCCCTCTATGATCCCCATGCATAACTTTTACTTACAGCCTAATCATATACGATTAGTCAACCCTGACAGTTCCTTCCCAATTCTAAAATTCTATAATACAGTTGTATTGTTTGATGCAGTATATGTTGATATAGTATGGGTTATCAACTTTATTTTCAATTTTTGATCTCGTTTGTTTTATGAATCTTGAATTTATTGTGTTGCTTCTAGTTGTTTTGTATTAATTGTCTTGTATGTATTTTAGAATTTTGAATAGAATAATTTGATTTGATTTGAAAGCCAACATCATCAGATGATTTTGATGATATTGGCTGTGACCGACAAAGCATTAAATTTTTAAAAAATGATTATACTTACTTCCCAAAACCCATTTACATCACTGCTTTTTAGAGACTTTAAATGATTTATGAAATCAAGTATGATTCTGATAAATATCCAAGGTGTAATAAACAATTAACAGTATTATATAATATTTTCAATTGCTCTGACTATGATTAAATATTTTATAGAATTATGTGTTTGAAAAGGGGGGGGGAATTCTTACATTTATTTTAGTGTTAAATTCCTGTTTGTATCAACCTACTTATTCAACCCTGAGTATTCTGAAGATGGCCTTGAATTCAACTCATTATGAATAATGTGACCTCTAGAGATCATCTCAAGATCATTAATAGTTACTTTAAGTTTATTGACTAAAAATAAGATTTTATGTACTATACATTACATTTTGAAACACCAAAACTGAATGAGAATCAATTCATATATATTTACAATGCAAGGGATATAACTGTAAAAAAAGTCCTGAGTCCAAACCAAAATTTCATCAGTAGTCCTTTAGCTGCTCCCTGAGCAAAAATTGGATGCTAGCTAAGCTAGAGCAAACATGCCTTCTCCATAAGTTCGAAGGAACAATTTTCATTTTAAATGCTATCACTGATTACAAACATGTCAAGGAAAGAGTTGCATTACAAAGAATGTTTCTAAAAGAAAGTGAGAATCGAGAATCTTTTGGTTTCAATTGAAGCTGAATTTGTCAACCCATTTGAAGGTAAAGGTCCAGAATTACCAGTGCTCAATACAAGTTCTTGTACTGATGAGTCTGTCATCACAACTAACTTGAATGTAAAAACATTGAAGAGAAGTAATATGAATCTCACAAAGAAAATGTTCTTGTCCAACAAGAAAGTACTTTCAAAGCACTAATCAGATGATATCCTCTGCTATGGTTCAAAACGCTCAAGACCGAAGAAGTGTCACTGGGGAACAAATTGCATCACTAATTTGGCACTGTGCACAAGGATTTTTTTTCAACAAATCAGCTGAAACGAGGAGACAAGATATCAACAACACCCATCATCCATTTCTGATTTTGGACAACTTTATGTAGGAACAAAGTCAGAGCTTGCATAACTATTTGAGTCAATAAGTCAAGTTGACAAAATATTTAATTGCCTAATTGTAGATGGTAAATTATAATTATGCACAATATCACCCAATAGGAAACACCTTCCAATAATAAGCAAATGGGATTGTGCAATACATCAAACAGCTCCTGAAGACTGCCAAAAAGGTGGGCATTGTGCAAGATTATTACCTCCAATCCAGCATTAAAAGTGAAACTTGTGGCAACAAATGAGTAGCATGTAGAATCAATGTATCAGGATCTATAAAAATCACACAGAAAACCAAATTCAAAGATTTCCTGAAAAGTTCTCAGAATAAGGATGAGTTGAATAAACTCACCAGCCATCAAGTTAGCAAGATAGAATCTATACTAGACCGAGATATCTACATTACTCAGCTCAGATCTGTGGCATACAAAGAACCAAGTCATGTAATGCAAGAATGACCACATGAAGAAGCTGATATGCACATACTTGCTCACATGAAACATGCACTTCATTGGAGTCACAAAAAACATCAGATTCAGATGCCCTGGTTCTACTTATTAGATGCTTCTATGACCCAGATGATGTGATGGTTGATTTTGGAACCAGAAATGAGAGGAAGATGTAAGAACAATTTCTACAAAAGAGAAACAAGTCTGTTGCACTCTTTCTTTCTTCCATAGCTTTACCAGGACTGGCAAAACTTTTGCATTCAGAGGGAAAGAAAAGAAGACATTATGGTCAACTTGAGAGGATTTTGATGAAATAACAGGGACTTTTCTATTAATGGCCTAAAAGTCCTTCTATCCTTTTACTGCTGAAGCTATCCACTTCAAAACTTTTGAGCTCTTCTTTGCTGTATGACAGAGGGACAGATTCAGTGTCAGTCATGAACATCACTGTTCAGGAATAAGAGCCAATAATTTGAAAATCTACCACCAACACAGATGAGTAACTCAGGGAATTTCATTTCAAAATTAGAGATAATCCTTACCTTACAAATATGTTTTGGTAATTTATAAAAATGTATTCCACTTATAAAAGTTTGTTACTTCATTTCCACATCACAACTACCATACATGTATCTTAAAATAATTTAATATCATAACATATTATTATTGTGCCCTGAAAGCAATAAAAGAAATATATTTAATCTTTCTAGTAGGAGATACACATACAACAGGTAGAGAAAACGGCCTATACATGTGGCATCTGGACATCATATATACAGCCATAATTGACCATTCCATCTCCTTGAGACTACGGCCTGTGGAATGACAAAGGTGTCATTTAACTATCAAAACCAAGCAAAGCAAAATGTCTGTTCAAATATGTATGACAAGTTTATATATATATATATATATAGAGAGAGAGAGAGATAGATAAGCGGGAACTCCTAGCATTGCCAATGGAAAAATAACTGAGCATCAGATAATTGTCTTCTTACACAATGTAAATGTAACCGGGGGGGGGGAGAGTGATGGGAGCTAAAGAATTGTTTGAGTGTACTCAGTGTAGTTACTGGTAGGTTTTACGATCAAATCTTGACATGCTTGGGATGATTTGTGCACTCATCTGTCAACACCATTAGACAAGTCAAGGTAGTTTGCACAGCTTTTCGTGTCACCATTATCAAAATGTTTGATTGAGGAATTTTTGGTTTGAGTTTTCTATCATTTGAAAATTTAAAAAACAATTTCTTTCCACCCTCAGTGAATTTTTTTTTTTACATATAATGCTTTAGATTAGCATTCTAGCTGCAACATGATTTTTTTTAAAAACTAAGTACAGCTCTCAGAGTTTTTAATAGTATAAATTGGAAAAAATTGGTCTGATCTGAAAAAAAAAAAAAGACTAATCCAGACAGTGTCTGATCTTTTAGCCTGGTCTGTTTTTTTTGTTTTTTTTGCCCAATCCTTCATAACCATCAGGCAAGAATGCTTGGATCATTTGCACTGACGAACGTTATGTACAACCAAATTTATGGAAACAAAGAAATATATATATATACAGCACTGTGAGAAATTACCTAGGGTAAGTTGTCGGTTGAACTTTATAAAGTAAATTGGCAACTAAAGCCTTTATACACTGTGGTGCCACAAACCCAACAACAATCAGGAGGTGGGGCACTGGCGCTCTTGGGGCACAATGTATCTGAGGGATTCGGAAAAATCTAAAAAATAAATCTGAAATATAACCTTTAAAAAAAAATTAGCCGGGGCTGCAAGTCAGGCCGTAGCGCAATGACTGCATAAATCTTCAATATATTTTAACGAATTATATGAAAACATGGCTATTCTATTTTATATTTCTGTTATGAATGTTTCAGGGCATTAATTAACCCTCATCAGACAATTTGAAAAAATGAATTCATACAATGCTGCTGATACACTATAAGCCAGTACAAAGTGTTGCATGTTAGTCGGGGAAAAGATGGACAGCGCCAAGTAACCTTCATTGTTCTGAGATATATGATGGTGCCAGCATGGTACCCTAGCAGTCTACTAGATGATGGGATAATTTGATTTGATTTGTATACATACTTTTTGCTGTACATACATTTGTTTGTTGATAGATTGATGAGCACTTCAGTGTAGATTAGTAAATAATTGTTTTTACTCAAAATCAAAATTAAACCATGATTTGTTGGCCCTGAACAATACAAAACAGTTTTACAGTAAGAAGTGATGTTGAAAAAAGAAATTTTTAAAGAGAGATGAGTTGGAAATTATAACTTGAAATAACAAAAGAAAATCATCAAAGTCAGAGAGTGTATACCTCTACTAACTTCGCGCAACAATTCAATCAAAAGAAATTCCTTGGTTGACCTTCAAAATTTAATCATATTTTCCATAGCTTATGGCCAATCCTTCTTCAAAATCTCATCTAAATTCATCGTGAACTTTTGGAGATATTGTATTGAGTCATGAGCAAATTCATAGATGTATAAAAAAGATTGAAAATATCTGTCAATTGAAAACAAATAAAGAGATACACCTCAAAACTCAATAAATTTTCTTTTACCCCATAGCCCGTCTATTCATAGAGTTCCTTAGAAATTGATTGAGAACTTTTGAAGAAATCGTATGATGAGCCATGAGCAAATACATAAATGTCTCTCAATCAAAAATAAATGATTAGATCCGCCCCTAAACTTGATGAATTCTTCCTTACTTCATGGCCGACCATCTCACTGAATTTCATTGAAATTCATCCAGATATTGTGTGGACAGGAGTAGAGTAATACATATATTTCTCCAACTTTGTTGACAGGGGTAATGAGGAGGGAACAAAAAAGTAAAGAGAAATTAAGCAAGTTATAGCATCAAAGAAGAAAGAAAGGGTATGAGAGAAAGAGACTAAGAGGGAAGATATAGTGAAAGAAAGTACAGCTAACGGAAGAGAGGACACAATATTTCTGAACATGAAATGTCTTTCTTATGTCATGGACGTAGATGATAAAATCAGTATTTAATGATGCAGATAAAACGATCCAGTCAAGAATTAATGGATATCATCTTCATAAGCCTTCTACTTTTCTCCACAAATAATATCACGAATCAATTCAGATGAAAGTATTTTCTATTGAAAAAATACTTTGTTCACTCTACAATGCTGATGTCTTTGTTACTTCAGTCAAGACAAAGACCTTCTCAGGGTATTAAAATCAAATGGATAAAACGTTTGGTTCTTTAACGCTTTTGGGGATCCAAAAATCATTTTTTGATCTTGAGTGTACTTAGCTGCTGAGTATGCTGGGAAATTGGTACTAATGGAGAATTTCCAGCAGTCTTTGTTCATACCGAGAATTGAACCTAGATCCTATTGCCTGTGAGGCAGACATGCCAACTATTACACCATCCAAGGGTAAATATCATTTATTGCAATAATTGAAATAAATATTAAAATACTTGGAGAATGTTAACTTATTGAATGCTTCACACGCAAAATATTTTTTTTTTTTAAATGGAAGGTTACCAAGACAATATTCCTGATAATATAAATAGTCAATGTATTAGTAAAACAGGAAGAAATCAGATAAAAGAAAAAAAACAGGAAGCATAAAAACAACAACAACAAAGATAATAATACTTCAAAGCCTGGCTTCTACAGGGTCAAACTTCACTCCTACTTCAATCCTGACTGAGGATGACTACTGCAAATTTTTCTATTATATATATATTCCGAAGATTATGATTAAATAGGGGAGACAACTCTTCTCAAATAGCATTCCCAATATTTTGATTTATACATAAGGTGAAGATTGTTGTTGTTGTGGAAAACCAGAGTAAACTCTAGCCTCCAACTTGGACTGAAGTTTGAAAAAATCAATAGCAACAATTTATGAACAAGAAAAGAAAAATGGACAATTATCAATGAAGATAAAAACAAAAACATTAAGAGGAAAGTTTCTCTTCATATTTCACCATAATCCAACATGATGGCCTTGTAGGATTAACTTCATTTTCTCCACCATTCTAACGTTATCAATGGATGTTGCTAGAGGAGAGAAATTGGGCCTTGGATAAAGGATTTGTCTTAAAGGCATTACTGCCAATAACTTGTTCCTGTTATGTCCCTAAAAAAAACCCCAAACCCTAACTAATTCCTAAGAAAGAAGATTTAGAAAAAGCCATTAGCCCACCTCACACACCAATATCAGCTTTTTTCTTATTGTGACTTTCTTTAACACAAAATAACATAAAAATACCTGGTTTGTTTTTTTGTGAAAGCTCACTTATTAACTCTCAGAGATATTTTACAAAAAAATTGTTGCATTTCCATTTTACAGAGGATATTTTAGAGTCAGAATTGAAATCTGTTCAATCAGTCTATGGACCAAAATGAAATTCAAGCTAGTTTTACTACAACTGAACAATAAATGCTGAAGTTATCTCTTACCAATTTTCCAATTGGTAGTTTGTTTTCACCCATCCTGTCTAAAAGTAACATGAACTGTTCAAGTTGAATAAAATAGAATTTTGTGGGGATAAAAAGATTTTCTTACCAACCCCCAAAATTTGAATTTAAAAAAAATGAAACAAAATGTGGCATACTTTGTATAAAACATAGAAATTAATTGAAAACTGTATTACAATGATTCAATTTCTTTTCGTAGGCTTATTTTTCAAGCAAAAACAGAACATCATAGCAAGTCATTCATGAATGCAACAGCGTTAAAATGCCTAAACCTGAAGAGTGAAGCAACATCCAGTACAATTTACAACCTAATAATAATATTGTGGGATCTACATTCATGCTCATCCCAATGATAATGATCCAGTTTTTGTTTGTGTGTGTGTGGGGGGGTTGTTTGTAACAAAAGATGAAAAGAAATACTTTGAAATCGAGCAGAATACATTTAATGAAGAAACAATTAATTTTGTATAAGATAAACATATCACCATTTCTCAGAGAATCGCCACAAAAAAACAGGAGGGGGAGAAGAGATAGGGGAGGAAAGGTGTGAACACATCTAGAATGAAAAAGAATTATAAATTCTCAAAATGAGTAGAGAATTAACATCAAGCCTAATAGTCACTGAAGACAGCCTTTGTGTGTGCTAGTAGACTTTCTAAAACGTGTTTCCATAACTTTTGAATCTAGTGAGATCAAAAGAACATTTTTGTGAATATGCTACTTTTGATGCCAACTCGAAAAGTCAACAAGCTTCAATTCCCTTTTTACTCTGAAAACTTCAAAGGCACAAAACAATCGCACGTATTACAGGATTTTCCCTCTGGCCTACAGTGATTGTTTTTAGCTGATCATTCATAAGAAAATCAAATGATCCATGAAAATAATGATACCTTAATTCTGCATCTGACATATTTCTTTGTTCTTTGCACTAGAATTATTATTCTCTACTGTATAAAGTTATCATTATTCCCTACAAAAATTATTTATCTTTTCATTACTGGTTTTTTTCCTCTCCCATTATGAAAAGTTACATCTTTTAATACTAAAAACATTTGGGGAAAATTTTTCTCACTTCTTTAAACTATCAATGCTGGAGGCCTGCATAGATGAATCTGACATCGGTATAATATGTGTTTGACCGAACATCTTTCATTGTCTTTTCAATTTGAATTAGAATTCAAGGGAAAAATCTCTCGATTTTTTTCACTCTTCAAAAGCAACAAAATCTCATGACAGTGATTAAGAAGGAACAGACGGATGAAACATTTCTGGAAAACGTAAGATTCCTAATCTTGTTGAATTCTAAAACTTTCAGAATTTAATTGTTTTGATATTTCTGCTAATTATATACGTCTCTTTATTTGATAGAAGCAGGGGTAGTGTGAAAGTTTCATATGCCCCTGGATGTTAGATGATCTTTTTAATTTGTCTCCTGAAAGGTCAGTACTGTACCCCTCTAAATAATGCACCTTAGACAGTTGCCTAGATTGGCTTAATGGTACCGCCAGCCCAGGATGTAGTATTCATATTTTTTTGTCAGTTTTGTAATGTTTATGTGGATGCATTTCACTCATATACTCTCTCTCACACACTCACACACACACATATATATATATATATATATATATATATATATATATATATATATATATATATATATATCAATGAATTAGTGCCAAAATATAGACTAACAAAAATAGGCTTACCTTCATGCAGGCAGATACATACATGCCATACAAACAAACACATGGATACACCATAATATCACCCCTTTTTAAAGAAAACACTCACTATTTATACACACACACAAGGAAAAAGGCAGAAGAAACATACAAATAACCGTAAGAATAAGAAATACCAATATTGACTCCTATCTCACACACACCATGAACAACTCCCCCATTCCTCTCCTCCAGACAAACTCCCAAGTCTTCTCCGGGTCACTACAAAACCACAAACACGTAAACACCTACAATTTTTTCACATTGCTGAGAGCTTTTGAAAATGTCAGAGCAAGTTGAGCGAAATGCATCAAGCCAATCTTTAATGATGACAAAAAAATTCAAGATGTAAAATACTTGTTCTCAAATTTTTCACTTCCACATTGTCAAATTAATATCATTACTTTGTTCTGCCAAAACAGGTGCAGTTAAGAATTCATGTAAACAATAACATGTTGATATCTTTTACATGCTCAAAAGCGTAATACTTAATTCATAAAACACCAAGGGGGGATGAAATTTGTTAGAGATGAATAACAGGAATACCTTGAATAGAGAGATTTTGATTAGTGTAGGTTTTGATGTAGTACAAGTATGGTATTGCCGTACAATTGATATAACAAAGTACCAGCTGAAAACAAAAGACATGTTATAATACGAGCTTTGAACAATATGGGAAATTTGGGAATAAATTAACTGTACACACTAATTTTTTTTTTACTTGTACACACTAATTTTTATGTGCATACATTTCATTTACATTCAAGTATAATGTGTTTTACATAAGTATACACCACTCCCAACAAAATACCAGGAAGCTATCAAAGATAACAACAGCCAAATCTCCCTATCTTTCTTTATATATGCACACACATACATACACATGAAAATATATTGACAAATATACATATATACACGCACATACATACACATGTATTGATAAATATACGTAACTGTTATATATATATATAAATAAGAGGTAATGAAAGGTACTTGCAAATGTACAGACATATTTTACAATATATATATATATATATATATATATATATATATATATATATATGTATATACAACATATATGTGTGTGTGTGTGTAATTATGTATTTGAAAAAAATTGAGAAACTGTAACACTGCGTTTTGAGAGAAACCATCAGAAGTATATATATATATATATATATATATATATATATATATATATATATATCATCAATCATAAGTTCACTGCTGGACAAATGTCTCTCCCATTTCCTTCCATGGCAAATGTGATTGCACTAATCTCTGCAATGATTTAGCAACAAACTTTTCTACCACATCTAAAACTTTTAAAAGGTTTGCTTTGTGTTTTGAATGTAGCCTGGTTGGATATCCCATGAGAAATGAGAGCAAATCTGATAAATTCAAAGCCAAAATGAGAATGTGTATATACACATATATTCATATATTTGTATAAAATCAAAAAAGTCAAACATTACGAGGCAGAAATAAAAAGCACACTCTAATTCATAATCACTGCTTTTTTATGCCCAGCACTTTTGCAACTATTGCTAGGGTAAAATTTCTATACTGCCCAGTAATATTTCAAATCCAGCAAGCCATTTAAAACCTTTTTTAATGGCTAAAAATGGCTAGATTTGTAAGAAATGGCTGAAATTATGTAGAGTCAATTAACTAGCCATCTATATGCAACCCAAAACCAAAGGCTCCCAAAAGTAAATATTTGACATATTTATCATATACAAAGCCAATTATAATCTGTGAGGCGGAAATAAAACAGAAATAATACCTAACCTTATGACTCAGTGTGCTTAAACTGCCCTCTAGTGGAGGGTATCAACAAGGTTGGCGATCACTGGACTGACCTTTTGCCAAATGCCAGATTATTTCATTTTGGGGATGGAATATGTTATATGAATAAAAGTTTGAAATAAAAAGTCAAATATGTACGTGTGGATCTTTGTGGCTAAAAATAAGAATATGCTGGTGGTATAAATGAGAAGGTCCTTACAGAAACATATTTTTGGCAACAGAGTCTCAATGCTCTTGAGTTTGGTCATGAACACCACATAATCTCAATTCCGATTGCATAATGTTCCACCAGAAATAATAAAATCCTACTACATTTGGTTTGGTTAATTTCGGGGAAGGGGATTTAGGGTTCTTTGGAATATACGGAATTGGTGCACATTTAGAGATTTTTTCTTTTTTTTTTTTTTTCAGTTTAGCTTTTAGATATTTAGATTTCGGCATTTAGGGGAGACTTTTTCTTTTTTTTTCTTTTTTTTTTTTTTGCTATTTGACCAACGATTCGACGCATAGGACATTTACAAGCATGTAATACAGAGTTGAATGAATAGGCAGGCATTAAAGATTATCACAGAACAATGAGGAAATGAACAATAAATCAAGAAAATTATGTACTCATCTAAACTTGCGGCAATTTTAGTTAGTCTGGGGACTTCATTTTAGCAGTTGAAAAAGTTTCAATTTTTCCATCGTACCTTGCTAAATAATTCGTGCCCGTCTCCCAGCAAGAATTTACTACTGACAATAGATACAGCCTTGATATATCCAACCCTACATTCGTTTGTTTTTTATGGCAAGTCAAAGTTAGGTTGAGGTAGTGGGGGGGGGGGAGTATAGGGTCAGTTTAGCTTTTAGATATTTAGATTTCGGCATTTGGGGGAGGGTTCTTTCTTTTTTTTTCCTTGTAGATTTATGGTTAATTTCGGGGGAGGGGATTTAGGGTTCTTTGGAATATACGGAATTGGTGCACATTTAGAGATTTTTAGAGAACCTACACGACCTCCAACTAATGATAGATGAACTAAATGAGGAGAGCAAGAAAGTCGGCCTGCACATGAACTTCAGCAAGACGAAGATCATGTGCAACAACCACATTGGAGATAAGAACATTAAGATCGAAATCGAGGACACAGAACTCGAGAAAGTAGACCACTACATCTACCTAGGGCAACGAATCTCCATGAGACCCTCAAAAGAAGAAGAAATCAAGCGAAGAATCACACTAGGATGGCAAGCCTTTGGCAGAGCTAGCTCAACCTTCAAAAATAATAAGATCCCATTAATCCTAAAGAGAAGGGTGTATAACCAATGCATCCTCCCAATAGTCACTTATGGAGCTGAAACATGGAACTTAACCAAGAAACAGACCCGTAAGCTGAGAACCATGCAACGTGCACATGAAAGAATAATGCTGGGCCTCACATGGAGAGACCACAAAACAGCACAACACATCCGGGAAAAGACAAGAGTTAGAGACATCATAGAAGCCATAAAAAATCTCAAATGGCGGTGGGCTGGCCATGTTGCAAGAATGGCTGACAATCGATGGACATCACGACTCACAACATGGATTCCCCGAGACCATATGCGCAACCGAGGCCGGCAAAATATTAGATGGAGAGATGAACTAGACAGGTTCAGGAAGTACTGGCTCCGTGACGCCCATGATAGAGAAGTGTGGCAAATCCTGGGGAAGGTCTATGTCCAACGACGGACGCTAAAAGACTGATGATGATGATGATGATGATGACATTTGGTTTTAGAAGAAAATTAACTTTCTATAAAAAGAGTGTTATGAGGTGTACTATTTTATTGGCAATGCTGTGTATAAATTGTCACTCAATAGAAATCACCATGTGATCAATGTCTTTTAGCAGTATGAGTACACCCCTTTGACCTTTTTAATGAATGTTAATATTCTTCTCAACTGGACATTGCGGAATTTTATCATTTGTAGTGGAAGATTACACAGCCCAAACAGATATTATTAGGTATTATCTATGACCAAACTGTATAGCAACCCTGCTGCCACTCAAAAATGAGTACACACTTATGGAAAAAAAATTGGCTGTGCTGTAGAGTTTGGTCATCAATAATACCTGATAAAATCCATTTTGATGGTTTAATGTTCCACTAACAATAATAAAATCCTGCCATGTTTTGTTTTAGGAGAAAATTCCTTTTCCATTAAAAGTTGTAGGGGTGTACACATTTATGGGTAACGTGTGTGTGTGTGTGTGTATAAGCTCACAAGAAACTTTGTATTATAATTGTGTGTTTGACTGAATTATAAAAGATAAAAAATATCTATATCACTGAGTATATGGAAGAAAAAGTCCCCAGAGTGAAAAGTAAGTTTAATGACAGTGTGAAGTGACACCCTTAGTTAAGAAGAAAGAGCGGAAGACAGGCATCTGTTTGCAGTGATGAATATATGACAAAATGAAAAAAATAAGAAAAATGCAAAATATTATACGCTGGAAAATACAAATTGATTTCCTTTTAAAAAAAGGGAGAAAATTTTAAAAAAACAAGAGATAGAAAAAAGACAAGCAAAATCTCCAAAAACAAAACAAAAAGTTTAAAACATGAAAAAGACAAATAAGAAAAGGAGGATGACGAATTGGGAGAGAACATGAAATTAACAAATAACAGGTCTGGTTAGTCACTAAATAGAAATTGTACAGTGGTCAATTAGGAAACCTGGGAAAATAGGGGTGATCAATTAATAAGTTACATCTCTCACTTTTTGTCGAGTAGTTATCACTTGAAGAAAAGTTTAAATTTTCAGAAAACAAGCATGAGTACTGCCAGGCACTAACAAATTTAGCATAAATTCACATTGCAAATTGAATACCCCACTCAAAGCCTATTCCAGAGGTGATTTTCAAGAAACAGAAAAGGAATGTTTTCTGAGACAAAATGAAGAGTTGATGTTGAAATTTTCTACTCTCTAGATACATTAGTGTAGAATGTACACATGATACATACACAGCCAGCCCAACCAACTTAAAGACTGAGGAGAAGTATGGTGACAGTTTTGGCTGATGGTTTCTAAGACAGAAATGAAGGTTGAAGATAGAGGAGCCAATAAATAATAGGATGAAGGATGGATACAAAAACGTCAAGAAAATAAAAGAGAAATAAATCAAAGTAGATAGGAAAAGTGAGTCTGGTTAGTCACTTTACAGAAACCATAATGTGACCTATGTCTATTGGCAGCATGCAGTGTTGGGAGTGATCAATGGAAAAATTTGAAAAAAGGGTTAACAATGTATAAGTTACTTCTCTAACCTTTTGACGGGTAGTAATCACTAAAAAGTCTGAATTTTTTAAAAACGCAAGCGGGCTCAACACTAGAGACCAATTTAGTATAAACTTACATTACAAACTGAACTCCTACCTAATAAAAACCTGTTTAAAGGGAATTTTTAAGAAAAACTTACTTTTGTCGACATAAAAGGAGTGAATGTTTAAATATTCAGCCCTCTAGCCACACTGATAGCTATTTGCCCATTTAATAAACTGATAAGCCCATTCATGCGGCCAGCCAATCACATTTGAAAACTGAAGAAACCTATGTTGATGTTGACAGTTTTGGTTGACAGTTTCCCGGTGGAGAAAAGGTAGACAATAGAAGGTATTACACGAAAGGAGAGAAGAAAGAGAACATCGAGGACACTTTGAAGAAACAGGAAATAAGAAAAACAACATTGAGAAAAAGAAAGGATTTATATCCATCAATTCAAGAAAAATAAAGAAGAAATGAAATGAAATGAATCGAAAAAAAATGTCCAATTTGAATAGACGAAGAAGAAATGAGAATATTAAGAAGATAAAGAGAACCCAAAAATATTCCATGGATGCCTTGGCAGAAATTATACAATAGAAGAAGAAATAAACAAGATTTATTGCAATGAGGGAATTTTGACAAACCAACCCTTTTGAAAATCTTCTGTTAGCTTTCAATTATTATCCCAGAAGGGAATTCTCCCTCTTTTTCCTAAAGGGATGATATTAAGAAAGACAACAGAAATTATTCAGACGCAAAGGAATTAAAAGAAATAAACAAACCATTCAATGAATAAACACGTATGATATATCTGTACCATGAATGAATGAATCACTACCGGTCGTGTTTTTTCCAGAACTAATTATCTGGAATATTATTGAGAAAAATAGATCTTTTATCTAAAATCATTTATTTTAAATATCAGCTCACGATTCAGACATTGGTGGTCCAAAATGACCATCATCATCATCATCATCAGTCATTAATTGTCTGTCATTGGACATAGACCTTCTCCAAGATTCGCCACATCTCTCTATCATGGGTATTGCGGAGCCAGTACTCTCCGAAGTTGTCTAGTTCTTCTCTCCATTTTGTATTTTGCTGGTGTCAGTTGCCCATGTGATCTCTGGGGATCCATGTTGTGAGTCGTGATGTCCATTTGTTGTTTGGCATTCTTGCAATATGACCGGCCCATTGCCATTTAAGTTTTCTAGCAGAGTCTCAGACTCCTTTCTTCTCCTGGATATATTGCACTGTCTTGTGATTTGTCCGTGTGAGGTAGAGTATGATTCTCCCATGTGCATGTTGCATGGTTTTCAGTTTGCGAATCAGCGACTCAGTTAAGTCCCATGTTTTAGCTCTATAAGTGAGGATGCATTATGACCATAGCAATTCCAAAAAGTACTTATCGATGTACACATGCAAATTTGCAAGGTTCTAGACCCTAAAATGTGACTAGGAGCATCCAGAGTCACTCACAGACACACAGAGAGAGACATGCGGATGAGCAAAGAGAGAAGAACCTGTAGCCCACATGGCTGTTTGGTTGGGTGAGCAATTTCTGGGGGTACAGGGATAGATATATGTGTGGATGTATGAATGAATGAACAATAAGAGTTAAGAAATATGCAAACAAATTAAAAGAAAACAGAAAACTTAGACATCTGTCTACATTTGATGAATTAAAATACGTCTTTATTGAAAAGCTGAAGAAATTTTGATAAACGAACAAATCTAATTAAACAAATTGCAATTAGAATTTTCCTTTTTTTATTTAATTAATTACGTGAAAAATTTAACTTGTAGTTCTGGGAATAAAGAAACAAAGTCAGAACTATAAATAAAAAAATATGTCAGGAAATAAGATTCCAAGTAGGAAATATGCCATTTGGATTTTAATTTATTCTGAACCCAAGAAAACAAAAATCGATTTTCAATAATGTTATGTGGAAGGAAGCAAAACAAGATTCCTAAGCTTCATGCAAGTAAAATTTTCATATAACAACCTAGAATTCTAAATATTATACTCTTAACAGATAAAAAATAGAAATAGAATTATTTTATTGATGTAGATATTCTGTTATGTGTATAAGTACATCCATGTGTAAGTCTCTATATGTATGCATAATCGTCTAGAAAGCATTACAACTTTAAAAACTGAAGATGTAAAAGAATTTTTCAAAATTTATCATTTCAGTCAGTTTTTTTCAAAAATATCTGTTAATGCAATTTGTGTAAGCTTTTCAACGGGTTCTACGTTTTTACATAGAATTTAATACAGATATGGCGATATGTCTGAATTTTTCTTGATAGGGTCAACAGTTATTCATCATGTACATGTTTCCAAGATTTAAAAACAAAAGTTATTTTAACATGGCTCCGAAGCAATGTTGATCAAACATCACCTCCCCTAAACTATGATTTCAATATATATCCTTATTGTATTATTTTAGGTGACATAATACATGAAGTTTGCTATTTTATATAGAGCATTATTATAAAGTATTGTATATGGATGTTATCTTATACTACATATCAAATAATTTTTTGAAACAAAAGGCTTACTTATGTAAGTTACCCCCCCAACAAAAAAAATTGCTGATGAGGGATCAGTAATTCTAACAATGGATCTAAGTCATTGTTTGTGTCACTTCTGTTGAGTGTTTACTCGTGTGAATATCAAATCCATTATTTCAGATTTAATCTTGAGATGCATGCAAACCAACTTATATTTATATAATCACTAAGGTAATTGAAAAATGTGCTTGTAAGAAAACAAAGATTTATATACACTTTTGTTAATATCTACTTGTTAGTGTTGATTCATATCACCCTTTCACTTCTGATCTTTCCCTATTTTGCTTTATTGATGTTTCCACGCATACAGGTCGCACGAATAGAGCTAAAATGTTGGAAATTTCAACATGCACTCTTCATCACATCCAAGAAAAAAACATCACTGTTTCTTTTTCAAGCTTCACCCCCAAAATTTACCTTTACATTTACAATGCAAGTTCATGATAAATTTTCCCCTTAGTTTGTGTCCACTGTTTGCACTTGTTTTGTTTTTTATTCATTAATGCCCAACAAAAGACAAGAGAAGTAATTTATTCATCAAACACCCCTTTTTTCAATTTTTTTTAAAATTCTTCGACCCCAGCACAGCACGTCAACAAAAGATGTTGGTCACATGTCCATTTCTATTGAGTGGCTAACACAACCTGTTTATTTTCCTATTTTGAGGGACTTTATCAACATTGTCCTATTAGACCATGGCGAATAAACCTTAAATTGAAATGGTTATAATAACACACAACCTATACTCTATCTCAGCGCTTCATTGGGCTGGCCTAAGGGCTTTCTAGAAGGTCTTCCAGGCAACCCTCTTTTCTGAAACAAACCGCTCGGCTAGACCAAGATTGGAGAGGCAGCAACATAAAACCAGAGTTCATTTTGGTGTCATACCTTTCCCTCCAATCACTTGCCTGACCTGCATCGGCCTTGTTGGTCATTGGTAGACTTGCAAGAGATGCGGTAAACCCCCAATATTGTCCTCAACAAACTCGAGCCAAGATGATGTATGTACTCGTAAGCAGTAAGAAAAATAATTTCCATTCGTGGAGTTTTGAATACGTGAATAAACATTGAAATATCCATAAAACCATCCATAACTCATATTTGTTAATCAAAACTACAAGAATTTTAAGAGGACTTATCTCCTTACTTTATATTCTTGAGTTTTACTGGCTGATCTTCATCTGTGTATATAGATGCGTATTTAGAACAAACAGTGAGTCATAAAAAAAAATTGGAAAGTATTGTTCTCCTGGCAGAATCCTAAGGAATACAATAATAAAATGAAAATCATGAGTTCAACGATGCGTCCATGTTATGTGGTAGTAGTAGCAGAGGGAGGAGGAGGAAGAAAAGGGAGGAGGAGGAAGAAGAGGGAGTAGTCTTTCTTTGGTTAAACTGATTCTCATACTTGTGAAATATTGTGAATTGGAGTATTACTTCCAGTAAAAAATCATAAATGGCCATTTTTGGCATTTTTTAACTTTTTCCTTCCTTCCTTCCTATTTCTGTTATTCAACATAAGTGGAACTGACTGACAGACCAGCTGACCAACTAAAAAGCATCTGATAGAGATAGGTGGGAAAGACTAAAATATGTTTTGCAGATTATGTCTGCTTCAGCAATGTTAAATTGGTGTTTATGAATTGATTATTATAATTTCTTGTGCATTATATTTTTTTATGAAAGGTTTCATTCAGTGGAAATCTGGTCATAATCTTGAACAGGGCTTGTCAAATGTTCTTCATCTGTGATCCCCTTTGATGAGACAAAATCTTCTAGTGACCCCACACTCATTGTTATTAAAGTAATAGGTACAAAGAGTGTATATTAGCCCTCCATCATAATCTAACAGTAGGTATACATACAAATGAAGACCTAAAAACTATCAAAATTTCAGTGTAAAATGAGTTTTATGATATTTAGAAAACATGAATACTTTTTAAATATAAAGGGGAGGCACAGGTTAGTCAGTACACTTTTCACTTGGGTGGCTGTAATTTCCTGTGAAATGAATTCATTAAAACACAAATATGACCAAAAGTTACGATGGAAAAGAGACTTTCTTTGGATGAGTCTGAAATTTTTGTCAGGTTTATTATTTCATCAATTAAACATTCAGAAAAATGTGTGCCAACCAACCCCACCAAATGAGGATAGTTGATACAATCTCTTGGACCAGTATATATGTGAATAATGTAGTGATATGAGTAAATTATGAAGCTATAAGTGGTGCCATTAAATGGTAGTAACAGAACCAAAATCAAGTGATTCAACCTGCCCCTAACTAGCCCCAATCTCTCCTATTACTAAGACTAAACAAAATTTTAAAAATCTTTTTCAAAATAGTATGAGCCATTTCACAATAAGTATCAGATGGAATTCATTTTTGTACAGAGTTCAAAAATTTTCTAGTCACTTAAAAAAAAAAATTTTTTAAATGGATTTTCAAATATGTCTGGTTAGCCACACAATAGATTATTTGGCTGCATGCCATGTTGGGGATGATCAATAAAAAAACTGGAAAAAGGGTTATCAATGAATAAGTTGTTTCTATTGCTGTTTGTTGGATCCCTCTAACTCTATTGGTGTAACCTCTACATATGACACATGCATAGTCAGCCAGCCAGAATCACTTTAAAACTAAAAAAACCTATGTTGACAGATTTGGTTGATGGTTTTTTAATATTTCTGCACCTCCCCTAACAACCAATAATTGTTTTTTGCAGACCTGAAGGGGGTCCTAATGCCATATTTGAGAAGTCCTGATCTAGATTATTCTATCCTAGTTAGTCCTCTCTCAATTCTGTAAAAATCTTTCAGAGAGATAATTTGGGTAATTGGGATAAATCATTTAGGCAAGTTCTTTGCTTTTCTTTTCTCTCAACATGAGAAGACTGAATCAGTGTTCATTAGTCATAGAAAGGAAGGTTTGATTCGAAGAAAAGATATTGTATTATCTCTGTGTGCCTATCTTATATATGTGTGAATGCGTAACATAGATATACGTAATATATATATATATATATATATATATATATATATATATATATATACATATGTGTGTGTATATAGACATGCATCACTGTTGTTTGCATGCATATATATAAAAAAGCCCTGTTTCAAAATATGAAAGATACATAGTATGAAATAATATCAATATAAAATACACATAGTACCCTATATAATATGGCAAACTACATGTATGACATAAGTTATACAGTAAGGAAGGGAGGTGGTGTTTGATCAGCACTGCTGGGGCACCATGGTAATACAACTGTTTTGTTTTAAAATTCCACGAAACAGTTAGATGGTAAATAACTGATGATCTCAACAAGAAAAAATTTAGGTATTGTGCCATAATAACAAAGTATTTGTAAAACAGGGAAAAAACACTGAAGAAAATGACATAAATCACATTGACAGGTATTGGGAAATAAGTGACTAAAGTGACACAAAAAAGTCTTTTAAAAAAGTTTTTTAATGTTTAGTGTTTAAAGCTGTAAAGCTTTCTAGACTAGACGTATATATTCACAAAACTTGTACACTCAAAATGCAAATAAATTCATACTGATAAGTCCACAGGCTAAACCACTTATCTGAATTTGGATCGGACATTTTCATTGTATAAGTTTCAGTCTGCTGAGATTTGTAGGTAAAAATGCAGTTGGTGATCTACTATTTCTAGGGCATATGGGGTGCGGAGGCGCTTTTTAAACAAGACACAAAAGCTGCTGCACAGTCTTGAAACCATCATCAGTAATCCCAATCAGAAATCTTTACAAAAGAGTCCTAAACATAATAACCATTGATCAAGGTGATTTGTTTTCTTTTTTTAATTGACAGGTATTTGTTACATTTAACTGGTACTTTTTCGTTCAGACTGAAAAACAGTTCAACTCAAGATGAGTCATCCCTCAAAATGCTTTACTTACATAATTCATGGACATTTGGGAGAATATTTTTACAATTTACTAATGAACGATAAATCTTTTGGCAGAATGATGTGTTTTAGGCGATCAATTAATGAATTTGGGGAAGGGATGATCAATGATTGAGTTACTCATCTTGCCTTTTGTTTGGTCCAATTTTTGAAAAAAAAGTGAATGCTATTGTACACAAACCAAGGGGACAAATTAGCATAAATGTACATTGCAAATTGAACCTCCCCTGAAAAACTTCTAGGGGAGTGGATTTGAAACAAAACATTTTTTGTAGACATAACAAAGAGTAAATGTAGAAATTTTCAGCTCTGCAGCTTCATTGGTGCAGCCTGTATCTGCAATGCATTCATAGCTAGCCAGACAGACCAACACAAAAACTAAAGAAACCTATGTTGACAGGTTTAAAGACAGTTTTGGTTGGTAGTTTTTAAACCATATAACATTGAAAATAAGCTCTTGCATGGCCAAAGGTTTGGCCTTCAGGCTGATTTATTGGCACTGACGGGCAAAGTTATTTTTACATTTTTGAATTTTCGTTCATCCACTTAAAATATAAAGTCTTGAAAAGAAAATTAACCAATTTTTTTTTTACTGATATCAATATTTCATGTTTGAAATAATCCTTACTTTTGCCTTGGCATTTTTTTCTTGACTCATTCTACGACTCATATTTTGCAATGTTCTGGCTGAGGAAAAAGATTCTTATGGCTAAATACTGTGTTAAAGAAAATTCCAGTCGCATCAAAAGTTTGCTCCTTTATTATTATTATTTAATTGCATTGACTAAGTTTTTTTTAAATCATTTTTTGATACTAGTCAAATAACTAATAAAAGTTTCATGTAGTATAGGGCTAACATCATAGTCATGTGAACCAGAGGGCAAAATGTAAAAAAGTTAAATTTTAGGCAAATTGGTGTAATTTGGGCAAATCAAGCCTTTTGCCTACTTTATAAGAAGAATTCCTTTATACCTCTGACTAAAATTATCCTGAATAATTTTCCTTTAATGAAGCATCATCAACCATAATTAATTTTTGACATGTTCTTTCACTTTTCATTTTTCAGTTGCTCTTTATCAGAACTAACTCAGACTGTCGATCTATGACAATGAGTAAACAGCAAAAAATCAGGAATGAAGAGTAAGCTCTTGGTGGGATTTGAAACTGCACCCCTTTTACCACAAGAAGTTGCCTAGGTACGGCACTGCTGTAAAAAACTGAAGTGCTAGAGCTCTTCTGGTTGGCAGAGGATCAAATCTAAACTTTAAACTCATTTAGCACCGTACTTGTTATTACTTTCGTTTTTCATTGATTGTAACAGTTAAGATATTACCAAATCACTATAGCCTTACAAATAGACCAAATGACCAGCTACGTGGGCTACAGATTCTTCTATCTTTGAGAGTCTATCTATCTATCCATCTATCCATCCATCCACGTGTGTGTGTATCCAGGTGCTTCTCGTTGGATTTTGGGGGCTACAACCTTAAAGATTTGCTTGAGAACACCACTAAGCACCATAAACCGATCATGTTCAAATCATGTGCCTGTATTTTTCTGATGATTTCAGATGAAAGATTTTTTTTCTTTTAATATAATGTTTGATAAAAGATCTATTTGTTTCAATTTATTTTCATGAGGAATTTTTGATTTGTTTTTATTGGATTTTTATTTGCTGAAGCTTTGTCAACCATTATTAATTTTTGATAAGTAATTTCTTTCATCTCAAATTTTTTTATTAGCTTTTGATAGCAACTTTCTTTATCTCACAAAAATGAATTTGAGCACAGGACAATTGAGAAGATTGTTCACTGTATCAAACAAGCGGATTATTTTTAGTTCTGTTGCTATGTTCTTCTTTCTCAGCCTTTTTTTTAAGTCTGTGTAGAAGTGATCTCTCAAACTGCGTCTAGATGTACCAAAAGTTCATTACCCATAAAGATAGACTGAGGACACCTGAATTTTCACAGTAGAGACTGACCATCACACAGACTAAACAATTGTATCATTATGCATTCATTCTTACACCAAATCTGGATGGCCTTCTTTCTATCTCTGCAGACAATGGATTGTCTCCCCAACCGAAAAGGGGCATGCCTGGGCTAAATGAATGCCCAGTCATTTGAATCCTTCCCTTGATGACACTAATGTAGACCAGAGGAAAGCAGAGAGCAATATGCTGGGCATTAGTTTGTCTGCAGGAGCTGCCAGGAGAACATCTAATTAGGTGTCACACCGCTTTAAAGGGCCTCCACTCCCTAGTTTGGAATCAGAATAGTCCTCCTTCTAGACTGGTTGCCAAGGTTAGAGAGCCCAATCTACCATGCGATCTTAACCATAGCTGAGATGAGAAGAAATGGATTCATGTCTTTCCGAAAGGCATTAATGTGAAGTGTATATAAACCGCTCTGACCAGAGTTTGAACTTGAGTCACCGATTCCATTATCTAAACTATTACTGTAATCGTCACTTAGACTGATCAGGGCTGAATTAAACCAAATAGAGGCCTGAGACATGGGTCGACTTGGGGCCTTCTACCTTAAAAATATATGTATATATGTTGAGAGAGAATCGACTCAGAGGAGTTCTTTCTGTGTAATTAGCTTTCTTAAAGATAATATCATAAGTTTGTTTGCATGCAGTCTGAATTTAAGAACGACACAACAGATTTAATATTAACATGGGTAAACATTCAACAGAAATGACACAAAGAGTGAGTAATGTCTATTGTTATCCTTACCAATCCTTAATTGTTAAAATCGTTTTTAGAATAACCTACGTAATTAAGCCCTGTTTCAAAGAATAAATATGCAGTATAAGATAATGTCAAGATACAATACACAAGAAATCTTATATAAAATGACAAATTATATGTATAGCACAAACTAAATGTTAAGAAAAGGAGGTGGTATTTGATCAACATTGCTGGAGTGCCATATAAATATATCTGTTTTGTTCTTAAAATTTCCGAAACAGTTACATGGTAAACTAGTGATGATCCCAACAAGAGACAATTTATACTATGTTCCATAATAACAAAGTATATATGAAACAGGGAAAAAAACTGTGCAGAAAATGACAAATTGCATTGACAGATATTGGGAAATGGCTGACTGAAGCAACCAAAAGAAATATATCGAAAAAGTTTTTCAATGATTAGAGTTTAAAGTTGTAAAGCTTTCTCAACTATATGTATAGTCCAGAAAGCTAAATATGTAGCAAAATTCTTTTTCAAAATTTGTCATTTCAGTCAATTATTTCCAAATATCTATTTATATGATTGATGTAAGTTTTTTAATGGGTTTTACATTTTACACAGAATTACATATTATGGCACTATGTGTGAATTGGTCATTTTGGGATCATCAGTTGTTCACCATTGAACTGTTTAGAGGATGTGTAAAGAATGCATTTAAATTAACATGGCTCCCCAGCAGTGTTGATCAAACACTGCCTCCCCCTAAGCTCTGATTTTAATACATAATTATATTTTTCAGGGTTGTGTCATAATAAATGCCATCTGTCATTTCAAACATAGTATCAATCTAATGTATTGTATATGGTTTGAACCAAATCACAAAAAGACAAGATGAAAACCAACCACGGGAACAAGCTGGTTTAAGAAGAAGCTTCTTGATAAATTCTATAAATCAGCTGAAAGAAAAAGCAGCAGAATATAAGTAGGCTCTCACTGTAGTATTTATCGACTTCAAAAAGGCCTTTGACTCAGTGGAAATCCCGATAGTCATGAAGGACATCACTCTAGAAGGGGCTGTATAGGTCAAATTGCTGCAACATATATACAATCACAGCAGCTTCTTTATCAGGCTTCAGAAAGACTAGGAGCCCTTCTGGGTCCAAAAAAGTGGTAAGACAAGGTGATACCAGCTCACCCAAACTCTTCACAGTCTACCTTGAGATGATATTCTAAAACGTAGACTGGGAAAATAAGGGAATCAAAATAGATGGCAAATATCTGAACAGACTCAGATTTGCAGATATCATTGCCTTTTTCACAGAGAACCTACATAACCTCCAACTAATGCTAGATGAACTTAATGAAGAAATCAAGAAAGTCAGCCTATTCATGAACTTCAGCAAGACAAAGATCATGTGCTACAATCACGTCAGAAATAAGAACACAAAGATCAAAATCAAAGATTTCAAACTGAACAAAGTAGACCATTCCATCTACCTGGGACAATGAATCTCCACGAGACCCTAAAAAGAAGAAGAATCCAGACAAAAAATCACTCTAAGATGGTAAGCCTTTGGCAGAGCAAGTTCAATTTTCAAAAAAAGAGTATCCCATTAGTCCTAAAGATAAGGGTATACAACCAATGCATCCTCCCGATAGTCACTTATAAAGCTGAGATACGGAACCAAACCAAGAGACAGACCCACAAACTGAGAACAATACAATGTGCACTTGAAAGAATTATGCTCGACCTCACATGGAGAGACCAAAAGACAGCACAATATATCTGGGACAAAACAGGAGTCCGAGACATCATAGAATCCTTTAGAAAACTCAAATGGCAATGGGCTGGCCATGTTGCAAGAATGATAGACAACCCATGGACCTCACAACTCACATCATAGATCCCCAGAGATCACATGCGCAACTGAGACCAACAGAGTACTAGATAGAGAAACAAATAAGACAAATTAAGAAAGTATTGGCTCCGCGACACCCACGAAGGAGAAGTTTGGCAAATCCTGTGGAAGATCTCTGTCCAATGACAGACATTAAAAAGATAGATGAGGATGACTGTATTTGGATGTTATTTTCTGCTAAACGTCATTTAATTGATAGAAACAAAGAACTTACTTATGGAGGTCATCCAGACTATTTGTCGATGAGGGATCAATAAATAAAACTATGGATGTGACTTGTTATATATAGTCTATAAAACCTTACTATCATAAGAACTAATGATCTCACCATGTAACCCAAAACTCACTCACTCACTTATTCCTGCATTTAAACAGAAATTATACGTGAATTTTTCCTAAAGAGAATCCTCAGTTACCCACCATGGGAAATTAAGATCAATCCAGCTGTTCTACTACGGCTCCCAAGCAGTGTGGATCAAATGCTGCCTCCTCCTTTCAACTTATCATGTTCTTATAATTTGCTTGTTAGCTTAGATTAATATCAAAAGCCTTGGTACTATATATATATATATATATGTATATATATATATATGTGTATATATATAACAAGGACAAAAGCAAAAAGCTAAATTGGTTGTAACTGTATACTGTTTAAGCTTCGAATTAGACTCAATTCTCAAGTTTTTTAGGCCATTGCCTACTAGGGGCCCTTTATATTTTGAGGGCCTTAGGCCTGTGCCTCAGGTGCATTATGATAAATATGGCACTGAGACTGGGTAATCAATTTTTAAATGCTGATTTTTAAGGCAGGTGGGCTTGCTCTCCCCATTGAGAAGTCGGCAAAACTTACCACCCTTGTCTTTTCCACTTTGTTCTGTGCCAAGTCAAGTTGAGTGAATTTTTAGCAATACCTACTTGCAAAGATCAATGACATCAATTCAGATTTTCTTTCAATTTTTTCACTCAATAAACAAAAATTTCCTAAAATTAAAGCGTAGCCTGCGCAATATTCTCCGGAGTAGTGGTTCCCAAACCTTTACTCTTCCTCTTTCTCTCTTGCCGGGAGCTATGGCACACACTTTGGGAATCACCGCTCAAAAGAATAACAAATATTGTAAACATACAAACTAATCAGTGGTGTTTGATGCTTTGAATTTTGGATGTACTGTGTGCTATGGATGCACAAAAAAGCAAAATATTTCAGTGTCCTTAAAAAGCAACGGATGGTAAAAGCCATTTTGATACAATATAGAGTAGATGGTCCCAATTGCAAATTGTAAAGTTTCACTCCCTTGCTACAAATCCCTTGATACAAATGGCAAACAAATAAAAAGAAATTAAGAGGATTAATGATAGAAAAACAAAATTTGGATAGAACACTATTACCTACTGATAACAGTGTCTAATCCAAATTTTGTTTTCTATTAATACTCTAATTTTTACTATTATAACAGCCTTCCCTACGTTTGCTTTTTACAGACACTAAAATGTTTTTATATTTTTGTGCATCAGTAGCACACAGCACACCCAAGGTATAAAGCACCATATGCCGCTGAAACTGATCTTGTCCATTTGAATAATTTGATGATTATCAAACAGAACAGTCGACGGGAGTAAATTTAATTAATCCATTCATCAGATAAACATATGAACAGCTTTTCTAATGATCTATGCACAGTGCACTCAGAAACCAAAGATTTAATTAGTGCTCATATAATTGAGAGAACGACATCTAAAGTGACTGATAAAAAAAAGATACAAATACATATCTGTCTAAATCCTTTTGAAATATAAACAAAAATTCTCTCTTTATCATTAGTATGATATAAGACATCAAATACTAGCATATATCTATAGAAAATGACTGAGCTATTCATGTATGGATTGGTACTAAGGAGCCCAAAGCTATTTTATTCAGAAATTAGTTTTGAATAGTTCAAGTATTCTATGTTTTTTGTAGACTTTTATCTTCATTTT
This sequence comes from Thysanoteuthis rhombus, assembly GCA_963457665.1. Classification (NCBI taxonomy): domain Eukaryota; kingdom Metazoa; phylum Mollusca; class Cephalopoda; order Oegopsida; family Thysanoteuthidae; genus Thysanoteuthis; species Thysanoteuthis major. The sequence continues at coordinate 5,863,768 of OY735203.1, read as the reverse complement.
TTTTTATCACCAGGATGGAAAAATCCTTGTCAGACACAATCTGTTGTACTAGTCACCATAGTACCACTGGCCATGTCCAACAAAGATGCTTTTTACCCACCAAAAAGCTGTTCTCTCAAGGCATCAACACCAGACAACCACAGATTTTTGACACCTGTTACAGCTAACAACCGCGGAAATAAAAAAATCAACCACATCCAGGTAATAGACAATGGAATTCCAATGTTTCCATGCAATGATAAAAAAAATACACTCATTTATCCCCTGAAGATAGCTGTTGGGTATCACAAAATTCAGATTTTGAGTTTTTAAAAAAATTCATAGTTAAACATTTCTTCAATCCATTTACTGACTTTTTTCTCTTCTTTTAGTTTCAAACATCCAAAGAGTCTGTCGTGTATTCTCTCTTCATTGTTATGTCATAACAGCCTATCTCATTTTAATCATCATCAGTAGCCTTTTAATCATCATTATCAGCAGCCTTTTAGCATCCATTGTTGGACATACACCTTCTACAAAATTCGAAAGACCTCCTTAAAATGGGCAGGGTGGAGCCATTACTTTCAGATCTTGTCTAATTTGTCACCTCATATTTTGCCAGACATAGTTTCACATATGATCTCTAGGGATCCTTGTTGTGATTTGTGATGTCAAGCAGTGCTCTGCTATTCTTGCAATATTCCCAACTGGGATTTCTATATCTCAGACTACCGCTTTTTTTTTCTAATATACTCTGCAGTCTTGTGATCTCTCCATGTGATGTTAAGCATGATTCATTTATGTGCACATTGCAAGCTCCTCACTCAAGTTCAATGTTTCAGCACAATAGATGATTATCAGGAGGATGCATTAGTTGTAAACCTTTCTGTTTAGAATTTATAGGATTTTCTGGTTCTTGGAGGTTGAGCTGGTTCTACCAAAAGCTTTCCCACCTAGAATGATTCTTCGCTTGATTTCTTATTCTTTTGAGGATTTCATGAAGATTCATTTTCTTCGGTTGGTGTTATCATCTACTTTCTTCAGCTCTGCATTTTGATACAATCCTTTCATTGTATTTTTTCTTTTTTTGGCTGTGCTATTCTATTTCACATGGACGAATCCATTACGACTTTTTGGTTATAACTGGAATTGAACAAAACATAGATACATACAATTAAATAATCGGAGACTAATTTGTATACATGTCTTATACATGAATAGATTTTCTCACTGCTTTGCCTCAGTTAATGTCATTTGTTATTCTTTTCCAACCAGCCACTTGGCTTACAGACTCTTCTCTCTTTGTTTGTGTTTGTGTATGTGTATCCCTGGGCTTTCCTGGTCACATTTTTATGGCTACAACCTTGAGAATTTACACAAGTACATCAGTAAGTCCTCTCTAAAAAATTCTTTTTTTTTTTCCTTAAATGCTTCCCTGGGTCCCTATTGTCATTTTGGACTAATAATGCCTAAATTTTGTGCTGGTATTTTTTAGATAATTTTTGATTAAAGAGCAATTTTTTCTTTTTTAGATAAATAATTCTGGTATACACGCTCATTACATTCATCATTGCAATGCAATGTAATGCAAGGCACAGGTATTTATAATCTAATTCTGAAGAGTACATCACAATTATTCTGCAATGTCAAAATGAATTCAACATCTATTAAATAGAAAGAAGAGATTCCAATATGCAGTCCATGTATATATTTATATACACATAGAAACATCAAAAAAACTTTTTCCAATAGATTTTTTCGTGTCACTTCAGTCGCCCATTTCCCATTGTCTGTGCAAATTATGTAATCTTTCAGAGTGTTTTTCCACCTATTTCTTCTATATTTTATTATTGCATAATATATAAATTGTAACTTGTTGGGATCATCAGTTGTTTATCACGTAACTGTTTTGGAGATTTTAAAAACAAAACAGTTATATCAACATGGCACTCCAGCAGTGTTGGTCAAACACCTCCTACCCTCCTTATGATATAGTTTTTGTCATACATGTAGTTTGTCAATTTATATAAGATTTTATGTGTATTGTATATTGATATTATCTTATACTACATATCTATTTTTTGAAACAGGGCTTAATTACGTACTTATCTAAAAGTGTTTTTTAGTGATGAGGGAACATTATCTAACAAAAGTAACATATGCTTACAGGCCCCACAATTTCAAGGGTCCCGTACTGAATTCTTGCAAGCTATCAATTCCAATTCAGATATTGTGCACTTGCTCTTTTACCTAAGCACTATACTGTCTTCAACTGAACGGCTGGTTGTTTAAGATTGGCAACTTTAGCCAATTACCTCTTTTAATTGGTTTTTATCATGATAATACAGTAATTATAGAGACTGTAGTACGTATGGGATATATATGAAATGTAAACAAAGGTATTTGAAAGTCATAGCCACTGAACAAAGATGGAAACAAAAACATCATATAATTCAGGAATGGAGTCGTACCTTCCACAATTTGAGGAGATAATAGCAAATAAAAGAGGAGCCTTCAGGTCACCTCCAACTGCCAATACAGTACAAAGAAAACAGACTTGGCAAGCTGCGACCAGCAAATGTACCCTTGGGAAAGGCATGAATCCGCTCCTCTCCTTAGCTATGGGTAAAATAGCATATGGTGAAGTGAGTGGCACCATTTCAAATGTTTTTAACTTCTAAGTTCATTTTACATGTAACAAAATCCTTGAAGAACTCCTAGACGGGAAACTTTTGGTATGTGTAGCCTGGACAGGGAGGGTTGTTGCTGTGCCCAGCATAACGACACTTACCTCCTTTTATCTCTATGATACATGACTTCCTTGTGAAAAGGAATTGTGAAGATGCTTGGCTAATGGGCAAGATCCAGGAATGACCTATTCTTCTTGGCTTTGCTTTTAGCTAACTTTGAACTATGATACTTGAAAAATTTTAAAAGACCATATTAAGTATGATACTGACAATCCAATGAGAACCTCAAATGCTCTGAGCTACTGGAACTTGGATTTACAAGTTAGAACAACATGTTTAGGTTTTCACTAATCTATTCAAAAAAGTTGAACAAGAAGTAAATGAGATTGTATGTAAAATTTGGTTAAAATCATTCATATATGTTTTTATATCATAGATTGTTACTGCTAGACAGATGTATTTCTGATAGATTAACTGAAGTATGAATGATATATTTGCTAACTTGTATATTGAAGGCTATCAACCAAAGCTTTAAACATGGGTTTCTTCAGCTTCTAAGCTGGTCTGGCTGGCTATTTATATATATATATATGTGCATCACTTGTCCAGGATGCACTAATACAAAATGTTCCTTTTTTTTTGTCTTTTCTTCAAAATTCTCCAGAAAAATAGGTTTTAGTGGGGGGTTTCGACTTACAATGTAAGTTTATGCTTAACTGGTCACTAGTTTTTTATCTGGCAGCATTCATGCTCATGTCTTTGAAAATTCAGATTTTTTCATTGATCTAACGAAAACTAAGGTTCATTGATTACGCCATATTCCAATATTTTGATTGATCATCATCAACACAGAATCCTGCCAAAAGACATTGGTCAAGTGACTGTTTCTATTGAGTGATTAACAAGACCTGCATAAATAATATTTGAACCAAATCATGTGATCAGAAATTCTTTAAAATATTATAGAAATTCTTTGAAATAATTCAAAAGACCCATTGCTCTCTCTCACAGATATGGTTATTGCATTCTCGGAGAAAAAAAAAGTGTGATGATGGTAAAAAAAAACATACAGATTATTTAAATGTAAGAAGCTCTAGTTTTTGCAAGCAAGTCTATGCATAATAATATATGTACATGTGTTTATGATGTATGTAAACATCTTTTAAAATAGAAAAAATAAAGAAATACAAAGTGTCTACATTAAACTTTAGGAAATAAACATTCCTAAAATAGATATACCAGTTGTCAAATAAATATTAAAATTCAGTAGGGAAACAATGATTATTTTCCTTCTTATGTGATACTTTGTTTAAGAATCTAGATTTGAATTAAAATCTGAAGTAACTGTGCCCTTTTAAAATGTATTACCATAGCCCACACATGTACCAGATTTATCTGAGAAATTATCTAAAAATTGATCTCTTATCTAAATTTTTCATCTGAAAATAAAATCTCCCCAGGGTTGGAAGAAAAATGTTGTAAGTGAAGAAATAGAAACTATTCTTGTCCTGTCATTCTTCAAATGTTAGCCCAAACATTGTGTTGCCATATTCCTGAGAAAGATATGTAGAGGTTTTGAGGATGATAGATTTGTAGATTAAGACTGAACTAGCCAGTAGTCTGAAATGTTTGAATATGGAATCCATTTTGTTGATTGGGTAGGACTTTTGCAGTGAGATGGAGGGATTTTTGACCAATGAGAAACATTCAGTTAGCATTTTTGCCCATAGAAAGTCATGTCTTCCAGCTGCAAAGCCAATATGGAAGGGGAGAGCACAAGGAAGGAAGAGGGATAAAGAGAAAGGTAGTCTTTGAAAGTACCATATGGTATAGAATATTATACTTGCAATAGTGATTCATTTGTTTTTTTCTAATCCATCTAATGTTCTGATATGAAAGTAATGAGATACCCCTGGTTTTCAAAGATAGAAAGACACTGCGGGTGAAAATGCTACCTGATTGTTTCTCATTGGCCAGAAATTAAAACCAGACAAATATTGATGGTATAAGGAATTTTGTGTTAATTGGCCTGGATGCATTTCTTTTCAGACCAAAAATGCTGACAGTAAAAACACAGGGTGGTAATTGATCTCTCTTCCCAAACTCATTTTCTCACTTCAATTTTCATTTCTTTCATTCGACTGTCTGGATGTAATATGAGGTCACTTGGCCAACAATGATGCAATCCCTTGGACATTTACGTGGTGTGCATAAATGCAAATGCATCATCATCAGCTTTTTAAATGTCCGTCATTGGACATAGACCTTCCCCAAGAGCCAGTGCTTTCTGAATTTGTTGAATAGTTCATCTCTCCATCTAGTACTCTGAAGGCCTCGGTTAAGCATGTGATCTCTGGGGATCCATATAGTGAGTCGTGATATTCATTGCTTGTCAGCAATTCTTGCAATATGGCCAATCCATTGCCATTTGAGTTTTTTAATGGATTCCATGATGTCTTGGACTCTTGTCTTCTCCTGGATATATTGTGCTGTCTAGTGTTCTCTCTATGTGAGGTAGAGCATAATTCTTTCATGTGCACGCTGTATGGTTCTCAATTAGTGGGTCTCTCAGTCTCTTGGTTAGGTTCCATGTCTCAGCTCCATAAGTGACTATCGGGAGGATGCATTGGTTGTATACACTTCTTTTGAGGATTTATTGGATCTTCTTGTTCTTGAAGTTTGAGATTGCTCTGCCAAAGGCTTGCCATCCTAGAATGATTCTCCACTTGATTTCTTTTTCTTATAAGGACTTCAGGGAGATTCGTTCTCCTAGGTAGATGTACTGGTCTACTCCATCCAGTTTTGTGTCTTTGATTTTGATCTTTATGTTCTTATTTCTGATGTGATTGTTGCAGATGATCTTTGTCTTGCTGAAGGTCATGTGTAGGCTGTTCATCAGAGATCTCCAACTAATGCAAATACACACAGAAGCAATGCTACTCATAAGCTCTGTCCAGTACTAGAAGAAAATTCCTCAATGTTAAGTCAGAGTTTTGGAATAAAACATTTTTGAAACAGCCCCGGAGTTTAGCTTGCTCATGGTGCAAGGGGACATAAGGGCAAGCACTGTCTTCTTATGTACCTGTATATTCATATTAATAAATATACATATTAAGATATATTTACAAAGAAGCATCTATCTATATATTCATAGAAATCAAATACTCATAAAGATATATGCTTAAACATATGACATGTATGTGTATGTATTTTTGTATATGTAAAATTACATCTACTGCGTCGTATGGCTCATGTTTTTTCTTTATGTTTCTCATAAAATATACCGAACGTTACTTTGCGGAACCTAAATGTCAATAATAAAATTTTGGCAAGCAGCCAAATCAAAAAACATTCTAACTAATAGAACCTGAGCAAGATGTCTCCCACATGCAAAAGATAACTCATACATCATGCATTCAATGATATTCATAACTATCATTTGCTTGACCAACCCCAAAATCAAATCACTTGATTCATTGGTCAATATAAGTTCTGAAATTCTGTGTATTTCCCCTCATAGATTCGACTGGGAAGAATATTCACCTTTCATTTGACATTAACACTATTAATATCTTTATCAAAAGTTGAATGACCTTTAGTATCTAACCTGATATGATTGCAGCTGAACACTCTTATCAAAATGTATTGGTCACAGGACTTCCCAATATCTCAAAAAACCATCAAAGATGTAGTTTTAATCATTCAATCACACATGTTTTGAAGATTAATTTCAAACATAAAAAATATCTACAAAATAGGATACATCATCAATTTATCATTCTCTTTGACACTTAATAACTTATAAAATAATAAACATAAGAATATGTGGGTTTGACCAATCGGTGGCCCATTTTTTAAAGATTTTCTTTATGTGTGTGGAAAGTATGGTGGTATTAGTTGTTAGGGGATTATAGTGTTTTTTTTCTATTCATTAATGGATAGGTTGCTCTTCATGGAATCAAAAGCTAGCTATTTCAGACGAACAGAAAGTTATTAGAATGTTAATTGAAATTGTTATTTGATTCAATTATTTACTTCTTTTGATGAAGTTGAAAAGGGGCAAGTGTTTTTGGTCATTTTTGTTTATCTATTCATGATATCTCTGGAAGTACTAAGTGAATCTCTATGAACTACAGTGGAAGGGTAGATAATGAGGTAAGAAAGAGGTGGTAAAATTTTGGGACAGATCCAGGAATCATTTTTGATTGAAAAAAAAAAATCAGAAAAGTATCTTTCGATTACATCAATGTATACACTCATGACTGTCTACACACACTTTCTCCAAAATTTCTCGAGGAAAATCCATAACATTTTGAAAGGCTACGGAAAAACTGATCACATTTTTGAGCGGATCCATGCAGAATTGTCTCCCTTACATTTCAGTCATATATCAAAAGCGCATAATATTGCCAAATTGTAACTCTCCCTGCAAGATATCACCAAAAGTTCTTAATGAATTTCAATCAGATTTTTGGGAAGAGTGACCACTAGAGAACTGCTCAAATTTTGAAGCAGCTACATGCATAATTACTTCCTTTACATTGTGAGTATATGTCCGAACCACATTATATCAGCAAAATGTCATGCTTGTCCACATAATATCTCCAGAAGTACTGAATGAATTTCAATGAAAATTTGTGAAAGGTAGGGCAATAATCTTAGGAAGAGTTGATGAAAATTTTGGATACCTTTTTTTTCAATTACATATATATATTAATGCTCATGACCGTCCACACAATATCTCCAAAAGTTATCAATAAATTTTCATGACATTTTGTTGAAGCGTGGGCAATAGGCTACAAAAGAATTGATTGAATTTTTGAGCAGATCCATGCACATTTATTTCCATTGCTCATAGTTATTAGGCCAAGCCACATGGTATCATTCTTAGATTTATTTTTCATATTTTTTTTTAATATTTTACCCACAATATCTCTCAAAGTTCTCAATGAATTCCAATGATATTTTGTGGAAGGGTGGACAATAGGCTATGGAAGAACTGATTAAATCTTTGGGTGGATCTATGTACAATTACTCTCACTGATGATGGCGCTGGCAGAGGTATGAGTCTGAGTGCTTTCTGGTTATATTTCTTTCTCTCTTCAACAATAGACCTCGGCTCTCTTACATGGCCTGAAATCCAAACTGTAACTCATCAGCATCAGCATTTTAGCTTCTATCTTTCCACAAGATTTGTCAGACCTCTCTATCATTGGCGTTGTGTAGCCAATACTTTTTCAACTTGTCATGATATCTTATATTTTGTTAGACACTGTTTTGCATATGAGTTCTGTGGATCCATGTTGAGAGTTGTGATTTCCAGGGGTTGTCAAACATTCTTGCAATATGACCAAAGGTTGCTTGGTATTGCACAAGTTGTATGAAATATATATACAAAATAATGTGGAAATTTGTTTGATGGCAATGGTTTGATCTTTTTTTCGCTATGTTATCTCATCAAATTAGAAAGAAGTGACTCAAGTAATGGCTGTAAAACATATATGATTGGTTGTATACGTTTTTACCTTAACTATATATATATATATATATATATATATATATATATATATACAGAATACCTTTCCATGAAGAAGTAGTTAAGCTGCTAGTCTGGTAGATTATTACCACTGCAGTGAATTTATTCTTCGCTGAGTGTCCCACATTTTTAGTCTTGTACTATACTAAACTAGTCTTAGTAGATATTAATATAGGTCTGATTAACCTACAAAAAGCCAACATGTGACCAATGTCTTTTGGCAGAATGCTGCATTGGGGGTAATTAATAAAAAGAATAGGAAAAAGTAGTGATCAATATTTTGCTCACATTTTGTTGCACAGTGTACATTAAAAAGTCGAATTTTTTTAAAAAAACTGGGCACAAACTAAGTGGTCAATTTAGCATGAATTCAAACTGTGATTTAAACACCGCGGGTAACTTATTTTTGGTGGGGATTTTCCAAAAGCAATAACATTTTATAACTATTACAAGGAGTAAATGTGCATGTGACATTAATATAAGTAGATAGATAGATAGCCAGCCATGCAGAATCACTTGAAAACCCAAGAAACTCAAGTTAACAGTATCTGGTTGATACTTTCTGATATGTACAATATATGTACATGAGTATGTATGTTTTATATTAGACACAAATGAATCTTCTTTGGCAGAGATGAAAAATAGGATTTTAAAAATTTTATGTTATGATTAATCAACTACTTTTTGGCTCTTGATCCAAGAAAGCAAACTACTCCGCCATTTAAAACATATTTTACTTATATCTTGTCTACAGCTAGAAATGGCAATATCGCATAAATATATCCATATTTTGCATAAATGGATCTCTGTAGTCGGCACATCTACCAGAACTAATAATCTAAAATTATTTCTATAAAATACATTTTTTATCTAAAGTTATACGAAAAAAATTACCAACATAAGATTTGGGAATTGTTGGTTGGTCCCAAATGACCACTGATATCCAAAAAATCACTTTTTTGATAAAACAAAAAAAAGTTTTTTTGATGGTGCTTAGTGATGTACCGATGCAATCTTCCAAGTTTGTAGCCCCAAAAATATGACTAAGAGTGCCCTGGGCGGGGGGACACTGACAAATAAAGAAAGAAGACTCTGTAGACCACTTGGCTGGATGGCCTTGCAGATCATTACAGGAGCTACAATGATTCAATAGAGCAGTATACACATAGTTAATATGGGAACAGAATATACTTGATATTCACTTAGTTCAGCTAAGTTTGACCCAAGGCCATATTTGTGGAGAGAATCAAACTCATTACAGTTGTTATGATCAGATAACTCTACTGATTGTAAAATTGCTGAAATGTTCCGGACTTCCATAAAATCACTAGTTTTAAAATCTCAGTGTGACATGCATGCACCAGTTTAATGAATAGACATACTTATGTACACACATCTTGAGCTTCTTAACAAATTTTCAAAGACGCTGCCATAAACATTTTAGTCTGCAGAAAAATTATCAACAATTGCCGAAGGGAATTCCAAATATTACAAGAGAGAAAAACTAATTAGAAATATTACCATGATTCATTTCCAATCTAAAAAACTACATTTCCCATAGCAAATATCCAGACAATGATACTTGGGGACAATTATTAGAGCCTTTCGGCATAATTGTGTCTTGAGTGTCAACATAATTTCATTTTTATGATTTATAATGTTAGAATTAGATGACAGTCTTATTTTGGTTGGCAGGATATCAAAATAATGTCAGTACTTGTCATAAGTATCAGAAAACATGAACATTTAGCATCTAACCGCTTGGCTTTCAGAGTTAAAAACTGAAATATTACACCAGAAGAGTTTTCTTGCAATCAGTATCACAAGGCGTGCATTTAGTCCAGTTGTGTGGTTCTGGATGCTAAATTTCTGGAAAATGTTTTTTTTCAAGCATTTCATCGTTGAATGAAAATGAAACAAGTTTGTCTTCCTATCCTTCTAAAATCTTGATCAGAATCAATCAAGTTGATTGAAAAGGTAAACTCACATTGATATTTGGAAGAGTTATCATACTAGTAAGGTAGGACCCTTCCCTGCTTTAAAACTTTAATGGCCTCTGCAATCATTCGTGATGAAATATAGATTTTTTGTTTGTTTAAATATCTATGTCATACTTTTTTTTTATATAAACAATGGTTTATCTATATGAAAGGGAACAATAACAAAAATATATCTGTGCTTACAGGGATTGCATAATTAATAATCCAGCCTTTTGGGTTGTTATTCACCTATCAAGTAATAGTGCATATCTTTTTATTGCAATTTACCTTTTCATCAGATGTCACTAATTGTTGGAGGGAAACCCTCAAGAAAATAAGCCATCCATTCCCCCGCCTCTCGAATTCCCAGATATGCCTCTGTGCAGCAACAAATCCGCAATGATATTTCAAAGTATTTGAAGTAAAGCAGTTTTGGGATCAACCTTGCAAATCAAGTTTTATTGTGCAAACTCATGAAGATGATTCAAAATCTTAATCACAGAGCCACTTCTTAAAACCCTGTCATAACTTTTTAGGATCAGCTAGTCTACTTGTTAAGTTGTGATTATTTGAAGTTTTTAGTTTTATTTTGTTTTGCTTTTTTAAAGAAATACATTTTACTTTAAAAATAAGTCCGGTTTGTCACTAATTAGAAACTATCAGGCAACCAACATCTTTTGTGCTGTCAGAGTTATCAATCAGAGAAATTGGAAGGAGAGATGATCAATGAATAAGTTGTTTCCACACTTTTTGTTGGGAGTGATCACTAAAAAAAACTGAATTTTCAAAAAAGAATCAATTTAACATAGAATTGCCTTGCAAACTAAACCCTTTTCTTAAAATGTACTTGGAGGTGGAGATTTTGAAAACACAAAAAAACTGTTTTTTCTCGACATAATAAAGAGTATATGTTAAAATTTTCAGTCTTCTAGTCCTCCATCCTGGATCCGTCCCAATATTCAATTGCCTCTTCATCACCCTATTACCTACCCTTCCAACAAAACCTCTTTGATGCTAAATTGAAGCCCATCCAATCAGAGCTTCCTATGTCATCATATGAGAAACATAGAAGCCTGATATATGATGATTGCAATCTTTGAATCAAGTCTTTTTGTTCACCTTATGTCTGCTGAACAAATGGACAAACCCCTTGCTCTCCGAAACATCATTCTATTTTGGAGATGGAGTCTGAAAATCTACCATGGTTTCATAAGCTGTAAAATTTGCCTGACCTTATTAGGCAATACATTTTCACCATCTCGAGTAACACGGAAAAATGCGGACACTTGATATGCACAAAAACTCTCAAACATCTAATTATTGCATTTCCATTTAGAAACATTGATAAAAAGATATGAAAAATTTGCATACAAAAGACATTAAGTAAACATGTATTTCCTTTGTTCATTTGAATGAATAAAAGGTTCATTTTTCCCTAAAGGTTGTCTTATCATTCATCATTTACATTGTTGTTATCTTTATACCTGGCAGCCCGTGAATCAGAATACCAAGGTTAACATACAGGCCCTGTTTTAATAGATCATATGACCAGTCATTTTTTAACAGCTATTAATAATATCCTTTCTTTAAGCAATTTTAAGTCACGTTAGTGTGCCTTTCGACTTCTTAAATCTGTAATTATCCTAATTTTTGAACATGAGGAAATGAAGACAAATGATTAACTTATAATCAAACTAGACAAATAATCTTTATCTCAGCTGGTAGATACAGCACATAAGTGTTTAGAGTTTTATTGAGGTAATCATCAGATTCTAGAGCTCACTTTATGAGTGGAGCATTTGAAGACATTTTCCTCAATCAGGTGGGGTATGTGTATGAAAATCAAAATCATGAATCCTTTAAGAGAGAATTTTCCGGGGCCAGGTAACAGGGTTGATCTTGTGTTGAATGCATCCCGGCAGTTTATATTGAAGAAAATATTTTAGTGTTCAAAATATTTTATGACATTTCTTCATACTTGAAATCTTAGTTGATAAACTGCAACTAGCTCCTCATGGACCTTGCTTGATGTTTTTTTTCTTTTTTTAAGTCTGTGTCTAGTGGATAAATGTAGAAGTCCAGCTAGTGTGAATATCTTTGTTTAGGAAGAAAAGGATTAGATAGCAAACCCATATATAAAATATGAACAGGCCAGTTACATGCTTCATTCCAAGCTTTAGTCAGTATATTTGCCACTTGTTTTCTTCCTCTGTGCCACCTGAAGAAGGCTGTAGAATTGATAAACAAGAACATAGTGGTAAACAGTAATGAAAATGTGATCTGTACAGATATACCCCATTATAATGCAAATGTTGCAGTTCCAGAAAGCAAATAGCATTATGTAAACAATAAAAATATAGCAATTTTGGAGCTCTATCTAGTTATTTCATATTTTTAGGTTCACCATCCTAACACATACCACACTACAATGAACAATGTTTTAACCAGGAGGGGGAAGGCTGTAGTATGAATAATTCTTGAAATAAACTGTTCAAAATTCTCCTAGAGGCTATCAAATGTCACAATCACTTGATAGATACAGGAGAGCCGCTCATCAAAAATATACATAAGTCTATAATCCTTTTCTGATTATATAAGATCATATCTTAAAAACTATGCTAAATAGAGACATGAATACTGTGGTATTACATGTGGAGCTGTAATCACCAGTATCAAAATGGCATCGATATTTTTGCAATCAGGGAAAGACTTTATGCATCAAATACAAATTATCCTTGCCTATTTTATACCACCAACAATATAGGTGGCTTGATATCTCCAAGTTTCTTTAAATCCCTCTAAAATGAATTTGAAAAAAATCGATGTACTAAATCCATATGGAATAGATGAAACGCAGTTGGGGAGAAATCCACTTGTTAACTGGATCTTTCCTTTTCAAATAAAAGCTTTCATTTTAGAGAAATAACAGCTTATTTTATAGACATAAATGACATCATTAGAAGCCAAGTAATATATGTGCTAAGCCACTGGCTTCATCGATTCACTATAGCCCCTCAAATGGGCCGACAAAACTGCTAAGCAGGCTGGAGATTCTTCTATCTTTGTCTCTGTGTGTTAGTGTGTGTGTGTGTATGTCTCCTGGCATGAATGCTTTTTTTTTGTTTTTGTTTTTTCTCGAAAGGGTGCTTTTTTTGGTCTCTATGGTCATCTTAGACTGAGAAAGGCCTAAATATTATGCTGGTATTTTTTCAAGATAATTTCTGGTACATACACAGGCTACAGTGATTCATTTATGAATGGGTTGGATAGGTATATTTATTTCGGAAAAAAATGTAAAAGGAAGGATAGCAAAACTTGTGATAACCAGTTCAATGCATTTTCAAATTACTCTAAGTTAGGTGAGAGGAGAAGTTCTGATTGAAAAGTGGACAACGTTATGATTAAAGTAAAAACTTTAGGAGAAAATTAACATAATAGTTTCAGAACATTTTGGATAATTGGATTGAGTTATTATTGTGCAGGATGAAATATACTTCTACAGGGAGCCTGTGGGAACTTTTTATCCGACATATGAAGTAAAGTTTTTATGAAACCAAGGACTTTCAAAAAGAAATATGTCAACAATACATTCTGTGGCCCAGTGTGTATGACATCCAGAATGCCCATGGTTTGTTCATTATTCCCTTCAGACAAATTTTTTTCAATGTTTTTTTGTAGTATCAAGAGTGCTTAACAAGGTATCAAAATTCTATAACAGTGTGACCACTGGAAAGGTGTGATTTTTAAGATGGCATCCAGATTGACAGCCAAAGTGGCTAGCTTTATGAGAAAACCTATTCTATTCCCAGAGAACCACAACAAAAGATTCATCAATGTGTTTTTATAGTATCAGGTGTGCTCAATGACATACTAAAAATTTACCACAGTTCGGCCACCAGAAAAGTATAAGAAGAAAAATAATTGGCAACATATATCTAAAAAAGTAATTCATATCAAGAATTCATTGAAACTTCAGTTCATGCTTCTTATGAAAAATTCCCAATGGGGTTACGTCAGCCCACACTATTAAATCTAATTAAACTCAAGTTTATTATTATTCAAAACAGAGTTTCAATATTTCAAGTGTCCAAGAGAAGTTCAAGCAATGCAAAACCAAGTTATGTCATTAAAAACTGTCAACATGGGTTTCTATCAGTTTTTTATCTGGTCTAGGTATAAATGTATCACACATACAAGGTAGCTAGAGGGCTGAAAATTTAGATATTCACTCTTTTTTACATTAGAAAGAAAACCTGTTTTTCCAGTTTTTTTTCATTTTTCCCCGCAAAGTTCATTTTTAGTGGTGGGTTCAATTTGCAATGTAAATATATGTGAAAGTGATCCCTTAGTTTGAGTCTGCCTAAAATTGAGATTTTTTCAGTAATCACTGCCCCAAAAAGTTGAGAAAAATAACTTATTCAATGATCATCCTTTTTTCAATTTTTTTAACTGATCACTCCCAACATGGTGTGCTGACAAAAGACGTTGGTAGCATGACAGTTTCTACTGAGTTGCAGGTTTGTTTTAGCTGCAAGAAAATGAAGTCTCCAGCTGCTAAATGTAAGGTTGCAGACTACAAGAAATCAAGACTACATGAAAACAAGAGAAGAGTTTCAAAGACCAAATTGGACAGAGAATACCTTCCCCTCAGGTCTAGCTCAAAGCCTTTCTTGAACCCTAAACAGTATTTGATTTAGGGGCACTTGGTTAGCTATGGTGTCCTAAGCAGCTGCTCTGCTTGCTTCGGCCTCTGACCAGCTCTGTCTTCTACTTAACTAGAGATCAACTAGAAAAATCATGTAATTTTACATTGTGTCCACTAAAAATCTTTGTTATACAAATTTTTTCAGTCACTGACTTCATCTTGGTTCTTCTCTTGAACATGATGTTTCAGCTGTTGTACTGAATGTTTATCTTCAGGTGATAAAGGGCCGAAACGTTGTTATATAATCATAATTCCTCATCTATAAAATTCAGATGAAAAAATAAAATGTTCGATGACAAAAAATTCTACTCTATTAGACAAACACTACATAGAGTAAACCAAAAATATATTAATCTATGTAAAAATGAATTATTTATCACAGAAATATATTAGCTAGCTTGTAAATTGATTAGCCAATATCTAATATATTGATTTATATAATACATCTTTTGATCAGTATCATTTATCACTTTACTCTGACCATCTCTCTGTTGGTCAGCCACTCGTTAGGTCTGTCCCCATGTTGTTTCAAGTCAGATTTACTTGAAACTTGATAGAAAGATGTTCCCCTTGATGGGATAAAATTGTTTTTCTTAGCTGTGTCAGATGTACTTGAAACTTGATAGGAAGGGTTTTTTTTCAGTAAAATGCTCCTTACCTAGCATTATCCTCCAGTCAGGGTCATGTGATCTGTCATTAGAGTTGTCTAGATTCAATAGAGGAAACCCCATTAAACCTTAGATCCTTCTTAAACTTAAAGAATAACTTTATGGATCTTTTTTATATTGAAAAGAATCAACATGGAAGTCCCATGGTTCCACTTGTGATGATGAAGATGACTATTCTAATAAATTAGAAACCAACAACCAAAACTGCCACTGGTTTCTTCAGTTCTTAAGTTGGTCTTGCTGGTTGGCCACAAGACAAGAACATATGTTCACATCTTAGTAGTTTAAATCGACTTTAAAAATGAAATATGTCAATTTTGAATGGTGCAAAATAATTTTGACATTATTGTATGTATTCATTATTCATACAAGCCACACAGATAGAGCTAGAGGACTGAAATGTTAAACGTTTATTCCTTATCATGTCTGGAAGAAATTATATTTTTTTACTTTTTGAATATCCCTCCCCACCTAAATAGGTTTTTAGTGGGTGGGATGAATTTACAATGTAAGTTCGTGTAAAATTGGTCCCTTAATTTTTTTTTCTGCAGCATTCACGACTGTTCTTTAAAAATTCAAACAATACTTTGTGATCACTGCCCAATAAAAGGTAAGAGAAGTAACTTAATTGATCACATTTTTTTCCAATTTTTTTAATTAATCCTCCTCACACACACACTGCGAAAAGACATTGGTTGCATGGTGCAAGACCAACCAGACTTGTTTTTCTCTAATCAAGAGAGTTTATAGTTCAAAGCATACCGGTAGTATTTTCATCAGGGTAACTTAATTTTGCCAACACAGCTTATTTTACAAGATGAAAATGAGCATATATTGGAGAGGGTGATTCATAATTTCCCAAGGAATGCTATTTATGTTGCATACTGCTCTATCCCAAGGTGACCAGAAAAAACTTTCAGCAAAACATTGTAAATTTCTAACATCAAACGCTTTGAAAAAAAAAAAGGAATCTTGATAATGATGCAGGAACGATTTTAAAATTACTGTGGCCTATTTCTTTCAAATCTTGTTCTATCTCTCAGCATCCGACCGATATATTTTTTCTACAAATCATTAATAATGTCAACTTGTTCAAGATTATACGCAATGCTCCATCTCCTTCAATCTATGGGAGATGGGAAGTGATAACTATTGGGTAAAACAGATCTTTCTCAAAACTCTTTATTTTTTCAATTTATATTCCCTCTAATTAAATTTAAAACATGGATTATTTCTTTCCTTCTTTCCCAAGTCAATAATATACTCTGAAAAATCATTTTTTCTGAAACTGTCAACCAGAACTGTCAACAAAAATTCCAACATTGGTTTCTTTAGTTTTTGAGTTAGTCTAACTGGATGACTATGTATCATATGTACAGGCTATTCCAATGGAACTGGAGGGATTAAAAATTTCAACATGTTTTTATTCTTTTTACTAATCTTCCCTAAATAGGATTTTTTTTTTGGTGGGGGGATTTTTATTGTAGGTTCATGCTAAATTGATCCCAATGTGCCCACTTGTTTTTTGAAAATCCAGACTGTTTTTAGTGATCACTGCTCAACAGAAGGCAAAAGAATGAACTCATCCATTGATCACTCCTTTTCCCATTTTTTTAATTGATCAGCCCTAACATGGAAAAAAAATTTTTGATCACATGACAGTTTCTATTGAGCGACTAATCAGACCTGTTGATTTTTTTTTTTATGATTGAATTTCAATAAATTCTTTTCCTCCCTCTGATCATAATCAGTGAACCTTAAAAACTTTAATCAGGTTTATGACGACTGCCTGAACTTCCAATGCATTCTTTTGAAAGAAAAAAGTATCATGGCTTCAATTACTCCTCTTCGTTTCAATTCCATTTTCAAACAGAATTGGAATTCTTAGTTTTGCACTGTTTTGTTTCTTTAAATTATCACCTTCCAAAAAAACTGAATCAGATTCTCCAAGACCCTTCAGATGAAATAAAAAATCTATTTCTAACTAGATTGCGATATTTTTTCTCAGTCTTAATTTATTTTTTTTCTCCAGAATATGAAAGTGCCCTACTCCTAAGACCACTTCAAGCAATCCCAAAATATCATTTTCAAAATGATTAATCATCTATTTTTCTTTTCCGGGAGAGGGTGTGTGGAAGTGGTGAGGTGGTGTAACTGTTACAGGCACTGGGTAATGTGATTGTTAAAACAAGTTTTAGTCTGCTTGACCTGTGGAAAGGCATGAATTTAATCCCCCCCAGCTATGGGCAAATACCAGGGCAGCTGAAATCTTTTAACCCTGTAGGGAAATTTATCAAAGATAAGGTTACTCTCAGGGGTGCTGTTCTGCTGGAGCACACCAGAGCCCTGCTCCAGCACCTCTGTAAAGAAAAAAATGCTAAAATAAATGAACAAGACAAAATTCTCCTGCACCAAATTGTCATCTGTGGCACATTAGACATTAGCAGTGATTACTCTAAAAGGGTGTAAAAACCTTGGGCATGAAGCCGGCTACTTAACTCCATAAAGACCTACTTGCTTTATGCCCACAAGGAGTTTACAGGAATAAACCAACATTTTGTTTTTGATTTTAATCTGAAGTTGTTTTTTATTCTTTCTTAAAAGTCTGTCCCAAAGAGCAAACAAAACAATGCTGAGAAGAAGGGGATATACAGTAAAACATAAAAGAAGAAGAGAAAAAGATTTTTTTAAATAAATCCTTAAAAGCTTCTTCCAACTGACTGTTGGCAGTTTTTAAACAAACATTTCTACACTGTATATCTAAACGTTTTCTGAATGACCAAGCACTCATCAGAGGATGACCAAAGGAAGCTATTAAGGATTTATTTTAAAAAACAAATTTAAAACTTTTCTTTCCTCCTCTTTCATGTTCTATTCTGTATCCAAAAATTATGAGAATTTCAAACTTTTGTGCCACTATGGACCTTCTCATTAATTTTCTTATTTCTTTTTTATTTGTTTGCTGTTTGTAACATCAAATAAGTGAGTGTGTGAAACTTTACAATTTACAATCGAGACCATCTTCCCTACATTGTGGTAAAGAGGCTTTTTAAAGGCACTAAAATATTTTTGTACTTTTCTGCAACCGCAGCACACAGCACACTGTTATACAAATCACCATATTCCACTGGTTACAAAAAGAATTCATTCTGACCATATTTATTCTTTGATGGAATTTTTTTTTATATGACTTCAAATTTTGTTCAATTATTGACTGCGATGGCAAGTATATATCTATAATTAATTGCATTTTGTCTCCGCTATCCTTGATTGAATTCTTATTCCATCTTTATATCATTTTGAGCATTTATTTTTTACCCCTATAAACCCATTGTTACATGTAAGAGCAAAAGTTTCAATCAAAAACCCATCCTTACAAATCTGTGAGTGCCAATCATAGATTAAATAATCCAGTAAAACCCGGCATTCTACTCAGCCGATCCTAGATGTCAATGCTTTTACCAATGAACTGTGCCAATCAGTTCAATTAATTTCATGGTTTTCAATCCAATCAGCTCCTACGCAAAGAAGATAAGTTATTCTTTGCCAAGTGGCTTATGGATAAGATTTTCCCTTGGCTGCTACACAACAAAGTCAGCTTCTCCTGAATCTGAGAATGTGTTCTGAATTAATACAAGACTGGCTGTTTCAGAAATGAACTCCACTCTGACTGAAGCTTAAATGACTCAACTGATGAAATCGAAAAATATTACAACTTTTGTAAGAAGTAGTTTTCCTACAACTGAAAAGTGTGGGGCCCAATTAAGAGCAATTGGTTCAATCAGCCTGAAGCTGGCACTGATTACCCACTGGCTAAGAAATTTCTGTAAAATTCATTGAGAATCTTCTGAGATATTCTGCTGTGCATGTATAGGAGGAGATCACGTTAGAGACATACTTGATCCCCCCCCAAATGTAAACACCTTTCCGCAAAGTTTCACTGAAAATTGTTTTGACCCCTCAAGGTGAGATAAAAATTCCTACCAGTGGTAAAAATTCTGCTCCATTTTCACCCTTAATAGTAAGAAAAAGGATTTTTCTTCCATTCTAACTCTTGAAATGTGAAAAAAAATTCTGTGAATGTTCTGATCCCTGAATGTGGAGAAAAGCTTCATTCTGAAAGTGTAATAAGACCATCTTGATTTTGACCCATACCAGTAGAAAAATCTCATGCTTACTTTGACCCCTTGAATATTGATCTATAATGGTGGTAAAAAAATCCCTCTCCATTCTATCCACAAAAATTGAAAAAAATTTCCCTCCATTTCGATCCCCAAAAGTGGAAAAGAAAACCTCAATTTTGATCTCCACATGCAGGAGAAAAAAAAAGATTTCCCCTCCATTTTGACCCCTGAATAAAAAAATAAATGAGTTTCCTTAAATCAAAAATTGAATTGTTCATTTGAACTTATTAGAAATTTATAGACTACATATATGTCAAGAATTTGATTCTTAATTCAATCAAACACATCTATTCTTCAAATGTTGCTTACTGTGTTTGAAACCACAACCTTCAAAAACTTCAGCTTTGAAATAGGAGAAAGAATGGGTCAGCGTAAGACTTCTAATATTAGTAATTTCATACTGGCTTCAATAGTTGTTCCAAAGACGATATGTTTTGGGACATAAAATCTGAAATCTTTAAAAAATCATTAAATAATTTTATTTTCTAATCATTAATTCTTTTGGGTTTTTTTAAAATCCTATCTTACACTATTGTTGAGAGGTAGGAAAAGATGTCATGTGTTTTTACAATCCTTTATTTTACTTCAGAAATTTCTTGTAATCAATTTCCAGCATCCTAGACCTGTTGAGCTTCACCAGAGCCCTACTAACTGATGGGTTGGACTGTTTTGAATTTTGTCGTTTATCTCTCAGACTGGTTGCAAACCAAGGCTGAAGAGTCCAGTCTTTCTTTCTGTGTATCTATAGATGTGGGAGAGGAGAGATGGATTCATGCTTTTCCCACGGGCATTAGCATGAAGTAAATGCAGACTGTCTTAGCAGGGATTTCAACTCAGTTCACAGATTCTACTTTCTATGCTGCAAACCAGTACACCACACCGCGTCTCCCATCACTGATTACCAACCTTTTATTTAGTTCCCCAATACTCCAACCCAATCAGAAGTTTTATTGGCACTCTAATTAGCCTCACTTTAGTTTCTTTCAAAAAGTATTTTCTTCTTTATCATCATCATCATTGATGATCAGGTGATTCTTTTTTCTTTTGACCAATTGCACTTTATAAAAAGTTTTGATTGCAAGGAAAGGCTCCAAAATTATAGGCTTATGACTTCACACAATCCTCATTTTAGTCTCTTTTGATAAATGATCCTGATGGAAAAAATTGTGTCAAATACCCTTAATTGTTTTAGCAATGATAGAATACAGAAATTAATAATGTGAAAGATTTTCATGCTCTACACTTTATTTCTCCCATCTCTTGATCAGATGAAATGTAATAAAGTATTTTTTCAAGTTTCATTTTTTAAAAATTAGTGTTTTTTTCAAAAAGAAATAAGTCGGGTTCATTTGTGCATTGATACATTAAAGATCAAGGAGAAATAGAACTATGCATTATTTGACGCTTCCATTTTGATAGATTCATCATTACCAGCCTTTTAATGTCCGTCATTGGACATAAGCCTTCCCCAAAACTTGTCAGACCTCTCTATCATGGGAGTCACTGAACAAATGCTCTCTGATCTAGTCTAGTTCATAACAACTTTTTTGTTTTTTTGCCGGCCAAAGTTTGACATATGATCTCTTGGCACTGGCATTTTTGCAGGGTGCTTGGTGGCCTTCCTAGGGTGAGGTTATCATGTTTTGGGAATGCAAAAAATTCGACATTTAATCTGCCTCTTTTAGTGCAATTTTTAATTGATTATAGCTGATATAGCTGTTTTCTAACCATTTGTAACTACTGAAAATGGTCTTAAAAAGGCTAACCATATTTATTTAGCATATCTTTTAAAAAATTTTGTAGGTCAATTTAGTGCAAAAATATTTTTGAATTAGCCACACGGTGGGGTTGACATCTTTAGTTACTGTCTTAGGAGACACCAACCCTAAGAAAGCCTCTATCTCTGGGGATCCACATTGTGAGTCGAGCAATGACTTTATCGGTCAACCCCTTTACTTTTGCATTTGCCACATCATCAGCACGAAGCAGAATAATCTAAGAGACAAAATATAGTGCAGTTCTGTCATCAATACATTCAATAAGAGCAACCTCACCTATGACTCAGGCATAATTACAATGTTTTTACTTTTTCCATTCTCAACTACTTACAGTAGAATCGTTTATGTAAACATCATCACAAGATATATTTCATAATCTTGTTCAATGTCAGTAAATTTTGAATTTGTTATTTTGTGCTTTACTGACATTTTTCTTACCACACGACCTTCCAAAACAAATGGGACGTAAAACGACAGAAACTGCTTTCAATATCAACCAAGTTTTTGGCAAGGAGACCGCCAACAAATTTACAGCTGAACATTGGTTCCAAAATCTTTGAAACGGAATCGAGAGCCTTGAAGATGTGGACATCCTCTTTTGATTGACAATATCCAATTGAGAGCTATTACTGAGGCAGATTTACACAAAACAGCTCAAAAGGTTGCAAAGAAACTGACCCTTGACCATTCAACAGTTGTTCGGCATTTGCAACAAAATCAAGAAGCAAAACAGCTCAACCTCTTGCATGGAAAAGCAAGTTAGTCATGCAAATGAACCTGGAGAAGTTGAATTAGCTAGGCTATAAAACTACCTCACCCAGCTTACTCGTCAGAACTCTCTCTGACTGATTACTAGTTTTTTGACAACCACGCTGCTGCTCAAAATGTCTTTGAAAAATTCATTGTTTCCAGGACCACAGAATTGTATATTTCCAGAATAAATGGACATTTTTTTTGTTGACAAAAATGTGTAAATTCTGAAGATTTTTCTAATTATTAATTTTTATTCGAATCTGAGATATACCGTATCAAATTTGATGGTAAAAAACAGCAATTATTTTCGCACCAACTTAGGGATTTGACATAACCCAACATATGTCACTGCGAGGGATTTAGACCAAAATTCATGTGGCAGAGATTGAGTAAAAGCCATCCGGAATTTTCTGATTTAGTCAATATTTGTTGAGTAAAATGAATGCAATTCTTTTCATCATTAGCCATTGAGATGTATATATATATATATATATATATATATATATATGTGTGTGTGTGTATCTTTTTTACGTGAAACAGAATGTGCAATCTGTAATCAGCCATCGAAGAAAAAAAAAATCATTACTCAGTTTATAACCACTTTTTTAAACTAAGATCTACTTAATACATATACACACATTTATGGTATATATTATTATTCTCTCCCCTATATATTATGAAGATGCTTAGGTGGGTATATGTGAATATATACATATATACACACACATTTGTACATGCATAGTTTTCCAAATGTTCCTTTTCACAATCTTTTTTTCTTTCTCTCTCACTGATATTCTTTACTTGCTTCTTTACTTATTTTTTTCTTTATCATTAGGATATTGTTTTACTTAAAATTTTCATCTTTAAACTCCTTGTTTATAGTTTAACTCATTCTTCCTGATAAAGCAACAGTGAACTTTCATCTATCCAGCTTTAATATAAGAGACTCTTTTCATACAGCAATATCTATACATGTGTCTCTTTTAGATAGATATAGATATACATATCCAACAAGAAACGGTATTCTTTTCATACAAGTAGATTCTGTAGTTCTAAGTGCTATAAGATGACTGGCAAAAAATATTATACATACAATTGACTATCGTGCTCTAATATTTGTAAGACGTTTTGACACAGAAAATACAGAAATGCTCTTATGTTTGTTGAATAAACCAGGATATAAATGTATATAAGCAATGTGTCAAATTTATTTTTAAAAAAATCAGAATTTCAAAAATGTTTAGAAAACAAGAAAGAGGCCAAAGAAAATATTTTCAAGCATCAATCTCTCTTTTGCAACAGTCTGCTAAATATAAAGCACAATGACAGCTTCAAAATCATCAATCTGAAAATATAAAGTTGATTGATTGATGTTACCATTATATGAAATGGTATTTTTCATAACTCTTTTATTTTATAATATATTTTCCTACTTTTAAGGGAAAATAAATGTCAAACAGCTTCAGAGATCAAATTTAACAGTAAAAGTGAAAATAAACTTTAAATATTTTAGACATTTTTCTTTCAAGAACGATTTATTTACAGCACTCATTGGACTGAAGGATAATTCCCCCAATACAGAAACCAGCTAAAAGCTTCTTTAGTGGTTAAATATGTATAAAATGCTACTGTTAATTTTTTAGTCATCTTTAATTCTATTTGACTGCAATCTATCTATGTGTGTTTGTGTGAGAGTGTTTACGTATATATACATTTAACTGATTCTAAAAAAGCATTGAAAATTTTATCTCATCTATGTTCAATGAATATCAAATAACAGAATCAGCATTTGACAGATTGAAAGAAAATACTCAGATTTGCTAATGAAAAAATCCAATGGGTAAAATACTTTAAACACCTCAAAAGACAAGTCCTGCAGTAAAGAATTCCCAAGTATTAGCAGATCTCTTGGAACTTCAAAATAAATTTGTCATAGTCACAATTGATAGAGCGGCAAATAATATAGCATTTGTATGTAAAAAATATTATATTCAAAGGATATTGTCTGAAGTAAGTTTCATGAAAACATCATCATCCGCGTATAAAGTATCTACTAATGAACTAGATAATATTATATTCAATAACATCCTATTGAGTGAAAAGCTAGGACTTGAGATGAAAAACATACAAAATTTACCCATTATGTATTGGATACCTGAAATGCATAAAAATCCAATAGGTGTTCATTTTATTGTAGCCTCTAGAGTTTGTAGCACCAAACCTCCAAGCAAAGCTGCTTCTCAAGTTTTTAATTCAATATACTATCAAATACAGAAATTCCATATTGAAAGTGAATTATACAGTAATTTTAATCTTTTGGGGGAAGTGAATAATTCTATGCCAGTTAAAGAATTATTGGATTTTATAAATATCCGTAGTGGGGCTAAATCTATCTCAACCTACGATTTTAGTACTCTTTACACCAAAAGTCCTCATTAAGATCTTATAAAGAATTAAATAAAATAATAGACTTGGCATTTGTACGAGGAAATAGTAAATGTATTAGGTCAACAAACTTTAAAGCTATCTCATGTAAAACAAAAGAGGCAAGACTGACTTTACGTGCTTTACCTTTAAGGCGATTGTTAGTCATCTTATTAGGGAATGTTACTCGATAGGAAATGAAATATTTCATCAGATCAGAGATGTCTCAAGGGAAATTGATCCTGCCCCCTACAGAGAAATTTGTATTTACATAGACATGAACGTATATTTGTATCATCTTTAATTAGAACTAATATAAAGCAAGCTCATTCATTGTAAGGTTGTACCCATTTTATTGACAACGTATGTTCTCTTAATGATTAAGAAGAATTTGGAAAATCGTAAAGTAATATATACCTTAGGGATCTTTAATTAAAATGTGAACATGAAGGAATGC
Organism: Thysanoteuthis rhombus; assembly: GCA_963457665.1. Classification (NCBI taxonomy): domain Eukaryota; kingdom Metazoa; phylum Mollusca; class Cephalopoda; order Oegopsida; family Thysanoteuthidae; genus Thysanoteuthis; species Thysanoteuthis major. The sequence goes on along the minus strand of OY735203.1, from coordinate 5,838,615 downwards.
AAGAAACATTCCTAAATTTGGATATTAAAATCGAGGATGGAGTGTTTATCTACAAATAGTTTGATAAACAGGATAGCTTCCCATTCTGTATTGTGAGAATGCCTTTTAGAAGAAGTAGTGTTCACTCTTACATATTTTAAGGAACAACATTATCAGAATATTTGAGAATAACTAGAGCAACTCTTAGATAAATTAATTTTATACAGAAAATTGTTTTTTTAGTTGTGAGAATGGTCAATCAACACAGCAAAATTGGTAGAATTTTTAGAAAATGTTATAACTAAGCATACTGATCCCTTCAAAACTTAGCTTGACCATGATGAAATAATAACTAAAGTATAAGAATAGAATAAATCAATTTGTATTAACATTAGGAGAATTAGATGGACCCTGTTTTTTTTCTGTGTGAAAGATCATTGTATTGACTGGAACCAGGGAAAGGGGAAAACATTTGGCTCTAGTCCATTTATCTGACTGATAGGTAGTTGGGCAGGTTGGGAGATCAAACATGGGCTGTCAAGTTACAAATTGTCAAAGTATATAAATGGAATAGCCCATCAAAGTGATACTGCCAGCTAAAATGAGGTTTGGTTTCCTTTCAGATATTTAAACAAAGTCACTTTACTTGATGATTTAAAGGAAAAAAACAAATTGTTTGAAGCTTGATGATATACAAAATGGAAAATTTAACTTTAAAGTTAGTGGAAAGTTCTATAGCTGAATATGTTTATAAAGAATCAACTCAAAGTTTTTCTGTGTAATTTGTATTCTTAAAGATGATATCGTAAGTTGTTATGCGTGCAGTCTGAAATATAAACCGGCAATGGATTTAATGTTCATTTGGGTAAACACTTAATAGAATGAACAACGAGTCACCTCTGTTATTTTACTTTACTGACCCCTCATTGATAGATATGTTTTTTTGGTAATCCATGAAAGTAAGCCCTGTTTCAAAAAACCGAATGATTTATAGTATAAAACAATGTCCGTCTATAATGTAATATGGAAATACCCTGTATAAAATGACAAACTATGTGTATGACATAAGCTATATATCAAGACCATAGCTGGAAGGTAAGTGGTATTTTATCAATACTGCTGGGGTGCCATGTTGATATAACTGTTTTGTTTTTAAATCCTTAAAACAGTTACATGGTAAACAACTAATGATTCCAACAAGAGAAAATTTTCAGATTTTACTAAAACAAAGTATACATAAAACAAGAAAAAAAAAGGCTGAAGAAAATTACATAATCAACAAACATTAACAGATATTGAAAAATAAGTGATTGAAATGACAAAACATTTTTTTAAAGTTTTTAATGTTGAGTTTTTAAAGTTTTAAAGCTTTGACTATATATATATATATATATATATATATATATATATATATATATATACATATATATATATATATATATATATATTATATATACTCATACCACAAGTCATAAAATATTCTGAAATATCTTTATTCCAACAGCACACAATGCTTAGAGTAGAGGCAGTATATTGATTGAATTTTGTCTATGACAAAGGTATACCCTTGTTTAGCTTTATTCAGCTCCTCAGATAAACAATGTAACTAGGCTTTATAATTTTATATATATATTCTGGAGATAACTTCCACTATGATTTGAAATGTGATGGCTAGAGTTAGTTGTAATTATTTACCTTGCAAACATTACACAACATTATTTCATCAATGTTTGGTAACTCAGGTTAGATTACACTTAGTTGATTTAGCTTTCTATTGTTCTCTGATGTTTGTTTATTTCAGTTTTTTGTGAATACATGGTTTTATTTGTTTATGTTATTTACATCTTCAATTCACATTGTTTACATATTTTTTGTTTATTTACAAAATGGAAATCATTTCTCTAATTTGTTTCCTTGGTTCTTCTAGTTTAGTAAAGCTTTCTTACTTCACTGACCAACGGTCAGTATGCTAAAAAAGAAAAGTGTTCAATGAATGCATAATACCAGCTATGACTTATGGAAAACTAACAGGACTGCTTGGAAAAACAACTCAGTACAAGGATTAATGGAAAGAGCAATGCTGGTAATAACCATAAGCGAAAGAAAAAGATTGACATGAGAATGGACCAGGGTGGAGGATATCATACAAGTAATCAATTGACAGAAATGGAGATGGGCTGGACTCACAGCAATGAGAAAGAGCAACAGATGGAGCAAAAAGTTAACTGATAAATGCCCAAAATACTAAAAACACAGTCAGAGAGGATCCGTCTCAAGATGGGGGGATAATTTAGAAAGGTATGCCAGTAAGACATGGCATGAGTTAGTGCAATCATGGATGTCATTGAAGGAGATGGGAAAGGCCCTTGTCCTGCAGTGGACTCATGATGACATGATGATAATGATTTAAGTATTATAAGACCTAAATAGTCCGACCATACAATACATTATGACAACCACACTCATTCAAACTACATTCAGATAAGAAATAAAATAAAAATATGACCTATAAAGTATGGCAGCATAGAAAGGACACTAATGTGTAGAATTGATTTACATATCAGATTATTAATGATTCATGTGAATTATCAGTTAACAATGCTTAAGTATGATTATCCCTTGTACTGAAAGCAATATAAAGCTGAGGGTTGTTTCTGAGTTGATGAACTAAATAGTTCTCTATGTGAAACATGGGCTCTCAACAAAGATGAGATTTTAAATCCTTTTGACTCCTTTGTTCTTATTCCTGATATTATATCATTTTTCTGGCATTTCTCTGAGGAAGCCCATAATAGTATTGATCATATTCAGTATTTGGAGGGAATCAATTATAAGCCATGATAAAATATTAAAATAAAACTGCTTTATATTTTATTCTTGTTTGAATCTGCAGATCATTTTGCATCGAAAGTAAGTGTAAAAAGTGCTTCTTCGGATTGTCAATCATTTGGAGCCAATAGGGAAATTGAAAGAAAAATGCTTCTCTGCATAGATATTACATTTGATCTATCATTATATACACTAAGATTGGTATGAAGCTGATTTTAAGGTGTACACACCCATGCACATATCTATATGGATGGAAATGGATAAAATGAAATACAGGTGATAGATAAGTATATATGCCTGCGCATATGTATATATATATATATATATATATATATATATATATATATATATATATATATATATATGCACAAAGACATATAGATGTAAAAATAGGTAGAAATAGACAAGTTGAAGTAAATATTTGCATCTATATATATAGGCATAGAGATCATAGAACAATGTAATTTATTTGGGAAAAAGCAGGAGTCCGACTCATCATAGAATCCATTAGAAAACTCAAATGGCAGTGTTACAAGAATTGTACACAACCAATGGACATCACATCTCACAACATGAATCCCTAAAGATTGCATGTGAAACCGAAACCAGCAGAATACCAGATGAAGTGACAAAACTAGACAACTTCAGAAAGTATTGGCTCCACAACACCAATGAGAGAGAATTTTGGCAAATCCTGGGGAAGGTCTATGTCCAACAGTAGACCATGAAACATTGGCGATAATGATATTATATGTGTGTGTGTGTATATATATATATATATATATAACTAATAAGGTCGCCGTTTGACGTTCAATTCCTGCAGCAGCCCCATTTTTGCTTGATTGTTCATCCTATTGACGTTGTCTTGGCCAAGTGACACTTTCTCCGTGTAACAATGGAAAATCATTTAAAATAATATACTCTCGTGGATATTGTTTGATTATACAGCTATTTTTTGAATATATATATACACACACATGTACATATACAACCACACACACATATATATATATATATATATATATATATGAATAATAAATTGCTTATATAGAAACTTATCTGAATTTAACTCCCGTCATCACACCTGTCATTATGTCACTCAATTTAAACAATGTAAATAGGATAAACAATTAGAGAAAATTGGGCTGCAGCAGGAATCAAACTCAATTTTTAATTCATTCTATCAGACCAAATATGTCCATTTCTTCAGTACATGTATATATATATATATATATATATATATATATATATATGAAATTAAATATATATAAACATATCTGTCAAAGCAATTTATGTGATTTTCTACCATATTTCTCTCCTGTTCCACATGTACTTTGTTGTTATGGTACGATGGGTACATTTTCTCTAGTTGTGATCATCAGTTCTTTACCATGTAACTGTTTTGAAGATTTTATAAACAAAACAGTTATAACAACATGGTACTCCAACAGTGTTGATCAAGTGCCACTTCACTTCCATGTATGATTTAATGTATAGTTTATGTCATACACGTAGTTTGTTATTTCTGCAGGCTTTGCAAGAAGAGATCAAAACTAGATAAGTAAAACTAATTTTTTTTGTATTTTTTCTTATTATTTCACTCACTTGTCCACTCATCCAGCTTTGTTTGAAATGCGTTGCTTGATTGTTGAAATGCCAACTCTTTCATCCCCTAATCTCTAACTTCTTCTAATTTCTATCAGAAGTCTATACAAGAGTAGGGCACTAAAATTTCTAACTGCACATCAAATTCAAGTATAATATTCCACTAAACCCCAAAATGAAAATAGATTTTTTTAAAAATGAAAAATAAACCCAAAAGGAAAGATAACTTTAGCACCCCACATCCAGGGCTGAACAGGCTATAAAAACAAAACCAACGATTAGATTCAAAGACAGACCAGTCCTAATGATAAATTCTTGCTATTCCGAGCAGGGGTCGAGTGTTGCCCAACTTATTTGATGATTAGAAATCATGCTGTGTATCAACAGATATGACTCGCTATTCATGTCACCCACATAAATATAAAATCTATTGTGTATTAAGCAAACCAACTTAATATTCTTAAAGACAATAACATAATTGCACAGAAAAATTTCTTTGAGTTGATTCTCTACCAACATATTCAACCATAGAATTAGACAATTTTTTTTAACCTTAAAGTAATTTTTCCATGTCGTTTACCATCAAGCTTCTTGCAATTTTTTTCTTTATTTTTAGTTATCAAATAAAGTATCCCTACAAATTGAAATAAAATGAAACCAAACCATTCTCTCATGGGTAGTAGGTTATTTCATTGATATACGCAGACAATTTGTGACAGGGTATTCCACGTTCAATCTACCCTACCAACTACCGACCAATCAAACAATGGACCAGGGCCAGATGTCTTCCCCTTTAACTGATCCCAGTCAATACTATGATCTTTTACATGAACAAAGAGTCCATCTCTTTTGGTTACCTAATTCCCCTAACATTAATACAAATTGTTTTATTTTAATATACATTATTCATTCATTCTATTTTTATACTCTCATTAGTTTATTCTTTAATTTTCAATATTATTTCATTGTGGTCAAGTTGATAAGGGATCTGGGTGTCTAATTTTGGCTCTATTCAATTTTCTAAAAATCTTAGTAATTTCACTGCCTTGATTGACTAATTCTTACAACTAAAGAAACAATTTTCGGTACAAACTGAATAAATCTATCAGTGGCTCCAGCGGTTTTCAAATATTCTACTAATATTGTTCAATAGAATATATGATAGGGAATACTGCTTGTTCTAAGAGGCATTTGTATGATATTGAACAGAAAGGAATTGCGTTTATCAAAAGATTCATAGACAAACATTCTATCTTCGATTTTAATATCCAGATCTTGGAATGTTTCTTGCATTCCTTTATGTTAGCATTTTAATTCAAGATCCTTAGGGTATGTATTACAATACAATTTTCTGTATTCTCCATCATCATTTAGAAAACATAAGTTGTCAATAAAATGGGTACAACATGAAAATGAATGAGCTTGCATTATATTAGTTCTTTTTAAAGATGAAATGAATATCTATTCAGGTCTATGTAAATACAAATGTCCCAGTATGGGGTAGGATCAACTCCCATAAGGACACCTACACCTGAAATATTTTATTTCCTATCTTGAAGTAACATTCCCCAATTAAATGACAAACAACTGCTTCAAGTGTGGAGCACGTAAGGTTAGGTTTCCCTTTTTTGTTCAACACCAGAAAGCTTTACAGTATATATATATATATATATATATATATATATATATATATATATATATACACATACATATATACATCCATGCACACATATATGTATATGTATATATGCAAAAACACGCACATACATTTTGTGACAAATGTGAAAATTACAACTTATGAATGATGAATTGAATATTGTACAAAGTGTATCTTCAGTATAAATACTTATTCCAGCCTGCCTGAAGTAATCAAATTGATTCTTTATGACGTTGCTTGCATCATGTGATCACATTAGAATTTCCAGGTTGATTATTGACTTGGCATCCAAGGAGAAAGGATAATTTTTTTTCTTCTATTGGAAATTTTAATGGGTTTGCATCAGGGAAAGTATCTAGCCAGAGGCCTAGCTGGAGATTAAGGGATCTGATGAGCCTCATACCTCGAACACCATCTCCAGTCCAATATTTAGTGCAGTAGTTCTCATTTTGGGGGGCGTTGAACCCTGAAGATACAAAAAGGTACCACTGGGGTCAGCGAACAGAATACTCAAGAGGCAGTGATGTAGCCAGAAATTTAAGAGCCCAGGTGAGTAACCTGTATTTGAAACTGTCAACCAAAACCCTTAAAACTGTTTTATCCAGTTTTTAATCATGGCTGGCTGGCTGGCTCACCCAAGACGGGCACCTGCCTCAGCTATTGAATGCGCTGGCTGACTATGTATGTATTTAGAGTTTTGCCCAATCCTTCTCAAAGGGGTGCTTGTCACTTACACATCAGCAATGTTGTTTCCCCAATGTGTCCATTTACATTGTGCATGAGCAATGATACAGGAAGTCCATGGTGTTCATACTGGTTGTTGCCCATCTGTAAAGGAAAAGCTGTACTCGTGATGAGACACAGCTAGTTCTGTATTGAAGAACAAGAAGCTCATTTCTAAAAATTCTTTTATTTTTTTTCTCTCTCTCAAAGTGCATTGGTGCTATTTTCCATTGGATGGTGTTGATTAATTCTTGCAGCATGAGAACAGTCAAAATCTGACAGCAGTAACATTCCATGTCTAACCTCTGTTGAGGTTGACAGCAGGACCCGAACCTCTTACTGACTATTACAAACTCTTAATCCATTTAAATACATCAATCCTTATTTCTCTCTAGTACGTATCCCATCTCTATCTATAAAATGCATGTGCCATCACAATGCTCACACATATCTATCTGAAAGTCGTTATTTACATTTACACATACCTGCACAAGTTCACAAATGGTGTGTATCATAATAGATACATGCTAACTTGCTAACACACTCTAAATTGAGAGGGTTGACTCTTGTCAGCATGTCATTTTCAATTAAGATGCACACTCAGCTCGCAGGATAATTGGCTCCTTGACTTCATTGGGTCAAATGCTCTGACCTGCTTTGTTAGCACTGGTAACGAATAAGCTTCGAAAGACTCAAACCTAAAATTATGAACAGATGCCTATATCTTTAGATGCACAAGAGACAGTTCAACTGGCCTTTTGCCTTCCATACACCTAGAGGGCTGACAATTCAAGCATTCACTCATTATTATGCCTAGAAAAAAACATTAGTTTTTTTTTGGGGGGGGTGGAGTTGGATATCTCCCTGTAATAAGTTTTTGATAGAGGGTTGAGTTTTCAATGTCAGTTTATGCTAAATTGGTCTTTAGTTTACATCCAGAAACATTCAGGTTCCTTTTTTTTTAATAAATCAGACTTTTTCAGTGATCAATGCCAAACAAAAAGTAAGAGAAGTAACTTATCTATTTGTCATCCTTTTTTCGAATTTTTTAATTGATCCCCCCCAATGCATGATGCTGTTCACTTGACGGTTTCTATTGAATGACTAACTGGAACTGTTTCTGTATGTGTTCGTGCTCGTGTTGTAAGTCGGAAAGAACTATGTGACATGATAGGAGAGGATGTCTATTGATCTGACTTGACATTAAAGGAAAAAAAAAGATGACTGATTTGAAATCTTCATCAATACTGCACCTGAAAGCTTAATTAATTAGAAACTGTCAACCTGAGTGTCACCAAAACTGACAAAACAGGTTTCTTCAGTTTTCAAGTTCAGCTGGCTAGTTGGCTGGCAATATGTCTATCATACATACAGGTTGTATCAACAAAGCTAGAGAGCTGACAATCTCAACATTTACTCCTCACTATATCCTGGAAAGATTTTCGTTTGTTTTTCAAAATTCACCCCCCCTAAATAGGTTTTTAGAAGAAGCTCTATTTGCAGTGTGAATTAAAGCCAATTTGACCCCTCACTTCATGTCCAGCAACATTCATACTTGTTTTTTGGGGAAAATTCTGACTTCTTACTGATCGCTATCCAATGAAGGCAAGAAGAAGCAACTTAACCATTGATCACCCCTTTTTTCATTTTTGCTGCCTAAAGATGTTGGCCATGTATTGGTTTCTATTGAGTGACTAACCAAAGCTGTTTTGAAATGTTTTATAATCAGAGTTGTGTGATACGGTTTGGCAAAATCATAAAAATCCTCTAATCAACGCTTTGAGAAAGAACAAATATATTCATTAAGCAAATAAATTTTCAAAAAGGGAAACAAATTATATTTGCCGATTCTTGATGGGTTCATTGATTTTTGTCGCATGATAATTAAACCTTATCTCTCTTCAACAACGATTATGTGCATGCTTTATTTTTCAAGTTTAGGATTTCTTTGAGATTTTAATCACAGCGGGATTCGTAAGATGTGAGATACAAAAACAAGAATGAAATCTCAATATAGAATTCAGATATAATTTGATTGAAAACAAATTAATATCTTGAAAAATACATTTCTCAGTTCGATGATGATGACGAGAGATTGAATCAAATTTTGTATAATTCAATTTTCCAAGAGAAACATCTCATTAGCAAATCTTAAAGAAAATACTTCTGCAAAAGAAATTGTTGTTGCAAATGTGACTGAGTACTTCATGAGAGCATATCACAGAAGTGTTGACATCTTTATTATGATTTTAGAAATCTGTGTTCATATGTATGCACCCAGATAACTTGACAACTGGCCATTGCATGAAGTTGATATTCACCAGATATGTTGGTCTGTGCATCAGACGTTGCCATGTCAAGTTTAGAGTCGTTTGGATCAGTGGTTCTTGATATGTGGGGTGGGTAGATAATTCACAATAAAAGTCCATTTGGATACATGTCACCTACACCATCAATGTTCGCAAACGTGTTTATAGATTTAAAATGTTTGGTGAGTATGAATAGAGTGAGGGAGTGTTAGTGAGAAAGCAAATCAGGGTTTTTTCATAGTCAAATTTTTCTGTAGAACAAATTGAATTATAGTTGAATAATGTGATGGAATTTTTTTAAATTTATGTTTTGATTGTTGTAATTAACAACATCATAAACACATTATGTTTTATTGTTATTTGACCAAACCTAATTTAAGGAATTATATTTCCTATTTTCTGAAGAGAATGAGACAAATACTTCCAAGCTGCATTTTTGTACGACAGACAGAAAATTATTTCAGTCCATAATGTGCATTTCATTCTAAATATCTATCTTTAGAACAAGCACTGCTGTAGTGCAACAAAAATATGTGAAATTGCTTCAAAACTTTTTTTCTGGTAGTTAGATCAGGCCTATCCTCGTGAGCGAGAAAGTTCAAGTATTATGATTCCAAGTTTTTGTTCAAATATATTAGTGTTCTAAACATATATGTAGAAGAGTGATCATATGCAAAACTGTCACCAACAAAAGATAAGATGGGATGGTTTGACAATTCAGACAAGTTCGGAAAATATTGGCTCCATGACACCCACAACCAACAAGTCTTGGGAAAGGTCTATATCCAATAATGGATGTTAAAAGGATGATGATGATGATGAATATAATGTTAGAAATACCAGAATGAAATAATTCAGGCCCACTCCAATTTTTTGCCATTAATGTAATGGTCACAGTTTTGAGGTACAACCTTGAAAATGTGCATGAGTACCCCACTAGGCAATGTCTTTATTTCTTTAAAAAACCCTATTTTGGGGCTTCTATGGTCATTACAGACCATCAATGCCAAGATCATGTGCTAGTATTCTTTTCATATCAGATCTATTTTTTTGTGATAATTCTAAAACCGAAGATCAATATTTTAAAATAATTTTAGATAAAAGATCAATATTTTGGATAATATTGGATGAAATATCAATTTTTTTAGATGGTTTCAGCTAAAAGATCAATTCTTTAGATTATTAGTTCTGGTATATGCATATGTTATGGTGATTCATTTATGAGAAGTATGGATATTTTTTTTTTATATTACCCAAGGTTGGTTATAATACTCAGGAAGTGCCAGTTGCAAGGCTTCATTTTGCTCATTCCTCATGGACTCTTTCACGATCCCCGAGCATATATTCTTGTAACAGCCTTGTTATATAACCAGTTCTCCAAACCCATTTCCATCACTGATTTCAATACAGCATTTTATCTACAGGGCATCAATTCAATTAGATTCCTCCCTGGTTCCGATGGGATTTTTCCCAATATTCAACCATTCAAAGAGAACTTACATTGATGGGGTCACTTGTCAGTTTTGACCCTTTCTTCTCTTGGAGTTAAGGTCTCTCAGAATTTGCCACATCTCTCTATCATGGGTGGCGCCGTGATGTCCACAATAGAGAGATGTGGCAAATCCTAGGGGAGGTCAACATCAATACCAACAACGGATGATAAAAGACAGATGATGATGATGATGATGATTAATTCAGCCACTGCATAATTTCAATGTTATCGTTTGGTGTGCTGGAGTCTTCCGAGTCGTTAACATTCAGAAAAATCCATGATTTGAGCAATATTTCTGGATAAGACTTAGTATCTGGAATTCCCTTAATTCAATACAACCGACCGACACTGGGTCGAGACATACAACCCCTTCCAACCTTCTCTTCTGTTTTACTATTGCTTTAATGCAGTGCAAGTGGCACTTTTTATCTACCCTCAGGGCCAGATTAACTATGTAGGAAAAATAACATATGCTATAGGCCCCGCAATCTCAAGAGCCACGCACTGAATTCCAATTCAGTGATTCAGCATTTGCTTCATTACTACAGTATTATACTACCCTCAACCTTCATGAATTACTGGGTGTTTAAGATAATCAATTTCAGCTAAATATATCTGTCGCTATTATCTAAGAAATTAATGAGAGTTTAATATCTACATATTAGACTCATAAAAATGGAGGCATTTAAAACTGATGTCACGGCAACTGCACAGAGATCAAAACAAAAAACAAATTAATGCTATTGCTAAAATCTTAGATATATTTATTGTACTATGCGGCTGTATGGTAAATAAAAGAATTCAATAATGAATGTGAGTAAAAAGTGTAAGCGTTCTGATATTCATGTCTGTTTTATTACATCTGGGCATCTTCACTGTATGCAAAATTGTTATGCAAAAGGGTTATGATATAACAGATTTAGTTTCACAGAAGATGGAGGGAATAATTGAACACAAATATTGGCAGTATCAACCTGTGCCAACACAGCAGAAAAACAGAGACATTTTGATCAGTAGTAAATAATCAAGAGTTATTTTTGTTGTAGCCTTGCATTTTTCAGAATACCAAATTGTTAGGTAGCCACTACAAAATTAATAGATTATGGGTCGTAAAAGTGATTTATCACAGTTTGGGAAAAATTCTATCGTTATACGGTTTGGAAAGGGCAATGCAACCAATGCTTTACAGGTACTACAAACAATGGAGAAATATTTTGAAGACCCAGGTGCATCACATTCAAAGATCAGATAAGGGCAAGTCCAGGGTAATAACATAGCAGGGAGTGTCTCAAATAAAGAAATGAAAAAAAAATTGGGCGGTATATTCAAGAGAAAAAATTCACACAAGAAAAATCAGATGCTACAATAAGAAGAATTAGAAAAAATCATTCCACGGGGAACAATGATTTTTTTTTTTTTTCTCGGTAAAATCGAAAGAAATGATATCTTTTATCATTTGGTGAAATTGCTGGCTCCAATTTTTCTTTCGCTTTTTTTCTGAAGGTAAGTGTCTTTTTTGAAAGGTAAGCATTTATCATCCTTTGTTATTGATTTGAGAGTTATCTCCCTTGTTGAATACTCTGGTGTGTTAAAGTTGAATAACGTCTAATCTTTTACCTACTTCCTAGTGACAAACCATTGTTTCCCATGGCAACTACCTTACTAACATACTTTTCTGACAGAAAATACAATATATGACTGATTATCAACAAATAAAGTCCAAAGGTTTACCTCAAATGGTGTCCTTAGACAAAGTGGCAATGGTGTTTATGACACCATTATCTAAAGACAAGTATTACAACATTTGAATTACTCTTATCAAAACATACACAACCAAAGTATAAGCGTCCATCTTGTAGAAGACAACTCCCTTTAGAGTATACAGCTGATGATCTGGAATCCCTATTTTCATAGCATGCATCAACCTGGAGATCCTTATGAGTTTCAAGTCTGGTCAAGGCCAGGATTTTATTCTTACAAGTTTTTTATGACCACCATCTTTGCTGAATGAAAGTCCACTGAAGAGACCTAATAACAGAACTTTGAGTGTACTCAACAAGCGACTGAGTGCACAGAGAAATTTGCCTTCATGAGGAGTTTTGCACACCCTGCGATTATACAAATTCAACCCAGAACCTTCTACATATGAAGCAGAAATGCTAACCATCACGCCATCCGAGCAGACTCGTACATCATTATAAAGGAACAGAATATGCTTTGATATTACTTAGAATATTATTCTAACAAAAATAACATGAAAGACAAACATTTTTATATTAATGTCAGTGATCAGTGTTTACTCTCATTAATGTTAGAGTATTTTGTGTCCCAAAATTAGATGACTAAAATTTTTATGAGCACATATGCATCATTTCATACTTTTTCTCCCTAATGTTGTATATTTTTTTCATTTTTTATTTCCAGTTTCGGAGAGGTGAAGCTCATGCAGGAATCTGATCCAGGAGCATGACCTATTGTTTTGAATATTAAAGTGTTTGTCAGAATTTTTTTCAAAGTCATCATTGTGGAAGAGGGAAGTGGTTGTGAAAGAGTCAGGTGGGGTATGTCAGTGAAGGATGTTTTGGAAAAAAATCATTAAAAAGAATTAAAAACAGATGTATGGTTGAATTCAAATTTGAATATTACGTTGGATTAAATTTAATTTGACATCGGGTTCATGTTTAGATCATGAAAGGATAAGTAGATTAATCTTGAATTTTTTGGTAAAATCATTCCAATCAGGAGTGCATCTTTTGGGGATCAAATTTAATCTATATCTAGTTGTTATTCAAGACAGAACATAAAGATATCTCAAAGACTTACATTACTTAATGAATGAATTTCTTTCATTCATCTAAAACATTCTTGAAGACCAAGTGGGGATACCTTATTTAATGAATTATGTACCAATAAACAGTTTTGCAAAACCATTTGAATATCAAGTTTGAGGATTTTGAGATCAAACTATAGAGGATTATAATCAGCATAAAAAGTCAGAAAAGGAATTGCTCCATTGTGCACTTTAAAAATGTTTTCATAGACATTCTAGCTTTGTCCTTATATTTGGTAACCATTGGTAAGATGAGATGAGAAAATAGTAGAGTATCAGGTTTTTAGATAGACAGTATTAATGGTAGTGTCTCGCTTTACATAACATTCCATTTTCATCTGCATAGATCCCAAGATATTTGATATTTCTTGATGGAAAAAATCCTCTGCCTATTCATTTTATCTTCAGATCAGGCACTTTTTCACCAATCTATATACGAAGATTATGGCCCTTCTCTTCTTTCTCCTTATTTTATTAACTTTTATCAGATTTATGAAAAGGGAAAATGTAGTGACCACTTACCTGTGATGGGCAGTCTAAAGATGTTGTTTGCGGCCTTGATTGTCGCCAATAGTCCATCAGGATGACGTGTCGTGTAACTGAGCGTGGAGTGCTCAGAGCCCGAACAGCATGTTTTACTTTTTGTACTTCATCTATCTCATCAATTGGACTCCAACCACTTATTTGCATCAAAGATTCCTGCAATTCTCTGAAAAAAAAAAGTAGGCTTTGTGTTAGACTACGTTAAAAAAATATGCAGTAAAGTGGTCACTCAAAAAATCATATCAAAAACTTTGCCAAGTAACTTGGCATCAAAATGTTCAAAAGACAATGCTCCAAATCATCTAAGCTTCATTTGTTTTACTATTATCACCATTCATCATGAAAAAATTTTTTCAGAAAATTGTTCCACCAAAATTTTGAAAAGTACCATGGATCAGTGTTTAAAAAATGGATAGAGCAGAAACTGGCATGTGACTAATATCTTTTGGCAGAATGCTGTCTAGGGGGTGACAAATTGTAAAAAGGGGGTGATCAATGAATAAGTAAACTTCCTACCTTCTGCAGGGTGTCAATCACTAAGAAAGTCTAAACTCTAAAAACTAAGTGATAATTTTAGAACAAACTACATTGCAAATTGATCATACATATATGTATATATGAATGGCTTGGTTTGGCAAATAAAGATTGTAGGGAGAGATTGTCAAAACATATATGTATATATATGAATAGCTTGGGTTCACAGAGATTGTTGGGAGAGATTGCCGTAGCATATAGAAACATACATATATATATATATATATATATATATATATATATATATATATTAGTTTACATAAATGATCTTTATATTTAAGATATTTTCCAATCTTTTGTCTCTCTGCTGCCAAAAACAAATTATCACAATAATTATTAATGATTGATATTTTGTGAGTTTCATGCATTTTAAGCATATGTCAAGCAAGTGCTAGTAGTCACATGATTATAAAAAGTACCTTAAATTTATTCATCTTTTTCCTTTAAGAATGCTGTGTGTTACATGGGTTATAATAATGATAATTTGAAAAGGCTTGGCTGTCATGGGATAATTCTCATATTTTCACTCATCTGATTGCTGACATTGAAGATCAGCAATTCTACACAATGGAATTCAGGAGTGAATTTAACAATGCCATCTATGCCCTTATTCATTTATTTATTGCATCATTGAGAAAAAGAGCTTAATGTACTCCATAAAATTAACAGCTCTGTCAAAACATATTCACATGTTATTCTTGTTTACATAGTGTTCCATGGTCCTTGTTTGTGGGGGGATCGACACTCCCTCAAACTCCCACAGCACATGTATGGATGCTCTGCAGCACAGTAATACACCTAGGCGCATTGGTTAAAATTTGCTGATCTAATGACTGAAACATTTGCCACTCATTTTCATTCAAATATAAGTTTGAAAAGAAAAATACAAGAAAAAATTGCTGAGTTTTATACTTGAGACATTTTTCATGTACATAAAAGCTCTATTTGCAGTGTGCAATTTTTTTAAATCATGCCTTAAACCAGAATTTTTGTTCAAAAATTAATGTCAACGATTTTCTCACATAAGTAACACGTTGAAAACCCAATCTTTTCATCAAAAGAGTTAAGTAAATCAAAAAGAAATGTATAAATAAAATTAGGCAAAGATACAAGAGAAAGATTATGAATGAAAATGTGCAAGAAACTGAAAATAAAAAGAGACATCATCATCATCATCAAATTTGTATCCTTTAAGTGTATTTTCTTGTAGATCTTGTTCACAGAGCATGTAAACTCTTTTTTGTTTTGAAATGCATCTTGTATTTGGCTTATAAATATACTCATTTCTTTTTTGAATTTTAGCCAATGATCATGTGTAAACTTTTCTGTGGTCAGTTAAAGAGAGTCATTTTCAAATCTAGTTTCATGGATAACATATTTCACGTGATGTGTTTAAAAAAATTTGCGATACATTTTAGTCATCTGTATTAGTTTTTTGTTACTGAAAATATAAGATGGATCTCAAGTTCAAGTATGTCTACAGGAGTATTATTTTTTAGATCATTTTAGAGCTTTTAAGCATATTTTTAAGGGTTACAGAGCAAGGACATAATGGATGGATTTAAGATTTCTCAATACCTCAGAAATCCTGGGAAGCCATTTATGATGTTGAATGTCATGAAGTATGGATTTCATTTATGGCAAAGTTATACAATTATAATGGTCATGTGACCTCATGATGTTTTATGGCCAAAAAATTCAAAATGTTTCTATGTGCACTCCCAGCTTGAAGGAGTTGAATATTCAGGTGGGCTATTCTTGCAGTTATGACCATGCCTTTTAAAGAACTGTGCCTATTGATTCACTTTTTCTGAGTTTTTTCACACAGAATCCCCAGGATGTTACAGAAAAGTCGACTATGCTTTCATGCTTCAAAAAGTTTAGTCTGGATACACATTATTTCTCTCCTGTCAGTGAAGGTGTTTGATCTCCTCCCAGTTTTGGAATGCAGATGAAATGCACAAATCAAAATAGTGCGATGGGTCTTAATTGTTATTCATGATTATGTGTTTGAGGTACTTAAAAGTGGACGCATTTTTAAACCTAACTCCCTCGACAGAAAAAAAATCATGGTCGTGCTTTAATTTCTTCCTCGACATTAAAAGCCATTCATTCAGTCTTGCTGGTTAGAATTTTTAGTCCAAACCTGGCAAATTCGTCAATGTCATTATGCAAAATTACTATGAATACTATGTCATTGGCATATAGAATTATCCTTAGGTGCTGAAGACCACTGAACCCATGGACACTGTGTCTTTGGTGAGTGCTGTAATGACTAGGGATCAAGAATGAGTACTGCTGGCCTTTGTTTGGAAATTATGCAGACAGAAAGAAGGAGTGAACTCATAAGACAAGGAAAGGTGGGGGGGAAGAACCTTTAATCTTTATTGCCATTATTGAAGTGGAGCCAACATTCCTAGAACTTATAAGATTGTCAGATTTATCTCAAATGGAACATTTGGTTGTTAAGGTGTCAGCTAGCAGCAGAATAAAACCCTGGATTGGCTAATGGTTCTTTTGGTCTTTGAGTCTTCTCTTCTGCCCCATAGCTCTCAATTTTCTCAAAGGTACTTTTCCGTGTCTATGGTGTTTTGGAGTTCAGATAATTTATTCCTCTCTTCAAAAGAATACATACTAGCTGATCAGTTTGTCATTTTATATTTTGAACAGTTTGATATCATGAATTTATGGTAACATCAAGTGATTGGTTTTCATGAAGGGTGTTCCGAAGGTTCTTCAGGGTTTAACAGTCAAATTTTTTTTCTTTTACTCAGCATTGACTTCGTTTTTTGATTTTTAAACAAACTTTCATTTTTATAGACACTTCGTTCATGGTTCTTCTTTAGATATTGAATCACCGTAACCCCATAAGTAGACCAGCCATGCAGGCTATAGATTCTTCACTCTTTGCTCATCTGTGTTTCTACCCCTGGGACGCTCCTGGTCTCATTTTTAGGCTACAACCTTAAAATTTGCATTAGTCCACCATTGTCAAACACACACACTGATATGATAATATTATCACATATTAATTTCTTATATTGAAATGTATTCAATATGTTGCTCTATGGTGAATTCAATCCTAACTTTATCAGAGGTAATCTATCAATGTTTGGTAAATATAGTGGCTGACAAAAAAAAGTAATCAATAATTTCATTATTTCTATGCTTCATCTTCCTCATCTCACTGTATCGTCTCCCTCTCTCAATCACTTTCTATTTCCATTACTTACTTATTTACTACCAGTAATTATATTTTCCACCCACTTGTAAGCTCATCACTTTTTCAACCGTCATTTATTTTTGAAGACTATTTCTTTTATCTTAATTTCAGTTGCTTTTCATCACAACTACTCAGACCACCAGTTCCTTTGCATCTCCTTTACCCAAGGGAGCCAGCCTATCAGTGGCCTATGGTGCTTGGTGCCTTGGATGTGATGTGTACTACAAATGCATAAAAATATATGGAACTTCACAATTTACACCTTCTGTGCGCAGTACCCAAGAAGCTTTTACTGTCCATTGCCTCTGATGAAAACTAAAACATTTTCGCATTTTTGTGCATCTGTAGCACACCCAAAATGCAGAGCAACACATGTCACTGATGGACAGGTTTCCCATGTTTTCACATCCTTGCTAGTTTGATGTTATAAACATTGAACAAAAAAGAAATAAGAGAATTATTGAAAGAAAAACCAAATTTGGACTGGACACAATTATCAACTGATAATAGTGTCTAATACAAATTCAATTTTCCAATAATTTTCTAATTTCTACAATCGGGACCCCTTTCCCTACATTGTGCCAAAAAGGTTTCAACTGTCCTTTGCTCTTTTTAAACATCGAAATATTTTCAAGGTTTTGTGCATCAATGATACAAAGCACGTTAGGTTACTGCTGCCTATGGATGACAACTGCACTACCAACTGAGCAACCAGAATCTCTACCACTTCCCTTGATTTTAGACTTCCTCTTACTAGATCTTTTGAATCAATACTATCTTCAATCAGGCCCTGTTTTGTTTCCTCTGTCAATATTAGCCAGTCTTATCAACATGCCAATAGATCAAATTTCTCATCGGTCTCTCTGTCAAAGTTTGGCTGTTTCTTATTAAATGATGTACCAACTAAATTAATCATTCTGTCTCAGGCCATCACTCATAATTTTCACATTCTGCCTTAGTCTATTGCTATCCATCTATGACCAATTCTTATAATCGATTCATTTCACTTCATTCAAATGCATCCAATCTTAAACCTAAGTCACTTTGCTTCCATCAAAGTCCCTCTAATGGCCTGCCCAAACAACCAGCCAGCCAGCCAAGTGAGCTACAGATTTTTCTCTCTTTGCTTGTCAGTGTGTGTGCAAGTGACTCTCTCTGGATGCTCCTGGTCACATTTGAAGGGCTACAACCTTGATAATTTGTATGAGTATACCCCTTGGCACCATCTAAAAGTTTGTTTTTTTTTAAAGTACAATAATGCCGAAATCTTGTAATGATATTTTTTAAAAGATAATTTCAGATCTAACGCTTACTTTTTCACGATGATTTCAGACAAAAGATCTGTTTTGTTGGATGATTTTAGATAATTAGTTCTGGTATGTGTGCGGGCTATGGTGATTCATTTATTTGAGGTACAGATATCTAACTTGTTATCCTGTAATCAATCATTTTATTCATAAGTCAAACTGAATTTGTTTTTCTGTTTATTATAATCATGGAATGATTTAGTCTGAATTTTCTTAGATGGGATATTTTAATCATTCTGTGTGTCATAGTTGTACTATCCTCCTTGCCTATGCAGTTGGATTTTTCACAATGTTTCGGCTGCATATCCTTTGGCCTTCTTCAAGTGTTCTTTGTTCTTCCATCTGATTTGTCTTTGGGAAGGGCAAATCGTTTTTCTTCTAATGTTGATTTACCCTTAAGAAAGTCTAATCAGACAGAATAAGACAGAGAAAAAACAAAGAACAAGTGAAAAAGGCCAGAGGGTGCATAGACAAAGAACATATTTAGGAAAAAAAGTTTGTCAAATCGCTCCTCCTGTCTGGAGTAAGTGAGCACTTGTGCTGTAGGTGGAAGGCACAGCCTTCAATAAAAATGTAATTAACTTAATACAATTTCACTTTACACACACTTGAAGACATCAACAAAACAGCTCATGACTATGATACTATATTTTATTATACACTCACTCGCATACAAACTCTGAAAGATATTGATAAAACATTTCACTTATGAAGACATTACCAAAACCTGTATTTTCCTTTGAATTAAATGAAAGTGATTCATTCAAACTAGAGATTGTGTTATCATTTTCATTTGTACAATTCATATCAGATATGACCTATACACATGTGGTCAACCTTTATAGATATATCATTTATGTTGGACAAAAAATATTAGTGAATAAAAATGTGGAAAACAAAATACAAATAGAGAGAGAAATGAAAACAAAAAGACTATGGAATTCCGATTAGAAACAAACATTTACGTAGACAGGTCTGTTTAGTTACTCAATAGAAACCGTCGTGGAACCAACGTCTTTTGGCAGCATACCATGGTGTGGATGTGATCATCCAAAAAAATGAAGAAGAAAAAGTGATGAATCAAAGTTACTTCTCTCACCTTTTGTTGGGTAGTCATCACCAAAATACGTGTGAAAGCAGCTGTTACTAACTAGGGGACCAATTTAGTGTAAACTTATGTAGCAAATTGACTCCCCACACACACCAAAAACTAATTGGGGGAGGATTTTCAGAAAACAAAAAATAAGGAGTAAATGTTTAAATTCTCAGCCTTATAGCTCCATTGATGAAGCCTGTAGACATGATACATATGCAGCTAGCCAACCAACTAGAAAACTGTAGAACCCTGTATTGACAGTGTCACTTGAGTGTTTGTAATTTGTGGGAAGATCATTACCACCTGAAGGAATGAATTGTTACTCATGAAATCACAAAGAATGAAATAATTAGGGCACCAGAAGAAAAAAAGAATGAATAGTTTGTAGAGACAAGCTTCTTGTGTCCCCAAATCTACCTCCAAAGCCCTTCTTAAGCTTCAAATAGATTGGCATAGTATAACTCCAAGACTGAAACACTCAGTTTTATTCAAAATTTGTGATGGTTACCAAAAGAAACTAGATGGATAACTGACTGAAATATATGTCAGAATGAAATAACCTCTGACAAGAGAATAACAATAACGATTTCACTGTCTGCAATTACAACACAGCATCATCGCACAAGTGATAATTGTAAAGCATAGGCAGTTCTTGAGACTAAATATATCTTGAGAAATTATATCTGAAATGTTGTAAAATTGTTATTTTGGAGTTGACCTGAGTAATATTAAATTGTTGGAATTTGGATCAAAAATAACATCAGTTAAAAATGTCATCTATAACTATTAATGTGTTGATTAATACAGGAGTATCGATAAATGTACCGATTTAAAAACTTATTCTTGATAATAATGTTGGTTTGCCTTTGAAAATTATGTTCTGCTAACATATTGAAGCAAAATGCAAAGAAAAGCATCAATTCCAACCCACTTACTCTGATTAAAAGTGATAGGCTAGGATTCTGAGGGTAAAAAAAGATTATTATAATAATTATCATTGGCTTTTTTTGTAGAACTGACAGGAATAAAATCAAGGGAAAATGAAGCAAGGAAGGGCTGGGGGGGGGGAGGAAAGAGAAGAAACGAAGAGTGAGAGATAAAGAACCAGGCCTGGTTTGTCAGTCAATAGAAATCGTCTAGTGACTGACATCTTTTGGCAGCATGCTCCATTAGGGGTGATCAACAACAAAAATTTGAAAAAGAGGTATTAATCAACAAGTTATTTCACTCGCCTTCTATTGGGCACTGATCACTAAGAAAGTCTAAATTAAAAAAAAGAAAAAAACGCATTGAATGCTGGCACAAACTAGCGATCAATCTAGCATGAACTTAAACTGCAAATTGAACCCCCTAATTAAAAGCCGATTTTTGTAAGGAGGAAATGTTGAAAATTTCAGCCCTATAGCTCCTTTGGTACAACCTGTGCACATGATTGATACATACATAGATAAGAAGCCAGCCAGCCAGATGAAAACTGAAGAAGCCTATTTTGCCAGTTTCATTTGATGGTTTCTGGGATGAAGGGAAAAAAATAAGACGAGAGAGTTAAATACACAGACACAAGTCGATAAGATTCAGAAAGCTATAGGAAGAGAGATTTAAAAATGAAAAGGAGGAATTAGGAACAAAATGAATGAAATATCTGTACCTCTCATAAATGAATCACCATAGCCTGCACGTGTACCAGAACTAATTAACTAAAATTATCTAAAAAAAATAAATAAAAAACAGATTTTGCCTAAAATCGTCTGAAAGAAATAGATATTTTATCAAAAATTATCTAAAAAAAGCAGCAGGTTTGGCCGTTGTTGGACCAAAAATGACCATTGAGATCTGATAAAACAATTATTTTAGGTGGTATCCAGTGGTGTACCCATGCAAATTTTCAAGGTTGTTGCCCTCAAAATATGACCAGGAGCGTCCAGAGACAGAGACAAACAGACACAAGGACTAGCAAAGAAAAAAAGAACCAGCTGCCCATCCGGGTGGTTGGTAGGGTGGGGCTGCGGTGATTTCGGGACAGATGTGAAGAGAGAGTGTAAATATGCAAACAGATGTGAAGAGAGAGTGTAAAATATGCAAACAGATGTGAAGAGAGAGTGTAAAATATGCAAACAGATGTGAAGAGAGAGTGTAAAATATGCAAACAGATGTGAAGAGAGAGTGTAAAATATGCAAACAGATGTGAAGAGAGAGCGTAAATATGCAAACAGATGTGAAGAGAGAGTGTAAAATATGCAAACAGATGTGAAGAGAGAGTGTAAAATATGCAAACAGATGTGAAGAGAGAGCGTAAATATGCAAACAGATGTGAAGAGAGAGTGTAAAATATGCAAACAGATGTGAAGAGAGAGTGTAAAATATGCAAACAGATGTGAAGAGAGAGTGTAAAATATGCAAACAGATGTGAAGAGAGAGTGTAAAATATGCAAACAGATGTGAAGAGAGAGTGTAAAATATGCAAACAGATGTGAAGAGAGAGCGTAAATATGCAAACAGATGTGAAGAGAGAGTGTAAAATATGCAAACAGATGTGAAGAGAGAGTGTAAAATATGCAAACAGATGTGAAGAGAGAGTGTAAAATATGCAAACAGATGTGAAGAGAGAGTGTAAAATATGCAAACAGATGTGAAGAGAGAGTGTAAAATATGCAAACAGATGTGAAGAGAGAGTGTAAAATATGCAAACAGATGTGAAGAGAGAGTGTAAAATATGCAAACAGATGTGAAGAGAGAGTGTAAAATATGCAAACAGATGTGAAGAGAGAGTGTAAAATATGCAAACAGATGTGAAGAGAGAGCGTAAATATGCAAACAGATGTGAAGAGAGAGTGTAAAATATGCAAACAGATGTGAAGAGAGAGTGTAAAATATGCAAACAGATGTGAAGAGAGAGTGTAAAATATGCAAACAGATGTGAAGAGAGAGCGTAAATATGCAAACAGATGTGAAGAGAGAGTGTAAAATATGCAAACAGATGTGAAGAGAGAGTGTAAAATATGCAAACAGATGTGAAGAGAGAGTGTAAAATATGCAAACAGATGTGAAGAGAGAGTGTAAAATATGCAAACAGATGTGAAGAGAGAGTGTAAAATATGCAAACAGATGTGAAGAGAGAGTGTAAAATATGCAAACAGATCAACAGAGACTTGCGGACGAAGGGAGGAAGATTTTAAAATAAGAAGGAGAAATAAGGAAAGAGAAGGAAATAAAGGGAAGAATTAAAAGAAGGCTAATAGAAGGAAAGATAGGGTATACATAATATTAGGAGATAAAAAAAACAAAGGAAAGGGAGATAAAGAGAAAAAGAAAATTAGAATGAAGAAAGAAACAAAGAGTGAGTCAGAAAAAGGGCAAAAAAAAAGAAAGACTAGCATTCTAAGGGAAATTATGAATCACCGACATCCATGTTCGCTTTTTTTACCTCATAAATTAAGCAGTGACAGAAGAATGGACAGTTAGAGTTGTGCTAAGTCCAGATACATATGAATATCAGAACATATGCATACACTGAACCCAGCAACAGTGTTTGAACCGGTCTGTTGAGTTTAGCAGTGGTTGAAATACAGGTGAAACAAAAAAGAAAAGGAAAGGAGGAAAGGATAAAGAAGAAGAGGAAAGTTTGAATGACACAAGAGAGAAGTAAAAATAAAGAAAGACTAACATTCCAAAGGAAATTAAGAATCCCACCATCCATATATGCAGGGATGGGGGTGATCAATGAATGTTTTTGTTCTTGCCTTTTATTCGGTATGAACACTAAAATTGGTCTGAATTTTCAAAAAACAAGTTGGTATAAACCAGTGAATAATTCAGCATAACCTAACAAAGCTTATTGAACACCCACTAAGAACCTATTTTCAGGGGAATATCAAAGAAAAAACAAAACATTTTCCCTACTCACTGAGAGGAGGGTTTGTGCTAAATTCCAAGTTTCTACTATGAACAGTAAGGGCTGGGCAAAATCCATATAGATACATATACATGTCAGGAACATGAATAAACTGAACTTAGCAACAGTTGTTAAACCGGTCTATTGTGGGTAGCGGTGATTGAAGAATTGAGCATTAAAGTGTAAAGGAGAATAAAGACTAATGAACAGAGAAAAGAAAGAGAAGTAAAGGAAAAAAAAATTGATGAAGAGAGAGAGAGAGCAGAAGAAAGAAAAAGATCAAAGGATAAGTATCAAAAGGAAAACATAATATAAATATCAAAAAGCTGGAAGTGAATGCAAAACATTTTTGTGGTTTTCAATCCAATTTTGAAAATTTGTTGTTTCAATATTTTTTCTTACTACATTATTCATTTTGAGCAACAGCTGCATAATAAAGTGCAGCATCCAACTTGCATATGTGCATTTAAATGTGCATCCCTGCAAACGAGGCCTCTGAGAGGAATTTTAGATGTTGGCACAAAACTGTTTTTACCTTCCACCAAAGACACAAAGCACAAACACGTTTTCATCTCCTAATACCTTTTTAGATCACACTTCCCAATAAACAAGTTTCAATCTATTTTATTGATGAACCTATCGTATTGACTGAAAAGTTCCGATACACAGCTCTACCAAAGAAACACTTGGGCCCCGCTCAGCCTCCGGGCCCTGGTGTGATAATCTGGCTGCACAAGCCTCTCATAGACCCTACTTGCAAATATGCTTCCATGTTTACAGTTTTTACTTGCCATTTTTTTTTTTTTTTTTTTTTTTTACACACCTGTTTCAGGGACTGACTTTATCTGCATACATCAGCAGTGTTGGTTTTGGTTTTCTTTTTCACACGTTTACTGACAACCATGAGTATACTCATGGCACAAGGCTTTTTTTTTCCATTCACGAGTATACTTGTGGTTCATATTTAGTGGTCACAGAAGGAAAATACAATGTTTTAAGCATTTAATCATAGATTTTCAGGTTATTTGCTGAAGCTTCAAGCAATAATAATCCTTTTTGTATAATCATTGACCCAAAAGAAGTCTAATGAGGCTCATTTTACTCAGTGTGCAACCTTTGGCTGTGGGGGTAGGAAGCATGTCAAAATCGCCTGGCAGTCAACATTGAAGAACTGTGAAAATGATTACGTTTGCATATATATCTATAGATATATCTACGCATCAATTGAGGCTGAGGTAGGATTATAGGGAAAAACACTTCATATCAAGCAGCTTGACTGCACAACTGACCTAAACAATCGAAAGTCAAACTTAATCTTGAACCTTGCGCTCGATTTAAATACCCTTTTCCTTCATCACAACCAGTGGTGCATGCCTAATCCTTTTACTTCTTTACCACTTTGTACATTTGTGAACCTCTTATGGTGCAACAGGGAAGGGCGATGTGTATCAGTATCTAATGGTACTGAAATACATATTCATACCTTTCCCAAGAATATATGTATAAAACTAACATGAACAGCCACAGCTTAAATTCCAGGTTAGTTTCTGTTTTCAGATCTTGTCATCTATGCCACTCTTCATCTTCAAGTATGTGTGTGTAATATATACACACTCACACACACACACATATATATATATATATACATATATATATTACGAGACAGATATGCATATATCCACATCTACTTTGAGTAATGGAGTTTAAAACATTGTTCATATGCAAATGCATGCCAACAGACATGAGTTTAGATTTTCCATGTTAATAAGTAATTTGAGATGCATTTCCCATGAGAGTGTCTTCATTACTTTATGAAAGCATGCCCAAGTTTTGTACATATACATATAATGTAAAGATATATATAGATAGATACAGATATGTATATATACCATATAGCTTTGCCTTTTTTTCAAAATCTGGTGATAGGAATATAGGGAAAATGTATTCATACCTTTCCCAAGTATCAAATGAACATTAGCAGCTCCAACTTCAATACTAGCTTACTTTCTGTTTTCAGTTTGAATAATCTATGCCATTCATTATCTCCATGTTGGTGTATGTGATAGATAGATAGATAGATAGATAGATAGATAGATAGATAGATAAATATATCTACTTTGAGTAAATGAATTCAAAGCATTGTTTGTATGCAATTGCGAGCCAACAGATATACGAGATTAGATTTTTCAGCTTAATCAGTATTTTGAGAGGCATTTTGTTTTTACAAGAAATATATATATATATATATATATATGAAGAGTTGTAATACAACAAAACAGCAGTCTGTAGATGACGCAATTTTTAATCATGATTAACACTCCTTTTTAGGGTGGAGCACTCTTTGGTAGGGCACTTGTCTACTATAAGCAACTATGCAATGCTTTTCCAACTGTGGAATAGAGCACCTTGATTGTTTGGAATTCTGCTTAAGTTAACATATTGCTTAGTTTGGTTCTACTGACCGTCCAGTTCTGCTTAGGGCAGGGGTAGAGCATTTGTTTCTGGGTCAGGAGCTAAGGTTTTGACACTACTTAGCGGAACTGGAAGGGATATCAAGTCTATAGCCACACTGAGGAGTTGTTAAACAACAAAACAGCAGTCTGAGGATGGCTTAATCATTAATTAGATAGATATATATCTTGTAAAATATAGATATATATATATATGTGTGCATGTATTCTCATATGTACCTATATTTTTGTTAGATGGATATATGTTAATAACAAATGGATATATGATCCGATAAAATGATTATGAATTTCATTATATTATAAAGAAAGCTCTTATTTGGAATGATCACCAGTTATTAAATGGTGAATGTACCATTATGCCCAGACAACATATATAAGATGAACAATTAAAGAAAATTTCCTGTTGGAGCCACATTGTTTCTATATAAAAATGCAATTTATGATAATTCTGCAGCAGTGGCCCCATTTTCTTTAATTGTTTATTCTATCCATGTTGTCTAGGCCTGTTTGTACATTCACTGTGTAATAACAGGTGATCATTCCAAATTAGGGTCTCTATATAATATAACACAATTCATATATATATATATATATATATATATATATATATGTATGTATATATACATACACGTGTATATGTGTATTCAATTCCCTGAAACAAATGATGATTTCAACAGGAAGAATATTTATTCATATACAGATATATGTATGTTAATAAAAGTGACAATTGGAAGGTGAAGAGGAAAACCCATGAGAAAGCAGGTGCCACATCTCAAAAACTTTCCATTATCACGCGGGCATGCCTCGATGCACCCCAACGGGTGCCAGCCATCCTTCCAGAGAAAAACATTCAGCAGTTCAGAGAAAATTTTGCTGTTTACATGCCTGAGGTTGAATGAAGAAATGGGGATGTTGTTTGGTTGTCCTGTAGGCATAGGAGGGGAGGTGCCTGCGACTGTGCAGGTGAAAGTCAAACCCAGTCTGAAACAAGGAGGGTTGGAGAGAGGAGGGGTCAGAGGCTGTTGGCCCCTGTCTCGGTGAATGTTGGGCTTGTCTTAGATAAGATGGTGCAGTGAGAGGAGGGAATTGCGACACCATATACATACATACATACATATATATATATATATATGGTAGTGGTGTTGCTCTTACCATTGAGCTAAACAGCCTCTGGTAATGCAAAGGCACAAATAAGTTTCAACTCCAAGTTCTCAATTTTTTTGCTTATTCACGGTTTATATCTGCTCTATTCATTCCTTTAATGCAACAGTTGTGTCTTGAGAAATGAATATGTATGATCGAATGGAATGATTACAAATTGCGTTATTTTGAAACTCTTATTCGAAATGATCTTCTGCCATTAACTGATATTTGGAAATGATTTGCCAAAATGAAATAAATTTCACAGGTTTAATTCTGTAAAGCCTTCCGTATATAAATGTATCTATATCAATGTAGGGGAGAGAAAATGATACGCATATACATATAGAGAGAAAAAGACAAGCACAGAGTGATATATGGATATAATGTTAGAATTCTTTTTTATTTCTAGCATTTTATGAAGTGATCTTTTTTTTCTCAGGACTCTTGTCCTCATCTTGGTTCATCTCTTGAAGAGGAAACTTAACATAACAATAATTCCTCATCTAAGAGATTCAGACTGGAATTAGCATTTTATTCATGAGAATGTTTTTTCACATACCAGTCAATCAACATTATTAAAGGTAGACTGACATCATTTTATAGTGGCTCATACATAAAAAAAAAAAACTAGTATTGGAAATGCTAATTGCAGTTTGGGGCAGTAGAGAAGGAAAAGCAAAAATATCTGAAAACTAGCATCTTCAAGACAGGCGTAGAATCTCGGAAAGAAAACATTGGAATCTCTGTATTCAGACTAAAGGTGACTACCTGAAAGGATATGGTAAAAAGTTGTAATTTTAAAAAATGTTCTCGCGGTCAAATATTCTGAACTTTGGGTACCCTCTAGGTTTTGCAAATTACCGATGGAAATTCTCAAAATCGGTTTTTTATCATCATCATCAGTCTTTTATCCTCTGTCGTTATACATCGATCTTCCACAGGATTCACAACATCTCTCTATTGTGGGAATCTTTGAGTAAGTACATTCTGAATTTATCTAGTTCTTCTCTCCATCTTGTATTCTTTCGGCATCAGTTGCACATATGATCTCTGGGGATCCATGTTGTGAGACGTGATGTCCATCAGTTGTCAGCCATTCTAGCAACATGACCAGCCCATTGCCATTTGAGTTTTCAAATAGATTCTATGATGTCTTGGATTCCTTTTTTCTCCCAGATATACTGTGTTGTCTTGTGATCTCACCATATAAGGTTGAGCCTGATTCTCCCTTGTGCACATTGTATGTTTCTCAGTCTTTGGTTCCATGTTCCAGCTCCATAGGTAACCATCAGGAGGATGCATTGGTGGTATACCCTCCTTTTGGAGACTAATTCGATTTTCTTGTTTTAGAAGGTTGAGGTTGCTCTGCTGAAGGCTTGCCATCCTAGAGTGATTCTTCACTTGATTTCCTTTTCTTTTGTGAGTTTCATGGAGACTTGTTGTCCTAGGTTGATGCAGTGGTCTACAAAAAAAGGAACACGACGGCCATCATCGAAACAACTCTGGGAAAACGTTGGGGCTTCAAAACTATGTACAGAACTGTAAGTGTAGGACAAAGACAAATAACTAGCGAACTCAAAGAGAACAGAGACCTGAAAACAGAGACAGGATTGTTGAACGCGCCCAAGAATTCCGACATGAACTTTACTCTTCCAGACATGAACTAAAAAACATTGGTTTTTAGTAGGTGTCATTGACAGGAGCTTTTGTGGACGCTGATTTATGTTGCACACACGCTAATGACAAATTATACTTCCAGCAGCTTCGTCTGTACTTTTTCTTGAAAAGAGCTGCCATACATTTGACTTCTTATGAGACATGGCGAGGGTTGATGCTGTTTACACTTGACTCTTAATTGGCGTAAAATTTTCGAAATAATAAGATGGCAATGAGCGCCATAGGCAACACGTATCATGGTGAAAGCAGCGGTGCTTTTTCAGTTAAGACTGCAGGAGGGAGTGAGGTCTGTTTCCTACCTCTGATGAGGGAAAGAAAACAAAAGAAAATATTTTCGTTATACTACAAGTCTCTTTCTCTCTCTCTCTGTCCCTCTCTCTCTCTCTCTCTCTCTCTCTCTCTCTCTCTTCAAAGTATGCATAACAGTTCATTCAGTCCATTCAACAAAAATGAGTGTCCATTACATTTTTCCCAGAAAAACAAATCTTTCTTCTGAAATGAACGGGTTGTTTCCATTTCATGGTTTTATACGGGAACAAAGTGAGGATAAGAAGGTAGTAAACGCAACGCATACATTTTTTTTTTTTAATCGAATCTCATATTTTACTTTTTTTATTTTTCTTACAGAATCTGATATTTGAGGTACTTCAAAAAAACTTTTTTCCCAAGTGGACGTCCTTGTTGAGACATTTCTAGTTTGAGGCTTGAGAGTCAAGGAAAACACAGAAAACCGGTATTGGTGTAAGAGTATTGCTCCCGAATTTTCAAAACGGTTATTCATATAATGATTCATATACCCTAGTTGTTCTCTCTTTCTCTCTCTCTCTCTCTCTATATATATATATATATTCAATTTTAAATTATTATATGTATATACATATATAAATACATACACACACACATATATCATTATTATCATTAGATACATATGTGGGTGAATATACTTATATGTTAATGTGCATGCATCTCTTTCATATATATATATATGTATTCATATATATATTTAGATAGATAGGTAGATTCATGTATTCCTTTTTCTGAAGTTGTTCCATCAATGGTGATACTCAATATTTCGATTCATAAAATAGAGCGTAAATAGATGAATATCAATTTCACTCCATTGCAATTAATGGACAACTGTTAATCGCAATTGCATGAAACTGATAAATAACAACAAATATCTACGTTTGCATATATGTATATATACACATACAATTGAGATTGATGCAAAATTTCCCAGCATCTTTACAAAGAAATTAAAAATTATTTATTTGTATAAATTTTATTCAGTAACCAGAATATTTTCCTGACTGCCTATCATCCTAAGTCACCTTACAGCTAAACTGTGAATTCTAATAGAAACGAATTATTCCAGATTCGATTCAATGAATTCTTTGAGGAATCTTAAGAAAGATGAAACTACAAACCAGACAAGAAGTGTTGTAAGAAACGAAACTAATCATAGTCTGAAAGGAAGAGAATCAAACACGTGTGATAGAACTTCCTATATCAGCACTATGGTCATTTGTTACATTACATTTGCTATATGAGGATTGGCATTATCATGTAAGAAAATCAGCAGTTGACTTTGTTCTGGAAAAAAAACCCAACTTTGTTCAATCCTGATTTCTCATTCATATGAGACTTTAGCTCACTGTGACGTTGTTCAGTAACTGCTCTTCCAGGTTCAAGTAATAAAGATTTCCTATTGAATCCCACCAAACACAGAGGAGAACATTTTTCTCCAGGAAATTCCATTTAGTTTCAGATGATGGAGGCTCTCCAGCATCTAGCCATGATTTCCTTTGTTTAGTTTTCTCATAAAATCCATTTTTCATCTCTCACAACAATCTTGGATTTTATCAATAGATGAGGGATTGCCAATTATTAATTTAAAAAAAAATTTCTTCCATCTTAATATCAGTAACTTTTAATATCAGTAAGTTTTTATTGCAGTAATTTATACCATCATAGCAAAGCAAACAAGCTAAAGGGCTGCAAGGCAGAAGCTGAGTTTAGCACATCACTGAAGCTATTCATGTCGCCTTAATCGAACCATGGAATATGTGTCAGATACAATGTATCTGCACAAGATGTATATACGTGTATCAGGTGGCAGTGAACTAGTCCAGTAAATAAATGCTTGTACTTAGAGTTTAGTTTAATCTAAATTCCTTGCATCTGTTGTTTGTTTTATCACAATGTTTTGACCGAGTACCCTGTGGCCTTTTCGAATGATAAGTATGTTATGATAGAAGAAAACGACAAAGATAAGTTCAATTCAAATTAACCTGTATACAATGTTTGAGAAAATAAGAGATCACATGAGAGGGAGTGGGGGTTTTAATTGCTCTGCTGTTTGGTCAAAAGCACAGTACATCCGGGAAAAGACAAGAGTTAGAGACATCATAGAATCCATAAAAAATCTCAAATGGCGGTGGGCTGGCCATGTTGCAAGAATGGCAGACAATCGATGGACATCACGACTCACAACATGGATTCCCATGGAGACCACATGCGCAACCGAGGCCGGCAAAGTGTTAGGTAGAGAGACGAGCTAGACAAGTTCAGGAAGTACTGGCTCCGTGACGCCCATGATAGAGAAGCGTGGCAAATCCTGGGGAAGGTCTATGTCCAACGACGGACGCTAAAAGACTGATGATGATGATGATGATATACAGTTCAGCAATCCTTTACTGATATTTTTCTCCCTTCACTTACACTAAGCTGATTATTTGCCAAGATATCCTAGCTTCCATCCCAGGGGCTTGGATGAATAAATTTCATCACCCCACCCTAAAAAAAAACGAAAAAATAATCAAATTCCTTTCTCATAATCAAACCCTGAACTTGTAAAATCTATAATACTCAATAGATATTGGCAACAGTCTGATATGTTTGAGTCAGATGATTACTTTAACTTTTATATTCATACACAGAAAATAGATCATTAATTTCTGAGGAAATAACTTCTGATTAAAATGATTTTCCTTCCACCATTTGTGGGATTTTTCATATGCAATTCACAGAAGAGTTCCACAATTGTTCATGCTATCCACCGAAGAGTTCCACTGTTGATTACAAGTGGTTGATAAATTTATGAGTCAATCGCTGATATTTCGTTTGATTAGAAGTTATTCTGAAATATTGATTTCTTTATTTTGAAAGAAATCACTTTGACTTGAGATATATTTACCTCGCTTACATCTGACATTTGAAATTAAAATTTGTATTTTTCCCCCGAATAAGAAAGAAAAATAGAACGAACAAATTAATAAGCAGACTTGTAGTCTCCTTAGTCACTCAATAGAAACCACTGTGTCACATGTCAGTATGTCATGTTGGGGATGATCAGTTCAGAAAATGGTTAAAATAAGGGTGATCATTAATATATTTTTAAAAAGTCTGAATTTTTTAAAAACAAGTGCAAATGCAGCCGGATGTAAACTGACAGAGCAATTTAGCATAAGCTTACATTAAAAATTGAACCCTCCCCACTAAAAATCCATTTAGGAGATGTATTTAAGAATAAAACCTTTCTTCTAGACATAATAAAGGGTAAATATTGAAATTTTCAGTTCCCTATCACTGTAGTCTGTATGTGTGATGTATACACAGCCAGCTAGCCAAACCACTTTGAAAACTAAAAAAGTTGACAGAAGGTGACAGTTCTGTTTGACAGTTCCGAATAATGTTATTAGATCCTCCTCTCTGCTCAGTAATTAACTATTCTAATGACATCTTTAATGGCACAGTAATAAGTATATGTATTTATTTTCTCTTTTCAGGAAATGAACTACTTTATTTAATTTTCTATTTGTAATATTTCGGCCTTGCTGCTCGATACTATTTCATTTAGAAATGGCGTCGACAAGAAAAGCCAAAATATTGGAAAAAAAAAAAAATTAAATAAAATCCTATGTTTGCTGAAAGAAAAAACATATATATACTTGGTCAGTAATGGGAATTAATGTGACTTAATATGGCTGATGATATTTGAGGGAAGAAAACACAAATAAAGAAAGAATTATTTGAGCAGTTATCATTTAATGATTTATTTGAAATAATGCAAGAAAAATTAGATTCATTTAACAATCCAAACAATTTGGGAGGGTAAATCTAATTATATCAGATCTGATTGGAATTGACTTGGATGGGGTAAGGAAGAATTGTTGTCTTGAAAAATGAAAACAATAACAGATCTGGTTGTTGGAAAAATTGGGCAAAAGGTGAATAAATGAGTTACTCATCTCACCTTTTGTTGGGCAGTAATCACAGAGGAAGTCTGAATTTTCAAAAGAACAAAAAAAAAAACCAAGCGTGAATGCTGTCATACTCAAACTAGGGGATCAATTTAGTATAAACTTACATGGAAAATGAACCCCACACTAAAAACCTAGGGGTGGTGGTGACGGGTATAATGAGGAGTTGATGTTGAAATTTTCAGCCCTCTAGCTCCATTTATGCGGCCTGTATGCATGATACATACATTGACAGACAGCAAACCAACTTGAAAACTGAAGAAACTCATGTTGACAGTTTTTGTAAACAGTTTCTAAGAATTCTAATGTAATCAGGAAACTCGATTTATTCCCAGAATATGATGATGATTGCTTTGATGGAAATTATCTATTTCTGGTATGATTATCTTCTCAGTTCAATATAGGCTTCGTTGTCCGCCCTGAATTCATGGCAAGTGCAGGTCAAGTAATCATTCTGAAAAGACAGGATCTTAACACAGACTGATTTATAGAGCTGAAACATGGAACCTGACCAAGAGACTGACCCTCGAACTACGAACCATGCATCGTGCACGTGAGAAAATCATGCTCAACATCACATGCAGAGACCACAAGACAGGACTGTATATCAGAGGAAAGACAGGAGTCCAAGACATTATAGAATCCATCAAAAAACTTAAATGGCAATGTACTGGTCATGTTGCAAGAATGGTAGACAACTGATAGACATCACAACTCACAACATGGATCCCCAGAGATCACATGTGTAACCGAAGCCAGCAGAATACAAGATAGAGAGACAAACTAGACAAGTTCAGGAAATATTGGCTCTGCGATGTGATGATAGAGAGATCTGGCAAATTGCGGGGAAGGTCTATATCCAACAATGGACGATAAAAGGCTGATGATGATGATGAAATAAATAACATGAATATGTGCTTACACCACTGAAACTGCAGTCTCTATTTTCTGAGGCATTATGGGAAAACTCTGATTTCTATCAAAGGTCAGTATATTTGATTTTGCCAATGAATTCTTGAGCAAATGGCCTTGTGGAAAGATTTTACAGATACTTGAAGGTAACATTTATTGTATAATCAGATCCTGCCAAGTGGAGTGAAAAATTGCTTGTGCCTCTTGGATTAAGCTTATCAATCAAAGAGGCCATTAATGGCACTCTCTCCCAACTGGTATACAGTACAACGCTATTTACAAAGAGAATTTTTCAACCATGCACAAGATCAAACAATCTATACAGACTCTGTTTCATGGTGAGATCACTTACATTCGCACCTACATGTATGAGTCAATACCAAAACTTATTCAATAAATTCTTTTTTGTTCATCATGATGCAATAAAGAAAAATCTTCAAACTAATTATGACAGACCTTTCTGAGTCTTACGCAGAAAGAAGAAGTGTTTTACAATAGAAAAATCTGATCAAAAAGAAACGAATATCTCTTGATATTATTAGACCAGCTCACATCGAACAAATAACAAATGCTCCTCCAACGGACCAAACACCTACTAATATTGAATGAAGGAGAACTAAAATAGAACACAGTACTTCAGCACACTCAACAAAGTCAGGCAGAAATCTTCACTGGCCCAAACTTTTTAAAACATTCACTCAATAGTAACATTGTAAAAGTTTACTGAGGGCGTCCGTGAGGGATATGTTTGTTATCTACTCAAAAGTTTTGTCAAAGGTGGTTGACTTAGATATAACTCAGGGAAAGGGGAAAACATTTGTTCACTATTGAGAGTTCTGAGGTACAAATCCTCATCATGAGCATCTATATTATATATCATAAATGGTTGGCTGATTACCTGATTTGAAACCCAACCGGTGGTGCAAATATTAGCATCTCAACTTGCAGACATAAAGCATATCAAATATTTGCAGTTGCATCTTGCATGAATGACTAGAAGCTTTTAGAGGCATCCTTGCCTCTGTATAAGTGTTTCTGTCTCTTAATTGACTGGTTGGTAAGTCTGTCCCCACATTGTATAGCTGTTTTGTGTCTGATTCAATTGAAACTTGAAAGATGCCCTTCGATAAAATGCTTCTCACTTGAAAAAATCTTCCACCTAAGGTCACATGATCAGACAATAAGAGCATTTAAACTTTGTTCTAAAATCAATTTTCTCAGCTGTTTTAAGTCAGATTTACATGAAACTCAATAAAAGATGTGTCCCCAAAATTATCTACCACCTGATATGCCAATAATCAGATTTTAATTTTGATTTAGAATAAATTTCCTCTGCTGTTTTATGTCAGATTTACTTGAAACTTGATAGAAAGGTATTACTTGATGAGATGCTTCTTACCAAAAATTAACTTTTACACACGTGATTTGGCTATAATAGTTTTTTAACTTTACAGTGGACTCCTCATTGGATTTTCAGTTCTTGTTTTTAGGAAAATAGATCTTGAAAATCTTCAGTTATCTTTCCTGTAGATACTAAAAGGACTGATCATTCCATTACTGAGTTTTCCGTAACTGCTTGGATATATGTATATCCCATAGACCTCTTCTGGAAGTCTACTAAGATGTATGTGTCATACAAAATAAAATAAATGATATTTTCCCAGCATTTACAACTGTAGACTATGACGTCATCATACTATGAAACTCAGGGAGAAATTAGTTTGAATTAAAGACATGTAGGCAAAATGATCTGCTAATTATATATTTTCCATCTGTCCCAGCATGAATATCTAAAGGGACAAATGTATCCCATCATGAATTTGGTTTTTAAAAACATGGAAAAATTTTCATCTAATAAAAGAAAAGATAATAAATAGATCTTAAGATGTTTTTTGCCTTTCGAATCACTGTAACCCTTTAAATAGTTCAACCAACCAGCTTAGTGGGCTATAGAATGTTCTCTCTCTGAGTGTCTCTATCTATGTGCTGATCTATCAATGTGTGTGTTTATGTCTCCAGGCACTCCTGGTCACATTTTTGGGGCTTTGACTTTGAAAACTTGCATGAACTCATCAATAGGCACCATCTGAAAACATTTCTTTTGTTTTTTTAAAAAAGTGCTCTGATGGGTCTCTGTGGTCATTCTTAACTAGCTATGTATAAATCTTGTGCTTTTACATTTTAGATAAAAGATCTATCATTTTAGATAATATTTCCCATATTAGATCTGATACACACACACATTATGGTGATTCATACATGTGAAGTAAGGATATATTTTATATCCACTTGAAAATTCAGGTACGAGGCGCCGTGATAGGTTAGTCTTGACACAGCTTAATAACATATACCCCTTGTTACTATTCTGATCTATATTGGACATGGATAATCAAAAATTCAATAGATAGTGACGGTTTCTCAAAATTCCATAGATGCACACATGGTAGGCATGATAGACTCAGCAGATTCATTATTCACTGGAAACTCAATGAACATGACCTTGTGCCAAACTAGTTGACAGATATGTGTGCCTACTTCTTGACTTTTCAATGGCATTAAAATAATTTGCATGTCTTAAAAGAACTACCTTGAAGATTGTTAACAGTCATGCCTTCGATTGATTATTAAGCCCACTTTTCATTAGAATCAGTATGTACAAGCTGCATTTATGGAGCAAGAAGGATGAAAGCTTAAACATCAAGCAAAGAATCACTCTAAAATGGCAGCCCTTTGGCAGAGTAGGCTCAACCTTTCAGAACAAGAAGATCCATTAGTTCTGAAAAGAAGTCACCTATGGAGCTCCCTATAATAACCTATGAAGCTAAAACATGGAACCCAACCAAGACACTGACGCACAAACTGAAAAGCATGCAATGTGCACATGAAAGAATCATGGTTGAGTTCACATGGAGGGATCACAAGAATGCACAGTATATCAGGGAGAAAACAGGAGTTCAAGACATCATAGAATCCATCAGAAAACTCAAATGGCAATGGACTGGTCATGTTGCTAGAATGGCAGACAACTGATGGACATCATGATTCACAGTATGGATCCCCAGAGATCTCAAATGCAATCGAAGCCAGTAGAATACAAGATGGAGAGATGAATCAGACAAATTCAGAGAGTATTAGCTCTGCAATGCCAATGATTGAAAGATGTGGAGAATCCTGTGGAAGGTCTATATCCAAAGATGCACATTAAAAGACACATGATAATGATGATGATGATGTCCAGAAAAACGTTTATTTTGCACGTTGGAAATTCCTGCCCAAAAATAATTTTTGGTGGTGTGGCTCATAAGACTATGCTAATTTAGTACCCTTCTTACATCCAGCAGGTTTCATGCTTCTTTTGGTTTTTTTTTTGTAATTCAGAACAAAAAGTGTGGTATAAAACCAAGGGTGTGTCTCTTGAAGTACACTCCTCATGGAGTTTAAACAACCAGTGACAAAGTACTGGTTTCTGTTCCATGTGTCAGCTTAGTGATCTTTGCTAGTCTTAAATCTGGTCAAGACCCAGACTTTTTACCTACAAGTTTTCATGACCACTCTTTTGTCTACCAAATGGATACCTCCACCCTAATAACAAAGCATAGAGTGTACTCAATTAGCTGTTGAATGCAGAAAAAAATTTTTTATAAGTTTTCCACACTTCACTCATACCAGGAATCAACCTTCTGGGTGAGGCAGACATGCAAACCATAACACTATCTGAGCAGAAAAAAACAAAAGGCAAGAGAAATGATTTATTTATTTTGAATTGATCACCCCAGTAAGATGTTGGTCATAAGACTGTTTCTATTGAGTGATTCACCAGACCTGCTTTATTAATTTCTTGGAACTGCATAAAATATCCAATTGTTCTGCCACTGTAATGAATGTGAGGCATAAAATTTTGTATTTGTCTTGTAGAACATATTGTTAATGCAGACATTTATACAAGTTAATATACATAAATTTATCTATGTATTATTTTGTCCTAAGGCTGGCTTGTCCAGTAATCCTACCATGTAAAAACATACTTACAGTCACTCATATTTTATTAGCTAACAAAAAATTATGATTGATTGTATCGCTATTAATACTTTAATCTCTACTAACATCATTCAAACAAGACCAAAATGACCATGTCTGATGGTATTATGGGCACAGTCCAGTTTCAGCTGTAAATATTCAGAACTAAATTGTCTCTAGGAATCAAAGCTAAATATTGGTTTAAAGAAAATTTTCGTTTTCATGCATGGGATTCATGGCAACTTTCCGAAGTTTTTTTTTTTCCAAAAAGATATTCATTCTTTGTATAGTTTCAAGAAGGGTCTTTAACACATAAGGAGTTTTTTCAATG
Organism: Thysanoteuthis rhombus; assembly: GCA_963457665.1. Taxonomy (NCBI): domain Eukaryota; kingdom Metazoa; phylum Mollusca; class Cephalopoda; order Oegopsida; family Thysanoteuthidae; genus Thysanoteuthis; species Thysanoteuthis major. The sequence continues at coordinate 5,799,783 of OY735203.1, read as the reverse complement.
ACTGAATTCCATGTTCTTTTATGTGTATGTTACACGGTTCTCAGTTTGTGGATCTGTCTCTAGGTTAGGTTCCAGTGATTATTGGGAGGATGCATTGGTCATATACTCTTCTTTTTAGGATTGATGAAATCTTCTTGTTTTTGAAAGTTAAGCTCGCTCTGCCAAAGGCTTGCCATCCTAGTATGATTCATCATTTGATTTCTTCTTCTTCTGAGGGTCTAAGGGAGATTAGTTGTCCTAGGTAGATGTAATGGTCTACTTTGTCCAGTTAGACGTCTTCGATTTTGATCTTTGTGTTCTCATTTCAAACATGATTGTTGCGCATGATCTTGTCTTGCTGAAATATACGGGGAGACTGCAAGACAGCACAGTATATCAGGGAGAAAACAGGAATCTGACACATCATAGAATCCACTAAAAAACTCATATGACAATGGACTTGCCATGTTGCAAGAACAACAGACAACCAAAGGACATCACAACTCACAACATGCATCCCAAGAGACCACATCATGTTAGCAATAGCAAGGAGATCAATCATTAAAAAAAAACTCTTTATATATTCTTACTTATACATAATTAAACAGTAGCTTACATTGCATATTTATAGAAAGTAAATGAATAAATTTATAAACATTTGAATAAGGTATTATTGAGGTTTCTTATAGGGCCATCTCGAAGTACTGGCCATATCCAAAGTCACTCAGGTGCCAAATATTAATGAAAAATGAAAAATGAAACACTGTGAAAGGTCAAACTGAGAAAATTACAGCAATTAAAATGCTCAAATGATATTTGAGATATTTAACATATCAGGGACTGTCAACCAAAACTGTCGGATAGGTTTTCCTCAGTTTTTAAGTTGGTCTGGCTGGTTGGCTATATAAGTATCACATGTGCAGGCCGCTATGATAAAGTTAGTGAGCTGGAAATTTCAACATTCAATCTCCATTATGTCTACAGAAAAAGAAATTTTTTTTAGTCATTTTTACTCCACCCAAATAGGTTTCTAGTGGGGTTTTAGATCAGTTTACAATGCAAGTTTATTCTAAATTGGTCCTTAGTTGGTGCTTACTTGTTTTTTGTAAATTCATACTTTTTAGTGATTGCTGCCTAACAAAAGACAAGAGAAGTAACTTATTCATTGATCAACACTTCTTCCAATGTTTTTATGGATAGGCCTCAGCATGGCATGCTGCCAAAAGACCTTGGTCACATGATGGTTTCAATAGAGTGACAAACCAGACCTGTTTATTATAATCATAATTATTGATATTTACTATCAGACAGTATAGTATTGTACTAGACTTTAAGATCATACTGTACTTGAAAGAGAGCCGAAGTTCAGCTTGCCCAGAGAGTGCCAGGAACAGTAGGGTAGGCCTTGGTTGCTTCATTATTTAATGCTTCAAGCCAAGCTTTTTTTGCATGGCAAGGGAAGTCAGAGAAACCAACAGGTTATATATTCTCTGAAAACTGACTAAATTTACCCTCCTCAACTTCAAGAGTCATAGAAACATGATTTATTACTTGTTGTTATCGAGGAGAAATACTTCTGTTCGTGGCCCCCTCCTTCGCATCTTTACTTCATCAGGTAATGGCATCTTTTTACAAGTGACAGCGTTAGTATCTCACTGCACAGCCTAATGCTTATTTTATGGGACTTCCTAGCGAGAAGTAAGCACTAGTATGATACTACTTCACTCACTTCCTAACCACAACTATACATCATTTTTTTTTTCATCCTTGATATGACATATTTTGTTTTCTTTCTTCTCAACCAGTGTTGATGGGTCTGTGATATCACTTTCTTCAAACAATTTCTCTCGGCAGCAGAAAAACAAAAAAGATTTGGTATGTATTTTGTACTATGTAAGTCTCATTGGAAAATATGGAAGAACCCTGTTGCTTTATTTTACTCCTAATTTCTTATTAAACCAGCATTACACTATGTTACTCCCCATGATCCTGACCAATATTAGTGGTTGAAGATTAGTACCTTTAATTGTTACATTATATACCATGGGACCTGATAGTCATCCTATTGACCCGGGAACAAGTGACAATATTAAATGTCAGGTGGAAAAAATTTACCATTTAAGAAAGATATTAGAAACCAACAATCAATAATATCACCAAAACTGTCGACATATGTTTCTTCAGTTTTTAAGTTGGATGGCTGGCTATGTATGTATGCAAAAAATCTTATGTACAGATAACACTGATAGAGCTAGAGAGCTAAAAATTTAAACATTTACTTATTATTACGTCTCTGAAAAAACGATTTTCATTTTTTGAAAATTCCCCTACAAAATGGGTTTTTAGTTGGAGGATCAATTTGCAACTCAAGTCTGTGCTAAATATGTACCTTGGTTTGTGCCTGGCAGTATTCACACTTGATTTTTTGAGAATTTGGACGTCTGGAGTGATCGCTGCTGAATAAAAGGCAAGAGAAGTAACTTAGAGACACAAGTCACATGAAAATTTCTTCTGAGTGACTAACCAAACCTGTTTTTCTTTTATGAATTAACATTTCTTGAAAATAATGTATGCACTTGTCATGCACACATCAGTATGATATACACATGACAAAAAACTAAATCATTATACGCAAATAAATGTATGCATAAGTAAATATGAATTTTTCTGAATTTGTGTCAGTTAGGTTTGTAAGTTAGAGTATATATATATATATATATATATATATATATATATACAAACACACAAGAAAACAAATGTATCAAAAATGATCTTTTATATGTATATTTATGCATATACATCTAGAGAGAAAGAGAAGAGAGAAATATATATGCATATAGATTACAAAAGACTATATGTATAATATATAGATATGCACATATATATATATATATATATATATATATATATATATATATATGTATATATATATATAATATCATCATCAATCTCTTAGCCCAACCATGGTGGCGCCACAATTGACTTTGCAACCAGCTTTCTCCAATTTGAGAAGTATTTGTCATCCTCATGTGAAGTATCTAGGGCAGATGAAGCCTGGCAGAGCTCATCCCTCTCCAGTACATTTATATATGCATAAAAAAAATTTGAAATAATGTCTTAATAGTCAAGAATCTGGTAAACATTTCAAGTGATTCAAATATTTCTTGTATAAATACAAGAACGTACCCATCAAAAATGATAGTGTTATTTATGTATGGATTGGCAGTAAAGAGCCAAAAGCTAATGCAGCAAGTAATTTGATTATAAAAGAATCCTTTGATAATAGTTTATTTAGAAAAATAATCTCATAACATATTCTGGACAATAAATAAATGAATTTTTGTATCACAATATTTTTAATTTTTTCCAAATTTATTCTTGGATAAAGTATAGCAAGATTATTAATTTTGACTTGCTTTTACCTTTACCCTAACTCTCGGTAACAATAAAAAAGCAACTGAAATTTAGGATTCCAGTTTGGATCTCTATTATGAAACTTTGAATAATAATTGTTGGCACTGGATCAAACAGAATTTGTCAAGAAATAAAACGGTTAAAATAAGCTTGTAAGTCGTCTTTTGTTTTTCAAAATGAAATTAAATCTATCATTAAAAGAATGTAGTTGTTAAAAAAAGGAACAGTTAAATCTCTGAGGATGGAAAATCCTACATCCATTTTGTTTACATTGGAATTTTAGTCATTTGTTAGAGTTTCACTTCTATTTTTATTGATTCTATTTTGATTTGATAAAACTTGAATTGCCCTTGAATTTTACTAACATTCATTTCAATTTTCAATTCATTGCAAAAATCAAATTATTATTTGTGTTCAAATTCTTCTCCACAGGTCTTTATTGCTATGTATAAACATTTTAAGTGGTTCAAATATTTCTCATACAAATATCTTAAGTATCTTTATTGCTGAGAATATGAATCGTCAGTCGTCAGTGTTAACAGCAAGAGAAAAGACTGAAGCCACTGAACTGAATAAAACCATTCAAATGAAACAAAGAGGAGATAAAAGAAGATTTATGACAGCAATCATTGAAACAATTCTTGAAAAAAGTTTAGGGTTTCAAATTTATTGAAAAGTCTCATATCAGGAAGAAAACAAATAACTAGTGTGCTCAAGAACTATGGACATTAAACAAAAGACAGGGGCTGGATTGTCAAATGTGCCCAAGAATTCTACAAAACCCTCTATTCCTCCAAATAAGGAACACAGAAACATTTACAAAATATACAAGTCATGAGCAACCAGTTCAAAGATTTTCCAGAAGTTACTCTGCGGGAGATGAAGCAAGCCACCAAACAAAAAAAAACAAAAACAAAGGGAAAGGCCTTTGGACCAGATAACATCATCATCAATCTACCAAAATAACCTGGGGAAGTCATGACTAGGAAATTAGCCATTATATTTAATTTATGCCTCAAACAAAGTAAAGTCCCAGAAGACTGGAACACTGCAATCATAATGCTGTTGTATAAAAAAGGGAACCTGAAAGATCTTAGCAATTATAGGCCAATAAGTCTAATCAACTGCATCTACAAACTTTTTACTAAAGTAATTACCAACCAAATCACCAAAGCACTAGATGAAAACAAACCACCCACAGTGGGCCCAGAATGCAATTTTCAGGAGATAGACACAAATTGATAGATTGGTAAGCCGTATAATAATGGGTGATGCCTTGTTGGAAGCATATTTATCTGATGAATAAAAAGAAACCATGTTTTTTTTCAAATTCCAACAATGTATAATACAATAACTCCAATTCAATCAACAAAAAGTTCTTCAACAAATGTACCATAATATTTTCTGGGATGATTAGATAAGTGTCTGTGAACAAATAATTTGATCATTAGCTCTGCATTCTCTACAAAATTCTGAGGGTTGTGTTTGTGTGATTTAGGTCTGAATCCTAGAGCAGTCTAGACCTAACATCAGTGAATTGTTCAATTGGAGAAGATAACCAGCACAGAAATTGAAGATAGTTTTTAATGTCCTTATTGTTCCTCCGAACACTTTTCTGACAAATTTCCCACACCACAACCATCATTAAAGGCAATCAATTCAACTGAGTGATGTATTGCATTTTGAGAAGTATGATTCAACTTCACCCAAGGAAAATTATGAGTCTCAAAATTCAAATTATGCTCTAATGAAAAGTACTAAATAGTTTCTAGTCCATCTTTTTGAAAAATACACAGTTCAATATGATACTCTCAGCCATGTCTGCAATCTTTGTTAAAAAAAATCAATTTTTTTGAGAAATCTAGGATGATTTAAAAAAAAAAAGGATGGTTATTTGACCTAGATTATCAAAATTTGCAGGAATTGATGCATTTTTTTAATAAAATCTCAGTCAATCTTATATCAGAAGTTCATAAAATTGATTTGATTACCCATTCATAACACAAATATTTCAAATCTACATCTTTGGATGAAATCAAGCTCTTCTTAATGGGCCTTCAATATAAGTGTTTGATTTAGAGATTTTTGTGAACTTCGAAATGGTGCAACTTCTAAATTCTAAACCAGGTAGGAACTTATTTTTTTAATGTTCCTTCAGAAATCTCAAGCAGATTAAATACTGACCAATCACATGATCCATGAAAAACTTGACTTTTTTCAACTCTGGGCCCACTGTGCTTCAGGAACAAGCTGGCTTTTGGAGAAGCTACTCAATCATTGACTTTCTCAATTTGGTGAGTCCAAAAAGGCATAGACCATGTACATGTCGGAGTATTGCAATGTATCTACCGACACAATAATTCCTTCATTAAAATCATCAAAAAGTGTGAACACTGCCAGACACAAACTCAGTTAACCAATTAAGCAAAAAATTACATTGGGAATAGAAACCTCCATTAAAAATATATTTATAAATTTTTCTCTAGAGATAATATGGAGAAAATGCTGAAATTTTCAGTCCTCTAGCCCTATTCACACAACCAGCTGAATTCACTTAAAAACGAAAAAACTTGGTTTTGGTTGACGGTCTCTAATAAGAAATTTAAACTCATGTTTTTGGTTACTGGTCTTTTCAGCCAATCATGTAATTAGATCCTGTGTGTTGTATGCTAAGCAGTTTTTTGCCAGTTTCAAATTTATGAATAAATTTTACAAAACAATAATTTTATAACAAACTCACACTTTATTTCCTTTTTTCTCAAAATTGTCGCCACCCTGCAGTAGCAATGTCAATAAGATCTCACTGACGAAACTGCTGCGGGGTAGAAAAAATTTTGAGAGCAAAGGAAATAAAATGTAAGTTTCTTAAAAAATTATGGTTTTGTAAAATTCATTCATGAATATGTAAGTACCAAAATGAAATTTAAACAGTCAATGAAATATGGAGAGGCTTCAAATGTTTTATCAATAGTGAGTCTCCTACAGCCTTTAAGAATCACTCTAGGATGGCAGGACTTTGGTAGGGCAAGCTCAACCTTCAAAAACAACAAAAATTCCATTAGTTCTAAAAAGAAGAGTATACAACCAATGTGTCCTCCGGATAGACACCTATGGAGCTGAAACATGGAACGTAACCAAGAGACTGACCCTCAAATTGAGAACCATTCAACATGAACATGAGAGAATCTTGCTCAACACCACACAGAGAGATCACAAGACAGCACAGTATTTTGGGGGAAAACAGGAATCGTAGCCATCATAGAAACCATTAGGAAACTCAAATGGTAATTGGCTGATCAGAGATTGATTATAGAATCATGGCCGGTAGATTATGAGATGACGAGATGAACTGGACAGGTTCCAAAAATATTGGCTTCGTGACGCCCACAATAGAGAAGAGTGATGAATCCTGAGGATGGTCTATGTTCATCGATAGGTGATAAAAGACTGATGATATATTCGTGCATACATAAATTGCATAAATAATAATTCAGCCTCTGGAGTTGTCTTTTACCAATAAAGTGATAGTTTATATCATCAGCAAAAGCCTTTTAGCACCCATCGTTGAACATAGAACCTTCCCTAAGATTTGCCAGACCTCACTATCATAGGCTTAACTGAACCAAAACTTTCTGAACATGTAGTTCCTCAAGACATCTCATATTTTTTGGACGTATTTTTGTATATGATCTCAGGAGATTGGTAATGATGTCCAGAGATTATTGTTAATGTTCCTTCTTTCCTTGAATCATTAATTTTCGGAGTCAATTCCCCTGTCCTCCAACCAAATCTCTATCTATCCCTAGCTATGCCACGGAAACTATTCTATAAAGAGTAGCAATCATCAGATTGAGTGATTTGGTCATTTGATAAATTGTAATAATAGTTGATAACTATAATAATTTATACCTAATTATACTGTCACGTCCCCTGCGCTTTTAGTTAGGAATTAAATACAAAACCCTTCTTTTAGCTAGATATCAAAAACGTCACTCCCTTTGATGACCCCTATAAAATCCGTGGATGCACATGATCCAATGCTCACTAGCACCAGCACCCCTAGCTGGTTAAGCCTCTGGCCCCAGCACTTGTTGCTGGCTACTCTTTCTTTCTCTTTTCTTCTCCCTAAGATCGTTATCATTTTGCCAACCTCCCGGCTGATCTGATCTTGACTATTTTCCTAGGTAACCTATCTTGGTACTAACTCTGGCCATTTCACTTCATCAATGTCAGAGAATCACAAATATGCACAACTATGCAACTATGCCACCGTGTCTTCACCACATGCTCCAATTATGTATACACCTCTCACTCTTGTGAATGAAATGGCAATACTTTTTACAATTTGATAGTCATGATAATCTTTCCTAATTTACTTCGCTTCAGGAAATACGCATGGATAAAACTCTGTGTTCTCTATCTTTCATGGTCTGTCCATCAAGAGTCTATCAGAGAATAGCCCCCAAATCCATGCATACTACAAGGTAGTTTGGCTTGCACACTGAACCAGGTTTCCACTTAACCCTTGGTACGATCCAAGCCATAAGGATTCACAAAAAGTTTAGATGATTCCGCTTCAACTCAAAGGCCAATACTATCAAGGACAAGCAAGCTACCACCTTTCGCTATCTCTTCTCTTCGCATCTGTTTACATGATTAATCAGATTTACATTATCATTATATGTACTTCATTCGTCATTTATGTCCTCATATTAAATTCATGTCGTATTTATTCATCCAAAGTCTCGTATGTGTTCTTTTTACTTTGTTTCATCTCTGCGTCTAAGTTCATATTAGGCGTGTATTCTCTTAGTACATCTTCCTTCCTTCTTCCGCTCTTTAAGTGATGTCACCATACTACTACCAAAGAGCAAGGAGACTAAATCCTTTGTCTCCAACATTCATCACACCATTCATCACCCTACTAAAGAAGTTATCTACGAAAATACCAAATAAGCACTTACTTAAAGAGAGAACAGAGAGATCTATAATTGAAAAATCAAATGTTTGATGGATAGTTCTGTCAGTTGTGGCATTAGAAATGTAAAATATTCTTAAGCATTTTCAATCCTCTAATTGAATGGAAAAACATCTATTTAAGGCAATTTAATAAAAAATAAACTGTATAAAATGATTTTAAACATCAATCAAAAAAATATTATATATGTATATAGATGTGTATATATATATATATATATATATATATATATATATATATATGTATATATATATATATATATATATATAACAACTATGCATCTATTAAAGTGTTTCACATTTCTAATATTTAAACAATCTGATGTTTTCACTTTTGCAATCAGGACCGGCCAAGGTACCGGCAACACAGTCAGTCACCTATGGTGCCAGGTTATGGAAAAAGAATGAAGTAAACAGTATGAAAACTGTCAAAATAAAAATAAACATTATGTATCAGAAATATGAAATAAAACACTATATCATTCTTTAAATGGTGTTGGAGTTCAGCTTGCCAAGGGCGCCAGGAACTCTAAAGTCAGTTCTGTTTTCTTATTTGTACAGAACAGAACATTTCAGAGAGAGATTCAATATTCTTTCTTTAATGACATAATCTGAATAATACCTCACTAAATTCTTTGAAGGGGAAAGTATTCATGCACATAATAAGTCTAAGTTTGACTCATAGGTTACTGTTTTCATGGCAACCATATTTCCAGGTCATGAAACTTGCTTAAAAGGCTGCCATTGTACTAAATATTTCCTCAGACCACACTCTTTTCAAAAGCAAAAATAATAAGAACACATCAACAAAACTGGTATTTCACAAATTCATGGTTTTCAAAAAAGGTATCTTTATCTCTTTGTTCAATTGTCACAAGAATATTCCTTTGAAAGATTTTTTTTTAAATACAGGCTAAAACTTAGATATAATCGTTTGCTGTAAAAATGAGTTTTTTGTCCTTATTTTTTTAGTTTTTTTTCACATATGATACTTCTTGCAGAAATAATGGTTTACAACTGACTGGTTAAAGAAACATGTCTGCCTGCATCTGTAAATCAATGCCTCATCTACATAAAGCTATAATTCTGGACAGAGAAGTGTGCTGCCTCCAGGAGAGACTTCAAATAAAAGTTGTGCTTATCTCATGAGTTTCATGACATTAGATTGATAAGTACCACCATTTTCAAATTACTTAATGTGTAAAGACCTAGGACAGCCAAAATTGTCATAGGTTTCTTCAGTTTTTAATTGATTCTGGCTGTCTGTATATAAGTTGAACATTAAAGCTGAATTAATGGAATTAAGAGGCTGGAAATTCGGACATTTACTCCTTATCATGTCTAGAAGAAACTTTTTTTTGTAAACTCCTCACAATAAGTTCTCAATTTACGATGTGATTTTAAGCTAAATTGGTTTCATCCAAACTTTTCTAAAACTAAAAATTCTGACTTTTTTGTGATCACCATCCAACAAAAGACCTGTTTAATTTGGTATCAACTTTAAGCAAGTCTTTGAAGTTTTTCCTCATGATTTTTCAGACCATTTCTTCACAGAGAGAAATGATCACTTCATGTTTTTATATTTTCTATTAATCCTCATATATCAAAGTTTCCCCGTCCTTCATCATAACAATCTCAACCTTGTAATCCTTCAGGTCTCAACAATTCTATCTATACCAAACCAACCTTTCAACTCTCCCAACTAATATTGGAATGAAGTATGCTTGGGGCATTAATCAGAACCTTTTTGATGGGGAAGAATTGGCCTCTGAGCCACTGATGGAAATGGGTTTGGGAACTAAGTATGCAGTGTTATCCCTATTGGTAGATATTGAACATACAAAATACCTTGAAATTGAGAAGTAGGTATACGCTGTACCCCCTTTGTACTACCCCATCTCTATCGCTGTTCTGAACAAATAACAGAACGATGGAAATTTGATCTGAAATTGGGTCTGTAATTGAATTAAGGGAAACAAGTGAATATTGTTATTTTGGTCAGTTCTGGAAGAAGTTAACATTGGATCTGATTTAAACCAATCATAACAGATAGAGACTGAATAGAGAAGAGGGAAAGCGAAATAGTTCAGCAGCTAAAGACTAAATTAGAATGTAATGAAGAACTCTTCCTCCACAAATACACAATGGCTTGAGGAAGAGAAAAACTTGCAAACTCCTCTGTTCAATAATAAAAGTCATCAGATAACCACTAATTGGATCACTGCTCCCTTACAAATGGCCCAACCGACCAACCAGCCAAATCGGCTACAGATTTTTTTTCTCTTTGTGTGTCTCTGTCAACGTGTTAGTGGGTGTATATCCCAAGGTGCTCTCGGTTACATTTTCTAGGCTAATATCTTGAAAAGTTACATGAGCACACCATTGGATACCATGTGATTTTTTTTTTGTTTCGTTTTTTTCAAAATGTGCTTTTTTTTTTTTTAGATCTATGGTCATTTTGGACCAACAATGCCATATCTAGTGCAGGAATTCTTTTGGATCATTTTAATTGAAGAATCTATTTTATTTTAGATTATTAGTCATGGTACGCATGTGGGTTATGGTGATTCATTCATGCAAGTTGTAGATATTCCTTTTAGTTTGAAAGATATCTCTGACCGGGAGAAAAAGAAAAATCAGTTGAAGCGAGTTGTTCAAGAATAGAAATGTAAGAAAGGATCCAGTATAAGCAAACATATCTTTCAACAATATCATGGTCTCTAACAATCAATTCATCCCTCGATCTCCATTCTCATTCTTGTCTGATATTTTTACTTCAAAATACTGATAGACATAATGGTGATAACGATGGATGAAAAGACTATTATTAACGAAAGATAGAATTTTTTTTTCTCGTATTTGCCCTCAAAGCAAAAGCAATATCCAAGACAGCCATAGAAAATAAGTAGTTTTCAAGATTTCAAAACTACTTCTTATGCATTTGAAATGCATTAAAAAAAAAATCTAAGAATACATTAAGCTAGATATTGCTACTGTGGACTGATCAATTCAAATGAGAAAAACAACTTTTTCATATGGATCAAACGCAAGAAAAGATAACCCCGAACCAATATACGGAGAGGTTTTCAATTTGAATAAATGTGAACATGTTTTTTTTTTTTCTGGCCTGTCAGTAATTGTATGTAGAAATGAATGATTTTCTTCCATGATGAAAAGACAAAATAATGCATGAACCAAAGAGAAATGGCATACAAGCACAAAAATTGAAAATGGTTCATCATCATCATCATCAGCAGCAGCTGTCCTTGGACACAGACCTTCCCTAAGATACGCCAGACTTCTCTATGATGGGCGTTGCGGAGCCAGTACTTCTTAGATTTGCCAAACTTCTCCTGCCATATTTCATGTATGATATCTGGGATCCATGTCGTAAGTCATAATGTCAAGAAGTTATCTGCTATTTTTGCAACATATCCAGCCCACTGCTTTTTGAGTTTTCCAAGGTTTCTATGATGTCTTGGACTCCTGTTTTTTCTCTAATAAACTGTGCTGTCTCATGATCTCTCTAGGTGAGGTTGAGCAGGATTCTTTCAAGTGTATTTTGCTTTGCTCACAATTTGAGTGTCAGTCTCTTGGCTAGGTTCTATGTTTCAGCTCCATAGGTGACAATCGGGTAGATGCATTGGATGAGTACCCTTCTTTTTAGGACTAATGAGATTTTCTTGTACTCATATATGTTAGTGTGTGTACGTCCAATCACAATTTTTAGGGGTAGCAAATTTACATGTATACACTGCTAAGCACCATGTAAAACCCTTTTTTGTTATTTTTAGAAAGCGCTTTTAGAGGTCTCTATAATGAATTTCTAACCAACAATGCCAAAATCTTGTACTGGTATTTTTCAGATAACTTTTTCATGATAGAAGATCAATTTTATTAGATAATTTTTTTAGATACCATCAGATAATTTTTTAGACAAATATTTCTGTAATACATGCAGGCTACAGTGATTCATTCAGGTATGGATATTATTTATAACATTATTATTATTCCGAAACTTTTATTTTGCCTCGCATCAAAAGATTTTTCCCCACATGTTTTAGACAGCACATATTTTGCCAGATTAAAAGAACCCCAGATAATCAAATTAACTATGGCAGTAAATCAAAGAATTTTTAAAAGGCCTAATTTGGTTGACTCTTCTTTTTGCCTGTTCATCATGTCTAATTAGGCTCCATACAATTTATTATGTGTAGAATCATCAAAGACAACCTCAGTGGTGCCATCAAAGATCACCACCATTTTTGGTCTCGTTTCCATATATATAGTATCAGCAGATCATTTACCATTAGATTAAAAAAAAGATGTTCAAGAAACCTTTGTTTTAGTTTGAAGAAAAGAATACAATCTGTACATAAAAGTAGACATCAAATAATCAAATCTAACGATATCTAAGCCATTAAACTCAAGTGTTTGCAGTGGTGTAATAAACATCATAAATATTTGTAAACTCATTTTGATTTGTTGATAGTGCAATATACTTTGGTAATCTATTCCATAATCCTATCACTCTGTTACTAAAAAAGAATTTTCTAATATTCAATTTACTATTATTGACTTCCACCATATATGCATGACTTCTCAAACCTTTGAGCTCCATTTTGGTAAAAACATTCATGAGGATCAACTTGTTTTATATCACGCATAATCTTCAAAATCATTTCTCTCTACTCTCCCCGATCCCTCCTTTTTTCCAACAAGTTAACCCTCACCTATCATCATAACTTAGAATTTTTACTTATGTTGCAAGAATGTCACATAACCACTGGACATCATGACTCTTAATGTGGATCCTCAGAGATCATATGCAAAACTGTGGCTGGTAAAATATAAGATAATATGACGAACTAGACAAATTCAGAAATATTGGCACCATAATGCCTATGATAGAGAGGTCTAAGTTCTACGATGGACCCTGAAAAGCTGCTACTGATGATGATGACTTACTCAGTTACTCATGTGCAGACTTCTTCAAAAAGACTTTGAAACATGTGTATTATCAAGATTAGATTGCTAAAAGAATTATGTTATAATTTGATACAATATTTTGCATTTGCTATTTTAGAAAATTAATACATTAAGGGCAATGCATTCTAATTTAAAGCCAGAGGTTTTCTACTTTTAGGTCTGACTCTGAACTCCTCAAGTCTAACAAAGTGAGAGATTTCATTAGGTAAACGGGAATTTTTGAGATCCTACATCACCTAACCTGTCATGGTGTCTAATTTAAGGCCCCAAAGTAAAAATAAGTTACATATGAGCTAGTTTCTCTATTAGTTATCTCTTTGGGAGATGAATGAAGATCAGAAAAAGTATGTGTGTCACTATATACATATGCATACTGGATTACTCAGTACATACAAATACATACATGCATATTTGTCAGAATTTAAAGGGGTGGGTGCTATAAAAAAAACTGGGTGATAAATGAGAGGAATGCTGGGTGGGTACTGCAGATTTTATAAGCACATAAATGTTCTTTCAAGTGAAGGTAGGGGGTTCTAAAGAACCTTTTTTTTTTCATTCACTGAGAGAATTGACCTTTGCGGTTTAGCAACGTTTCAACTGTTACATATGACAACTGAATAACTAATTCCCTAAATTGCTTGCATGCATATTGAACAAGAAGATTTGTGACTCTGTTTCTCTCTTGTTTTGCTTTGACCTTTTATTGTGTGTATACAAGAAATATCATATTTTATATGAATACCATTATTTCAGCAGAGAGAGTTGATACTTTTCCCTTAATTTTTCTCATTTATCAACCAGTTTGTTTTTAGCCCCTTTCACGTTCTGGCCAATGTTAGGCTGGAGAATGAAGGTTATGTTTACTTTTTTAGTCATTCTTTAGAGTTGGAAGGACAGGTTTTATATACCATCAAATATGATAGTTACAACTATGGAGAAAAGGAGAAATGGGTTAGAACCAAGAGAGATAGTCAGAGGAGGAGAAGGAAGTCAAAAGGGAATCAGAGGAGGAGAGAGGGGTGGAAAGGTAATCAGAGGAGGAGAGAGGGTGGAAAGGTAATCAGAGGAGGAGAGAGAGAGAGAGGTGGAAAGGGAATCAGAGGAGGAGAGAGAGAGAGAGGTGGAAAGGGAATCAGAGGAGGAGAGAAAGAAAGAGGTGGAAAGGGAATCAGAGGAGGAGAGAAAGAGAGAGAGAGGTGGAAAGGGAATCAGAGGAGGAGAGAGAGAGGTGGAAAGGGAATCAGAGGAGGAGAGAAAGAGAGAGAGAGGTGGAAAGGGAATCAGAGGAGGAGAGAGAGAGGTGGAAAGGGAATCAGAGGAGGAGAGAGAGAGGTGGAAAGGGAGTCAGAAGAGGAGAGAGAGAGAGGTGGAAAGGGAGTCAGAAGAGGAGAGAGAGAGAGGTGGAAAGGGAGTCAGAGGAGGAGAGCGAGAGAGGTGGAAAGGGAATCAGAGGAGGAGAGAGAGAGGTGGAAAGGGAATCAGAGGAGGAGAGAGAGAGAGGTGGAAAGGGAATCAGGAGGAGGAGGTCAAAAGGGAATCAGAGAAGGGGAGGAAATCGAAAGAGAATCAGAGAAGGGGAAGGAGATCGCAAGAGAATCAGAGGAAGAGATCAAGTACAGCTCATATCTGCCGGGCAGTCACATTTTAAAGTTCTAGATAAGACCTGACTTGAAATAGAATTCTCTACCTTTCCTTGTACTGTCTTGCAAGGATTGCAAGCATCAAGTGTAAGCAGTTATACTCATTTATACACATTCAGACAGAATAAAAATTACATAAGTATGTACATAAATGAGCCTGATAATGGAGAAAAGCATATATTTCACACGATCATTTGATTTTCAACATAATATCCTTCCTTGTAAATGCACTTTATTCAATGGTGAATATCAATTGCATCAATCAAACATAAAGTGGAAATGTCTGGTCAAAATTCAGCTGATAACTAAAAGGCAGGTTACAGACCTATTGACCCATTCTACCACAAATACACAAGATGGTTTTCTTATCATTATCATCTCAGTGTATATCTTCACTTGAGGTCACTTCCAGAGAGAAGTTGATAGAAAACTACTCAAGCATTCCTCATATGGATTCAATGAGTTTGCAATTTTTTTCTTTACAAAGAACATTCCATTTTTGATACATTTCCATCACTTTTTCCGCAGTTCTAATTCTTATTGGATATCTGCTCTAACTCTATAACACGTGTTGTGTACTAGTTGCAGCCACCTGACTCTGCTGGGATGGCCCATACAGTATCATAAAGTATCCTGAAAGAGGCCCCAAAATAATGTATAGGTTCCACCTGATGAGCACGGATAATAGTTGGGTCACTAAAGGCACTCGTAGGCAAGAATTTATGTACATAATGAGCTTAGCCACATGAGCTAGAAGGGAAAGAGGAGAGGGACAAGAGCCCCATCTCCCAATTTGAGCAAAAAGTGTATCCTTCTGGCGAATCAGTGTAATTTGCGTCAAACTGTTGAAGATTTTTGGCAAATCAAGCCTTTTGCCTCCACCTCATAAAAAGAGCCCCCATATGCCCATGATAATAAGTTCTCTATGAATCCTCAATGTACTGTTTGTATCCTCTATATCAAATACTACAAACTTATTGAATGAAAAAGAATGATTTGGAAATAATTCCATAAGCATAAAATCATAACAACAAGCCCCAAAAGTAAATGTTTGAGTTATAAACTAAATAATATTTTGATTTTGAACCAGAAAATCTAAATAAGTATATTTCAAATATTAATAGAATATCCATACCTTGCATCAATGGATCACCATAGTCCATACATGTACCAGAACTAATTACCTAAAAAAAGAGATCTTTTATCTAGAATTATTGTAAAGAAAACACTAGCACAAGATATGAGCATCGTTGCTCCTGAAATAATTAAAGAAACCCAAAAAAGCACATTTTTAAAGCTAACATTATAAGACTGGTGTACTCATGTAAATTTTTATGGATGTAGACCCCAGAATATGACCAGAAGCACCCAGAGACACACACAGATGAGCAAAGAGAGAAGCTTACCAGGCTGGTTTGTTGGTTAGGCCATTTGCAGGGATGTGGTGAATCGATTTGTTTAGGAAAAAACATTTTAAACAGCATCAAATCTGACTGATTTCATCTTCAAGAAATAGAGAAAAGTCTTATACGGTGATTTTTCTCTTGATTTATTAATCAATAATATCTTTTACAGTTTCCTTACTTTAGGGTAAAAGACTCATTTTTACCTTCTTTATTTTTCTACTATTGCTTTCTCATTATTTGTGAGAGGGTTAACTTAAGTTACAATACATTTTGTGTATGTATATACACAATTACTTGGGGTTCTTCTTTCATTTTACACACAGTGCTAATCTCCTAAAGATTTCTCCACCCTGTGGCTCAGACAGACTTCAATACATGGTAACACTGTATAGTAGCTCTCCTTCAGGACTATTTTCTCTTTCTCTTCCATTGTCGAAAAGTAATTATTAATGACACTCAGACAAGAATGGTTGATATCTATGTTTGGAAAAAGACCTTGCTCTCCAATAAGAGATGATTCTTACAGAAATAAACATCCAGATATTAGACTATTCATGAGGGCAAGAAAATATCTGATACATTTCAAGTGGTTCCTTTTAATATCCTAATAAAGTCAAAGATTAGAGATTAAAAAAAGATTGAACATTAAAAAGTTTAGTCCACATTCTGTAATTTTAAATCTATATAACAATGTTAGAATTAACTTTTTGAAATGTTTTGTATACTTTTTGTACATACTGTTCATATTAATTTCTATTTTTTCTGTAACATTGACCCTGATATATTTTGCTCATCAAATTACTGTAGCTCCACAAATGGCCTGCACAACCAACCAGCCAGTAGGACTGCAGATTTTTCTTCCTCTTTAGTTGTCTCTGTGTCTGAATTTCTGTCTCCTGATGCTCCTGGTCACACTTTTTGGGTGACGACCTTGAAAATTTGCATGAGGACATCATCTAAAACTCCTCTTTTTGTTTTCTTTCAAAAAGGTGCTTTGTTGTGTTTCTATGGTAATTTTTGACCAACAATGCCCAAATCTTACGATGGTATTTTTTAGATAATTTTAGATGACTTTTGAGATAATTGTCGCAGGGTGTGGTGATTCATTTTTGCAAGGTACAGATATATCTATATGATGGTGTTCAGTACTTACTATGGTTGGATGATAAGCAAGCTTGTAATGCAGACAAAACTTTTTTCAAAAACTGCAACAATGTTTACAGAAATAGAAGAAAAATATGTATTCAATCAATTCAAAGAGATGAACACAAACAAATACCAGGCAGTCACCACTCTACCTGATTAAAGGAAGTATAGATCAAAAAGCCCAAGTCCTTGATTCTGAAAAGCAAATACTCTCCCATGGGGTAACTCAGTTGGCAGGGAGATATTATTGAACTTGTGTACTGTGTGACCACTGCATTCACAATCAGTCATAATTTTTGTATTTTTTTTTAAAGAAACATTACAATAAATTGGTTTATCAGACCCCACCCTAACAGTCCAAGTTTGATTCTCAACCACTTCAAATGAAGCTAAAATTACCATTGAATGATATTAAGGGGAATGCAGCAAACTTAAGTTGATTGTTTTGAAAATTCAAACAGATACTCGGATAAGTATGTGAGGTCCTATGGGGAGTACTTAGAAGGGGACTAAGACACCATCATTTTCTCATTAATGCTAAACGAATGACTTTCTGGACAGATCTCACTTGCTAGAAACTTCTTTAATGGTTAACGGTCATTTTGTTCTCTTTATGATCACATATATGTATAATCATAATTGATATTATAATATGCAAGTACTCTCAGGTGCCAAATAAATCGATCCCTCCCACTCTCATATATCAATTTTTTAGATCTTTTCCTGACACCCCCAGGCCTTATTAGGACCCCTGCCATTTAATAGATTCCTCATGTCTCTTGCTTGGTAAATATTTTTTTGATGTAAAGATTAAAATACACTTCTTTCTTAGTAAACCAGAAAATTAACCATTCTTTTCCCTCGAGTCTTAATTTTCATATTTGTTTATATTTGTAAGACTTGTTGATGTAAAAACTCACATCATCCAGTGTCAAAGTGAAATACATCCATTTCAATTTTATCAATTTTGAGGCTAAGTACACTTGGACTTTTTTTTTCTTTCTTTCTTGCAATTACAAGATGATGACATACAAAAAAAATATTTTAATTTCTTTCCAAGAAGTCTGTGAGTGCAGCTTCCCTATAATGATGGATAAATTTGTGAGTTTCAATTTTGTGAAAATTGAAGAGACTATTGTACCTGACAGATTTGTTTAACGTAATTTTCTCACCCAACCCCATTTATTACCTTGTGAATTGCTTTCTCATTTTCAATATTTTCCAACCATCCCCACTTTTAAACACCCCTGTTTATCATCATTCCAGACATTTTTGAGAGTGTACACTCTAGCTATGTATATTCACATAGTATTTTGTTTCTCTTTTTAAATACGCCAGTAAGTAGTTATTATATGTTTTTGTATATGTTAACAAATGTTGATTCATTGCATACAAAAAAATATCTGTGTTGATTTCAAAAAAGTCTTCCATTCAGATGAAATCCCTAAAGTAATCAATGCAATTATACAACAAGGTGTAGACACAGTATATGTCAGAGGACGGCTACATATCTACCAACACAGCTGTTCTTTCATCAGATTACCTAAAGACTCTGAGCCTTTTCAACTACAAAAAGGAATGAGACAAAGTGATACCAGCTCACCCAAAGTCTTCATAGCCTGCCTTGAGATGATCTTCCAAAACCTAGAATAGGAATACACAGAATGAACAACAAAAACTAAGTAACCTTAGATTTTCCTCTTTGCGAAGAATCCTCAAAATCTTGAAATAATTCTAGATGAACTAAATGAAGCAAACCAGAATGTTGGGCTCCACATGTACTTCAGCAAAGCAAAAATCATGTACAACAAACATGTTGGGGATAGTAGACCACTGCATCTACCTAGGACAGCGAGTCTCCATAAAGTACATCAAAAGAGGAAGAAATCAAGCTAAGAATCACACCGGGTTGGCAAGCTTTTGGTAGAGCCAGCTCAACCTTCAAAAATAAGAAAATACCATTAGTCCTAAAAAAAGAAAGGTATACAACCAATGCATAATACCGATAATCACCTACAGAGTTGATACATGGAACCAAACCAAAAGATTGGCCTTCAAACTAAGAACTATGCAACATGCACATGAGAGAATCATGCTCAACATGAAATGGAGAGATCATAAGACAGAACATTTAATAAGAGGAAAGGCAGGAGTCTGAGATATCATAAAAACAATTTGAAAACTCAAATATCAATGGGCTGGACACGTTGCAAGATTGGCAGACCATCAATGAATATCACAACTCACAACATGGTTCCTCAGAGATCATAAGCAAAATTGTGGCCAATGGAAAGTAAGATGATATGACAAGCTAGATAAATAGATAAATAAATAAAGTACTGGCTCCTCAATGCTCATGATAGAGAGGTCTGGCATATCTTTGGGAGGATTTTTGTCCAATGACGGTTGCTCCAAGGCTGATGATGATGATGAACTTATATAAAGAGAAAGAGATACTGGTAGATAGATAGACACGATTTTTGAATAAAAATCCTGACTACATTTTTTTTTTGTGGTTTTCAGTTCAAAATTTTATATATATATATATATATATATATATATATATATATATACGTACATGTGTGTGCATGTCCATATATATGTATGTGTGTGTGTGTGTGTGTGTGTATGTATGTGCATGGATATATATAAATATTTATATATACACACAAATATATATGTATGTCTGTGCATATATATATATATATATATATATATATATATATGTCTGTGCATATATATATATATATATGTATATATGTGCATGAGTGAATATATATCTGTGTGTGTGTGCATGTTTATATGTATAAGTTCCCATAAAGAAGTCCATGTATTAGTTCATAGACATTATTTACGTCTATGCAAACACAAACATTCAGATTTTTTTTTTTGCCTAAGAATTCTAAATACATTTATTCCAAAATTGTGAATGTAAAAATGATCATGTAGAAATGTGCATTTGCTTGACTAAATTCAGATTTAAGCATGCAGTTTTGATTCACTCAATATTGTTCCCTTGACCCAAATGAGTCATCAGAGCAGCAAAGCCAAACTCTTAACAAATCCGTAAAACTCATCATGAGAGATTTTATAAAGCTTTTATTATACGTTTTTTTATTTCATAAGTTGTTTGGTCTCGTTTCCCTTGTTTTGATTTCAGCAAAAATGAGGCTTATTTGTAATATTATTGGTAATTCTATTATTTGATGATGCATGGTAAATTATTATTAATTTTTGATGGCGAGACTTAAACCTTCATCCATTTCTCTCAGGAAACCTGTCTTAGCAACACAGCTGCAATACTAATTGAGCATAAAGAACCAACATCAAATCCAACCGTCCAGTCTCTTATTCCCTGAACACCATGAGTAAACAGCATGGATCAAGAATAAAGAGTATATGATTGGATTTGATATTCTGCAACCGTTTGATTTCGTAGCTCAAGTGGTAGGGCAGCTGTTACACTAAGACAAAGCTACTCCAGGGGAAAATAGAAAATGCAAATTTGTGTCTCACTCAGAGTTCATTCTATTTTTTTCCAATCTGCACTGTTTACTACCAGCTGTAGAGTTGGGATTTCAGAAGTCAATGGATAACTTACTTTTCTTATTTTTTTTTTACCAGTGATCACTAAAAGAAGCATGAATAAAATATCATTGTAAGTTAAACATTTTCAATAAAATCCTATTCAAGGGTCGGATTTTTCCCCGGTTATTCAACGTTGTTGGTGGAAAATTTCAGGTTTCTACTATGAACAATTGGGAATGGGCAAAGTCTAGATAAATAAATAGACATATACATAGATACATACATATAAAATGTCAGAACATGTCTAAACCCAGCCACAGTGATTGAACCAGTCTGTTGTGGGTAGCAGTGTAGTAAGGCTAAAGTGTTTTTCTCATGTTTCATTCAACAAAGATTCACGCGATTCGTATGAGTCCCTTGACAGTTAACAAAGTTTCAAAAGCGGCTACTCACAAAACTAATAACACCATATCTTTTAAATAAGGATTCAAAGCAGGGCCCACAACCCAGTTTTTAAAGGGGATAGGCACAAAGTGATTGTTTGAGGCGTACCCATGGTTGGTGGAACATAGAAAATTTCATAAATTGACTTCTCTGGATTACCAGAAAATGCATTGAGGGAAATTAGACTTATCTTGAATTTGATGAATTGTATCATATTTGTAATTCCCTTCAATTTATGACTGCATTTTTTTCAACAAGATAAGAATAAAACTACAATATGAAATTCAGTCATCAGATCTGAAAGTCAAATGAATTGCATTTACCAAACTTGGAAATCTTGTCCTAGCAAAGTGCAAGAAAATCATATCCAACTTTTAAAAGGTCAAGATCCCCAATCACTTCCTTATAGCTTCTCAATGTAGACAGGGAATTGAACCTCTTCTGTGACGTATTCAATGCTATTCATGTCTTCATCCTACACGCCCATGAAAATGATAGCTTGAGTTACGGCAGGATTGACGAGTAGCAGTTTTATATCAAAACTTTGTTTGGGATGAGTAACTTTTTTTAACTTTTTGTAGTTCTTTTAACTGCTCCTAGATGTCATTGAAGCAAACTGTCTTGACGCCTTAAAATATTGTTTTCGAGATCTCAAATTCTGTTTCCAAGACATTAATATTAATATCACTTCCATATATCTCTTGCAGGTAATTCAGCTCACTATTATATTGTGCGCTATGAATGTATTTAGAAGAATAATTTCCATCAAGTAAAAGGTTTTGAAACTTATTAATCAAATTTTACCTTAATCAAACAAACCATTGTATCTGTAACTTCAGAGTAAATCCTTCTGTAATGATTTTCGACTCTTGCAGGGCAGTGAGCAGAAGTACCTTTACATTCATCAATGGGTCCTATTGTCACATAATTCATTCAGTTTTGCTTCCTCACATTGAGGACTCTTCCACCGATGGATATAGCTTTAATTTTGCTACTACAGCTTCAAAAAACAACCTGATGGAAAGATCATTTTGCATTTCTTCAATTGTCCAAACTGTCAGATTAGCAAGCTGTTGTCCACTTATAGCTCCCATCATCTCTCAATGAAAACATTTGGGCAAGTTGTCTGTTAATGAATATAACCTCTGTCCAAGTAAAAGACCAAAATAGAATTGAAAATTTTAGTATTTGTAAATTACACCTATAATTTTCACTCTTACATCTACTGCCAATTTCTCATGAAGACACAAATCCCACACTTAAATATAACCAAGAAATATTTTCTAAAAACACAAGGTACACACAGTAAATCGTGTTACACAAAGCTTGTCAAGTGAGTACTCCTTTTGTGAATACTCCTCAGCATCAACTTCTTGTTCAATGTTCTCTTGTATAGAACAAAGTTCTCATTCTTGTTTCGGAGAGAACTTAACTTGAATGCTTATTTCACCTCCATTTCCCATTGTATCACCAAGGACTTTACATTCAGATGCTTTTCACTGATATAATGGAGGAATGCCCATGGCAATAATAAACCAAGTATCTCAGCTGGATTGTAGAAATTTGAAAAGCAACGCCTGAGTTTTTTCCAAGCGTGTTGCTTGCACCATCGTACATTTGCCCTCTGCAGTTTGACAAAAATAACTGCATTCAAATCAGCATATTTTTTACTGCAATAACTGTTGTGTCACTTTTCATATCTGTTGGTTCGTAAAAACCGAGAAAAAATCATCTTGCTCACAAGTATTCTATCGACCAGGGGAAATGCCGGTGAAAAATGTGGTCCTAAAAATGACTGTTGCAAGTTTTTATTTGTGCAAAACTATGTCCAAAAATGCCAGCTTAAACGAATAATCACATGATTTGAAAATCCAAAATGGATGACTGTAAATGCATATTTTTTTTATTATTATAACTAGGTCGTTCTGCATGGATTTGTTCTAGAATTTACTCATTTCTCTCTCAGCCTATTGTCCCTCCTCCCACAAAATTTAATTCGCTTCTGTCTTTCTACATGATTCTTCCCAAATTCTCAATGAATTTAGATTAGATTTTATAAAAGAATAAGCCATATTTTTTGGAAGAAGTGATTAAATTTTGTGTCAGATCCACAAATTCGTTCTTGATTGAGAAAAATTTTTGCGTTTTCTTTTCCATACATTTCTGTATTTGCTCCTGTTTCTCCCTACAATATTTCCAAAAGTTCCCAATGAATTTCAATAAAGCTTTGTCGAATTATGATGCTTAGAAGAAAGAATGAGTAACTGAATTCTGGCGTGGATGCATTTAATATTTTGTACATTCTTTGTATTCATTCCTGCCTATCTATACAATATCTCCAAAAGATCCAAATGAATTTCAATTAAATTTCATGAAAAAGTGAGCCACATTAAAAGTAAGAAGTGATTAGAAGAATTTTTGATTGAGAGATTTTTTGCATTTTTTTTACAACTTCTGTATTTGCTCTAGACTGTCCACATGATATCTCAAATAGTTCTCAATGAATTTCAATTAAATTTTGTGGATGAGGGAAGCACATATTACATAAGCCCTGCTCAGATTTGGGGGCAGATTCGGGAATTTGTTTTTGATTTAGAGATATTTTTCCACTTTTTCCTTCCTACATTTCTGTATTCTCTCCTGCCTGTTTGCACAATATCTCCAAAAGTTCTCAATGAATTTCAATGGGATTTTGTGGGAAAGTGTGCCATATCATAAGAAAGAAATGATTAGATATTGATTCAGGAATTTGGTTCCGTTCAAGAGAAATTTTTATGTTTTATTTGGCACATTTCTGTATTTGCTCCTGCCTGTCAACTTGATACCTCCAAAAGATTTCAATAAAGTTCAATGAAATTTTGTCGAAGGGTGGGTAATGGGCCAAGAAAGAAGTGATTAAATTCTGGAGCAAAACTATGTACAAAGACTTAGTCATGATCGAAAGAAATGTACATTCGCAGTCATCTATTACAAATTTTAAAATTACCATCCTTAAAATTCATAGAAAAACTGGCAAAAATTTTACTCCTAATCTGGTTGGTTTTTAGATGTATGATTTATCCTGATTGGCAAAATTCTACACCCTGAAGGACAACTTTCATTCCCGTATTCTGATGGACTAAGTGGACCAATTTTGGCTCCTAACCTATGGACTATTATACTTTGATTGATCCCTTCAGAAGTCCATTAACCATTTTCATACTCTGCAGATATGTATAAAACCAAAACTGTCAAATCTAGTACCTCTAAGTGTACCAATTCATCAAATCTGGACTCCTGACCCATAGACTAAATGAGACTTGGTAACTGAACAGATACAGTATTCATTTTCAAACAATGCACTGTTATAGCATTCCTGTTACCAATCAGATTCGTGAAATCATGCAGAATTCTTGATTAATTTCAAAATACAACAATCATTTTCTTCCTATTCTTCAGACAGGATAATAGAGATTGACAAAGATATATTATGTCCTTGCATAAAAATGTTTGTCATTTTCATAAAAAAGTGTTGAGGCCTTGACTTGAATCCAAAGGTCAGCTTTGACACATTCCTTTAGTTTATGGCATGGGGTAAACTTTCAAAATATTGGCTGATATTTTGTTAAAGGCATCAGTGTAGCTCCTACCATACTGCATTAGCCACATTAATTCCAAATATAAGGGTAACATTGATGAATGCACTCCCAACTAGTTCAATTTCCTTTTTCCTTTTCTCAACATGGTTTCAACATGGCTGTAATTAACAGTCTGGTGAACCAATTTTGGATTAACAGCAATCTTACCTGTTCCATCAAAGGCAGAACATCTGAGATTACGGTTCCCGGTTTTATATCATCTTTGATTAATGGGATCAATGTAGCCTCTGAGTGATTTGACACAAACTACAGGAAGCCTATTTTCTCGTGTCAAATCCACCAGAAAGCCACCTTCATGGAGAATTATAACACTGATTATTTCTTCTTCGAGTCATAGGGAATTCTTTAATTCCCCCAATAATTTCAAGTGCTCCAACTCGGATTTTGTTATCAAGTAATCATTTAGAACAAACATCTTTAAGATGACAGTAACATTGAATAATGGTAAGCTTTAATATGTTCATCATGAGTGTCGTTCTTCTCTTTGCTAGCTCTTCTCCATGATCTAACTTTACTTCTGTCATCAGTTGATGATGTATGGTAACCTAGGTATCTCACTCCAAATTATCTTTTTCTCCTTGAGAAAGTTCATTACATGTTTTATATTACCAAATTCGTTCATTAAATTCATAATCAGAATACTTAAAAATGCCAGTTTAAAATCCAATTGCCAGGAGGTTAAAACTTTGGGGTATACCAGAGATAATATTTCAAATCAAAACTATTTGCCTCTCTCGTAGCTTAACTTTTCAACAGAAAATTATTCCGCAATCTTGTAGTTCAGCATCAAGAATCAAAACTAATCAAGAATCAAGTTTAATGTCTCAAATCAAAGCTATATGCCGTTCTCATTCTTTATCACTTCAAATCAAAATCATTTTCCAATTTGGGAATTTTTGTTTACCTGTGTGTTGGTCAAAGTTCCTTCAATATATGTTTTTGTCAGTGAGTGAAGAATTAGGACCTATCCATTTGGAAATTCTCGTTAATAACTAGCCTGTCTGCTTCTTTTGAATATTCAGAAAAAGAAGGTGCCATTCCACTGAGCTAGTTCTCTTTTTATTGGTCATTTCTTTTGTGATACAGACAGTTCTGATTCTGAAATTTTCCTTCCAACATATCCTAACATCAAAGTCAGTCAATGATCTTTCCCCTCAAAATATGATATGGTCACTAAACATGTCCCTACCATTGGGAAGTCAGTGAAATGGAGTGATAAGAAAAGAAAGTCCTTCCAAAGCCATGTGATAAAGTGAAAAAAAAAATTGAGATATGACTTTTATTATGCAAGGGAACTAAAGACTTGAAATAATAAAAGGTACCACTTGTGAAAAATGAGTGACTGCTCCCCCACTAGTGATGCTACTGGTTATTAGTAGTGGTCATATACTGAATCAAGTAACAGTAAAACAGTCTGTTGTGGGTCATTATCATCATCATCAGTCTTATTGTCCGTCGTTGAACATAGATCTTCCCAGGATTCGCCACACTTCTCTGTTATGGACGTCATGGGGCCAGTATTTTCTAAAATTGTCAAATTCATCTCTCCATTTCTGTTGGCCTTGGTTTCGCATGTGATCTCTGGGGATCCATGTTGTGAATCGTGATGTCCATTGGTTGTCTGTCATTTGTGCGACATGGCCTGCCAATGGCCATTTAAGTTTTCTAATAGAATCTATGATTTCTCTGACTCCCATTTTCTTCCTTATATACTCTGCTGTCTTGTAATCTCTCCATGTAAGGTTGAGCATGATTCTCTCATGTGCACATTGCATGTTTCTCAGTTTGCGAGTCTGTCTCTTGGTTAGGTTCCATGTTTCAGCTCCATGAGTGATTATCAGGAGGATGCATTGGTTGTATACTCTTCTTTTTAGGGTTATTGGGATCGACTTGTTTTGAAGGTTGAGCTTGCTCTGCCGAAGGGTTGCCATCTTCAGGTAATTCTTCGCTTGATCTCATTCTTTTTGGTGGGTTTCATAGAGATTTGTTATCCTTGGTAGATGTAGTGGCAGTGGTGATTAATTAAACCCAGCAACAGTGATTAAACAGGTTTGTTATGGAAGGCCATGTTAACATCAAAGAATACAATATCAGGTGTTCGGGAGGAAATAAGTAATAATGCTACAAGGCTGGATTTGATCTTCTGCAATTGTTGACTTTCATATCTCAAGAGGGAGAGTAGAAGATGCATTAAGAAAGGTTTCCTGAGGAGAAATTCATACAAACTCAAGTCTCGCCAAAAACTTATTCTATATTTCCAACCCATGTTGTTTACTAACAGCTAAAGAACCCCCAACTAATTCGAGCCCCATAGCTGTCCATTTCAATCTTTGATAGCTTGTCTTTTAGTGATAATACAAGCACAGTGAATGTAGCATAATTAGAAACCTTCAACCAAAACTGTCATCATAGGTTCTTTCAGTTTTTAAGCTGGTCTGGCTGTCTATGTACGTAGTCCACACCAGTAAAGTTAAAAGACTGAAAACTTAAACATTTACTCTAGAAAACAAAAAACAGTTTTTCTGTTTTTAAAATCCATCGTAGATACGATTTTAAAGATGTTCAATCATAAAAATGTAGGTTTTTGCCAAAATTCAGTTTATATCCAACTTAGATCTGTCTTGTATTTTTAAAATTCAGACATTTTTTACTGATCATTGCTCAACAAAAGGTGAGAGAAATAACTTATTCATTAATACCCTTTTTTTAAAAATTGATCACCCCCAACATGACGTGGCGTAAAAAAATGTTGGTCACATGACCGTTTCTATTGATTGACTAACCAGACCTGTTTTTTTCTTTCTTCTTATCTGTAGATGTGTCTCATATGCCAGCAAATATGTTAATTCATGTCTCCATAACAAGTGGATTTTTTTTGGTTTAATTATTTCAGCATTTGGCACCTATCATCGCTTCTAAGTTGTTTTGAGCTGAGAAGATATATTATTATACGGTATCTTTTCAGCGTGGCTTTAATAAGGATCGATATTAAATATCCACTTTGAAGCAAAACATATCATATCATGTTGGTTTCACAGTTGAGATGAGGTGATAGATGAACTGCCGGTTATGACAATGTCAAATCCTGTTGGCATCGCTAATAGGAAACATCTGTTTTTATTTTCAACTTGATGGAAGAGTGTCGCTTAATCCAATCCAGTATCTGGTCTTCATTATTGAGGGTAGAGTTTCTTCAATTAGTCAGAAGTCAGAGTTAATTAATTAATTGACACTGATGGAATGCCAGAGAGAAGAAAGAGACATTTTGCGAGGCTACATCATAAAAACATCTCTTTCTCATTTCTCTCCTAATTACTCCCCCATCGGAAAGAAAAAAAAAGACAGGGAAAGTTCTTTACAGATGCATTGCATGATAATACCAATGATCGCAAGAGCACACATCTTTTCTAATTGGGATTCAATGTCCCTAAGAGATAACGAGGAATCCTGTCCATAATAAAATGAATTTATCTTGATTTTTCTTTTTTCTATTTGAGCACCATTAGAAGTTTGATCTCAGATCTTTACTTGCCTCCTACCCTGCAGTAGAAAAGAGGCAATAAATATGATATTCTTGTTTCCAGCATAACATCCTTATGCATACACAAGTAGAGTTTCAATGTCAGAAATTACTTTTACATCATCATCATTACTATCAACATCATCTTTCTTTATTGGTTACTTTGTACCCTTAAAGTGCCTTTACATGTAGATCTTGTTCAGTATAATCATAGATTCTTTTTTGCTGAGCCTTGAATCTTGAATCTGCCTTGTAGAGATATTTGGCTTCCTGTCGGATTTTAGCCAATGATCATGTGCAACCATCTTACAGTCAATCAAAAAGAAGTGTTTGATTTTGAAGATGGTCATTTTCTAATTTAGTAACATTGGCAACATATTTTAGGTGAAGAATTTTACAAAATTTGTGATACTATGAGTTTTAGTCATCCGCATTAGTTGTTCATTATTGCTAATGTAAAACCAATCTAAGTCACTGGGTTTGGGTACATCTACCCGGGTATTATTTTGGAATTTTTTAGATTGCTTTAATATTTTTCAATATTCAGGTTGGGGAATCTTGCATTTAGAGCCATTTGTGACCATTTTTCTCAGAAAAAAAACAAAAATATGCCAAGTAGATTCAATTCATAGAGAGTTCCCAGACTTGCACAGATATGCCATGATTATCAGGGCTTGGCTTCATCTAATTTCAGAAGGGGATTCTCCATCTGCCTCAGTTCCACTGAGGGCCAGCAAGGCCCATACAGAACAGGCAAGTTTTCCCATCGTCGCTGCAGGAGAAGGTCTGGCGATCAAAGGGAGATCCAGGAAAAAAGAATTAGCAAACTGAATTAGAATTTTGGTAGAGGATTCTCATGTTCACTTAACACTAGTGCCAACATACAGATGTATGAAAAATGAAATACACAAAAAAAACAAAACAACCGTGTAAAAGAAAAGTCATGATTAGCCACTGAATATAAACCATCATGTAACAAACATCTTTTGGCAGAAAGCCGTGTTGGGATTGATCAATCACAAACTTTGAAAAAGGTGAGATCAATGAATAAGTAACTTTTCTCATCTTTTATTGGATCACTAAGAAGTCCAAATTTTCAAAAAGAAACATGATAGATTAGAGACCAATTTAACGTCAACTTACACTCAATCTATTTCATGGGGTGGAGGAAAATTATCAAAAAACAAAAAAACAAAAAATTTTTTTTCTACGCATAATGAAGAGTTAATGTTAAGCCCTCTAGCTCCATTGGTGTCTCCAGTATGCATAGATACGTACAAAGATACATAGCCAGCCAGACCAACTCGAAAACTGAAGAATCCAATTGTGACTTTTGATTGGCAGTTTCTAAAAATACTTCCATAAAAACATAAAATTTTATCATTCATTCTATGATGGATTTTCTTTGTATCAATTTTGGGGATATATGTAAAAGTTTACTTTCTCTATAAGGAATATTGCTTAAAAGAAAAGCAGGGTCTTTCAGTAGAGCAATGGCATGATCTTCCTCAGAATATCAATCTTTTATAGTCATCATAAATTCATTGAATTATTAATCCTGAAAAGAAGGGTATACAAGCAATGCATCTTCTCAATAGTCACCTATGGAGCTGAAACTTGGAAACTAACCAAGAGACTAACCCGCAAACTGAAAACTATGCAACGTACATATGAATGAATCACATTCAACCACATCAAAAGATCACAAGACAGCGCAATAAATCAGGGAGAAAACAGGAGTCCGAGATATCATAGATTCCACTAGAAAACTTTAATGGTTGTGGGCTGGTCATGTTGCAAGAATAGCAGACAACCGATGGATCCCCAGAGATCACATGCGCAACCAAGGATCGCAGAATACAAGATGGAGAGATGAACAAGACAAATTCTGAAAGTATTGGCTCTGTGATACCCATGATAGAGGTGTGTTGAATCCTGGGAAAGGTCTACATCCAATGACTGATGATGATGATGATGAATATTTTTCTCTTTTTCCCCAATTATTTCAACATTATGGAACATTCTCATTTAGTTCTTTTTTATCATTGTTTGACTGATGATCATTATAATTTCATTATTGAACAACCATAGCCATCAAGGGTGGTGAATGCATTTTCTTACTAGATTTTAAATGTTTTTCCCTGGAAAACACCAGTGATGTCATAGAAAGAATTTTGTTCTGACTATATTTGTTCTTTGAATATAGAATTTATATGTATTTTATATCTATAAATGAAATTTTTTTTTACATGACTTCGAATTTTGATGCCACGTTTGTTCCATTATTGACTGTGATGTCGAGTTCTTCATTTAAATAAAATTAACCCTTCTATTCTTACAGATATATTTCTTATGTCTTGTTTTAAATTACTTTCATTACATCTCAAAGCTATGGCATTACTAAATCTACAGATATTCTTTTTTTCTCTTTCTTTAACCTTCGTTTTCACATTTTTAAATTTATTTGTTAGCTCAATCTATGTACATTAAAAAAACAAAAGGAGGTTGCCAACTTGAAACATACACTATACAAATAATTTGTTATATACTAAATAACTAAGCGTAAACATATATTACCTTTCTGCAAGGAAAAATAAAAGTAAATCCTTGTAGTTTCACGGACTTCACCGAATAAGACAGAGTCTGACTTTTCCCAAATACGTACAATTTTATTATTTCCGATTGATTAATAATCTTGGCTCAGAAGAACTCAACTGGTGTTTCTCTTCTATCTATTTAATTAATGCCAGCTTTGATTACACAGTCTACACAGACTTTGTAAAGAAAATTGCATACATTTTCTCTTTTTTTCTGCTATATTCAATACCATTGCGTGGTTTATTGCATTATTGTTGTCATGTAGGCAGTCACGAAAACTTAATCAGCATCATATGTAGTTTCTATTTGTGTTGCTTTTTTCCGGTTTCGCTATCACACAAATTTAGATTGACTGTGATCATTATCAAATCACCGTAGCCCCACAAATCATCCAACCAACCAGTCAAGTCAGCTACAGATTCTCCTTTCTTAACTCAACTGTGCGTGTCCCTGGGCACTCCTGGTCCTATTTTTGGGTTTATAACCTTGTAAATTTGTCATGAGTAAACCATCAGACTCTGTCTGAAAATTTTGGGGGGGGGGTTCTGGGATCATTTTGAACTGACAATGTGTGGGTAATTTTTTTCAGATAATTTTAGATAAAAGATCTATTTATCAAAGTTTTTTTCAGGTAATATTTAGATGATTAGTTCTATTTCTGTGACAGGCTGTGTGATTCATTTATGTGAAGTATGGAAATTATTTAGTTTCTTCATAATTGATTCTACAAGAACAGATTCAGTAACAAAGTCTGGGGCAATGATCAGGTGATATTATTCCTTATAATATAAGATGTTTTCAATCTGAATCTGCACTACAAACTTTCCTGTGTTTTTTTAAAAGCATTTCATCACCCTTGAATACAGCAAATGCCAAACAACCTTTTTTTGCAAAAGCAAAGTTGTTAAACTCCAGTACAAAGTCTTTTCTTACTGTAACAATGGCAAGAATCACGAGAACATTCCTAACAAAAATAAGGGACTGTAAACCCGCTATGTAAAACGCATATTCCTTACCTTGATTTGATCTCACAACCAACTGACTGCCTGCTGATCTGAGACATTATATTATATAAGTGCAAAATGATCTTTTTGGAAAATTGTAAAAATGAAGTGTGCTAATGTTAATATTTTGATTTATATTATTGTTAGATACAGTATTGTGAACCTTAATAAATCTTGGCCAAGTCTTTCATCTAGATTTCAGTTGCTTTTCATTGCAACTTCATTCTAGTTTGAGTAGCTGCAGCGAAAAGCAACTGAAATTGAAATGCATGTGTATATATAATAAAAACTGAATAGTTGAGATAATACATATATATATATATATATATATATATATAGACATAGACTAAGTGAACCTGTCTTATCAGGTGCTTTCAGCAACTAAATGTATATAGTATGATGCCCATATTTGCGAGATGATTGATTGAGAAATTAAAGAATAAATCCTCTTTTCCTCTCCCATCCAGATGCGATTAGTTTCTTTATCTCTCTCCTTATCAAACAACCTAAACGTTCACTTTGTAATCAATTCCTTTCACACAAGCAGCCAGCCAAAAAAACTACTTTTCTTTTTTGCCTCTCATTAGGTTTGATTATTTTGCAGTATAAAATCTAAACACGAACGGCCCATAAACACAAATTCATAAGAAGCGTTTGTGACTTATCATTACACTTGTCTCATTATTTTTGCCATTCATCTCCCTCCCTTTTTTTTTTTTACACCATCAAGATGACCGATACGATTATTATTGTAGAGTAATCATGACTGTCACCAACAGAGTCATTGTCTTCTAATCTAAAGGATATGTATATGTGTTCGTAAATATATAAATATATATTAACTATGGATGTGTGCGTGTCTAATTTAAAATAAATGTAAATGCTTACGCATACACAAAGAAAGACACTCACATACTAATATATGAACCACTTCTCTGCAAAAGCTACATAGGCTATTGACCTCATATTTAGCATGCTGACTGGGGAGAGACCAATTTAAAACATAGTTGATACAAAAGAAGAAGAAATGAAGTGAAGAATCAAACAACGTTGGCAAGTTTTTGGTAGAGCAAGCTTGACTTTCTAGGACAAGAAAATCTCATTAGTCCTACAAAAAAAGTTATACAACCAATGTATTCTTCTGATAGTCACCTATGGAGCAGAAACATGCAACCTAACCAAAAGATCGTTACCCAAACTGAGAATCATGCAAAATTTGCGGATATATCATAAGACAGCACAGTATATCAGTGAAAAAGACAGGAGTTTGAAACATCAGAGAAACTGTGAGAAAACGCAAATGGCAATGAGCTGGACATGTTGCAAGAATGCCAGACAATTGCTGGACATGACTACTCATTATATGGATCCCCAGAGATCATAAACAAAATTGTGGCTGACAGAAAATAAGATGGCTTGCCAGACTAGATGAATCAAGAAAATACTGGTTCCATTGTGCTCATCATAGAGAAGTCTGGCAAATCTTGGGGAAAGTCTAGCGACAGACTAACAGGCAGCCAATTTTTAGAGTTGTAGGCCACAATTTTGCGGCAAAGATGCTAAAATTCAGTTTTATAGGTACATTCCCCCATGGTAAAGATTGCAATCTACATGACATTGACATCTGAAGCAATTCAAGGTCATCAGAGGTCATTTCTGGCCATCTTGAAACAATTTTCAAAGCTTTTGGCGACAACTTAGCACCTATGAAATTCAGATTGGGCCTAAAGGTACATCTTTCCATGGCAAAGGTCATATGAAATCAGGATTTGATCATTGAGGTCATTTCTGGTCACTTCTAGACAATTTTCAGATTTGTAGGCTATACTTTTGCACCAAGGATACTGGAATTGAGTATATACATACATGGGTACAATTTCTCACTCTGAATTCCAAGTTGGAGTTCATTCAAGTTCATCAGAGATCAATCCTGATCGTATCTACTCAATTGTCCGAGTTTTGGGCAATAATTTTGCACCTATATGATTGTAATTTGGTATAGGCTTGAATCTTTTCTTGGCAAAAGACATAGGTAATGTGATATTGACCTCACAATTCATTTGAGGTCATTTAAAATCATTTCTGGTCAATTGTGGCTAATTTTCCAAGTTGTTAGCCAAATTTTTTTCATCCATGAAAGTGAAACTTGGCATACAGGTCAATTTTTTTCGCAGCCAAAAAATTCAGAAATGTGATGTTGACATTGGGGTCATTCAAGGCTACCCTATGTCATTTCTGGTTAATTTTTGAAGATGTTGGCTACAGTATTGCACACACAATGCAGAAAGTTTACATAGGAATAAATCTTTACAAGTCAAAAGTTATAAACAATGTGAGGCTGATGTTGGAGGTTACTAGAGGTTACTTGAGGTCATTTCTGGAAATTGCAACGAGGCACAAGGACG
This sequence comes from Thysanoteuthis rhombus, assembly GCA_963457665.1. Taxonomy (NCBI): domain Eukaryota; kingdom Metazoa; phylum Mollusca; class Cephalopoda; order Oegopsida; family Thysanoteuthidae; genus Thysanoteuthis; species Thysanoteuthis major. The sequence goes on along the minus strand of OY735203.1, from coordinate 5,765,095 downwards.
ATCTCTCAAAATCACTGGCCTTTACCTGACTTCTGCGTGTTTTTTCTATGTTCTATATAAGCTCTTCTAGGATTGGATCCCCAATCAATGTTTTCATGCCGATACCTAATGGGAAAAACATTCATGCAGTGTATCAAGAATCCCTGTCTAACTAAACAACAACATTTGTTTTGTTTTTTTATGCATCAGAATATCTATAAGGTACATCGAGTAAATAACTGTTTTTCCATTTGCTGTGTTATGTAAGAAGTATATTAAAGTACAAATATATCCTGTTTGTTGATATTTCAAGTTATTTTCCCCCTGGGCAACATCAGGTATCCCTGCTAGTATATATATATGTTGGTGCTTGCAGATTTTTTTTTCCTTTAAAATATATACACTTGTATATTGGGGAAATATTCTGGGAAAGTGAGATCAATTGGTATTCATCTGATTTTCACACAAATATAGTTTATGTAGTGCTAAGTAACATAACTTGTAGACAGAAATAATTTGGAACACTAGACTCATAAAACATTTTTCATGTTGACATATATATATATATATATATATATATATATATACTTTTATATATGAAGGGTTTCAGAATTTTTCCAAATGACTGACCACATTGGGTAGTGAACATTAACACTTCCCCAAAGTATTAATATCAACTTATTTCCTCTAACAGAATCCAACCTTGTTTGATATCATAATTTTAGAATAAATTATATATATATATATATATATATATATATAAATAAAAATATATATGATTATGAATTGCCTTATATTATGTAAAACTTTTTTGAGATGATCTCCCGTCATTATACAATTAGAATATCACTTACCCTAGACAATGTATATAGAATAAACAATTAAAGAAAAAGAAAATGGTAGTCTCTTGGTTAGATTTCAGTGTTTCAGCTCCATTTGTGAAGTAGTAAATGCTTAAATTTTCAGCCCTGTAGCTTCACTGCTGCAGCCAGTATGCATGATACATACAAATACACATGGTCAGCCAGACCAACTTGAAAACTGGAGAAATTTACGTTGATAGTTATGGTTGACATTTTCTGATAATGGAGCACTTCTGTGAATAAGATAGAAAAGATTTTTTTAGATTTACCCAATGGTGGGAGGAATGTAACTTTATTCAGAAGTTATCACCCTTTATGATAACATTCAATCTTTTTTTATATCCTATTCAATTGGATTTTGAGTTGAAAGGTTCCAATTTTTTTTTCACTTCATCTAATTTGACAATGGATATGACATAGTTTCTTTTTTGACGTCAATCTATGATGATTTGGGTGTTTCATATAAATAAAATCTGTTTTTCAAAATATCAAAAAAGATTTTTTAGTGGCCTTAGCTTAAGTAGGGATGGGATACCTGCTTTTGTTATAATTTGTTCATTACATCTAGTAGTTCTCTTCACAAGTGTCGACTGAAAAATTGAAAAATTATCCATAAGAATTCATATTGAATTTTTTGAAAAAAATTGGAAAATGTTCCAGATAAATTATCGTAACTATTGGTAAATGATTTTTGTGTTCACAATTGATGGATGTATTAATGATGTGTTGTTTACGTGATTCATGTAAAAATAGTTTCAAGAAGTTTTAAAGACTTTGCATTCAGACAAACATTTGTTCTCATAACAGCAGTAAGTACTTGATCATTCTGTAAAATTATGTGAGGCAGAAGAAATTGGCGACATGTTATTACTTCTTTCTTTGCCCATAAAATCGAACTGTAAAAGAGAGAGAGAAAAAAAATTGGAGTGTTCAAGGTAGATCAGCCAATGTCTAAGTGCAATGTAAATTTTTTCAAAAAAGAAATGTTTCAAAGGAGAACAGAAACAAAAGAAAGAAACAAAAGAATTTCAAGAGCAAAACAAAGAAATGACAGCCCCAGCTTGAAGCAATAAGTGAGATGGATTTGGATTTTTATTAAAAGAAAAAGAAAGAAAAATGTATAAGACTGGATAGTTACTCAATAAAAACTGTCTCATGACCTACATCATTTGTCAGCATGCCATGTTGGGGGTGATCTATTAGAGGAATAGGAAAAAGTAGGTGATCTATGAATAACGTTCTTCTCTCACCCTTTGTTGAGCTATGATCACTGAAAAAGTCTGAATTTTTTAAAAAAACCTCATGTGAATACCATTGGACACTAAATCAAGGATCAATCTAGACCTCCAGTTCTATTGGGGGCATCGTGCACACTTGATATATGCATGAATAGCCTGACAGACATACTGACAGACTGAAGAAACCCATGTTGACAGTTTTTGGTGGTAGTTTCAATTGATGGTTTCTAACAATGTGTTTCATGAAATAAAAGGTGTGAGTGGAAGGAGGAGTGTAAATCATCAAATTCCTGGGTGCTAACACATAAATGGAATGGAAATAAACTCTGGCAAGTAACAAAATGAAAGTCTTCAGATAACAAGAATTTTAACTGAAAATGGGTGAGATACAACTTGGCGGCCAAAGTATCAATCACCTGGGAAGTAATGGATTGGTAATTGCAGGGTTGGTGAAAGAATGCAATATGGAGCCTAATAAGTTAGAATTTCTTGAAATAGCATCTAAAATAACCATGTAACATGCAAGGAACTGGCTGATCTGTATTGGTAGCAAAGAGGGCTTTCATTTACAAACTCTTGCAATTTTGTCACCCAAGTCATATTTGGTCATTTCAGTTAATGATAATCTTGGGATTTTTGATGATGGCAGGAAATTTTAACATTTACTCCTAATTATGTCTAGAAAACTATTGTATTTTGAAAATTACAGACCTAAATATTATTTTGGTCAATTTGCAATGTAAGTTTTTGTTAAACTGATCCTTTAGTTTGTGTTGGTGCTTGTTAAAAAAAAATTCAACTTTTGACTTTTTTGGTCATCATGACCTAACAAAAGGGCAGTGCAGTAACTTATTCATTGATCAGCCCTTTTTCCAATCAATCACCCCCAACATGGCAAGCTGCCAAAAAATGTTGGTCACATGACTGTTTGTATTGAGGGACTAACCAGACACGTCTTTATTGTTCTTGTGACATAAAGCTCATTAGGTTGGCTACCCAGAAAATTCACCAAGAGAGTCTATTCAAAACTTCAAGGCCTGTCCAAAAAGTATACAACAATTTTGAATTTCTCAAGAATAAGTCACACAGCCATGATTTACCTTGGCAAGTTGATTCCGTGAATATATTGGGATTGAAAGGGAGTCCTCTCCTGTGAGCTCCTCCCAGACAATCAAATGGTCGATTCAAACAAATATTACACCCAATTAGACCGACAGAATTTGCCAATCAATTAAAAGGATCCTAAATTAGTTGATAAAGAGAGTGTCATGATCCATCAGGATGGTGTTTCTTCAGTAACAAGGCAAAAAATTGGCACAGCTTAGTCAAAAAGTCTGCATTCATCCACAATATTCATCTGATATTGCATCTTTAGATAAGCAGTTTTGAAGAATTTTAAAAAAAAAATACCCGTGGATTATCATTCATTTCACTCTTTATAAGATTGACTCAAACAAGTTTCCTGATTGCCTGCAATAGGTACATAGAGCAGTTCTTTTGCAAGCATTAATACAGAATACTCATAATTAAAAAAAGCATCTTAGGAATAACATTTACTTCAGTCTTTACAGAATTTTTTTAATTAAAAAAATTCAATTACCTCAATACTTGTGTTTTTATATCAGTCAAATCACCGTAGTCACTCAAATGGCCCAACCAACCAACAGCCAAGTTGCCCACAGATTCTTTTCTCTTTGCCACAGTGTGTGTATGCACACCTGGTCACATTTTTAGAGTACAACTTTGATATTTGCATGAGTACACCACTAGGCACCATTTTTTAGATAATTTTAGATGGAAACTAGTTCTGGTTAATGCATGGGCTGCAGTGATTCATTTATACAGAGTTTGGGTATATGTAATAAATGTAGCCCTATATTTCAGAAGATATCAGCTTATACAACATGATTTATTCATAGAAAAAACACTAATCTTATGAAAAAGATTCCATCTTGACTTCAGTATGTTTATTCTACCTTAAAAGTTGGTTTTCTATTCATTTTTTCTAGTATTTTCTATTAAATAAAAACAGATAATCCATTGAAGGCTTCTTCAATTCGATCTTGAATGGTAAAAGAGATTGTTATAGATCGGCCATGATACCGATGGGCCCATTTCACTCCTTGAGGGCCCTTTCACACTTGAAAGGTGATCATAGACTGAAATAATAAATTTGTATCTGTTCATGTTGTATTCCTTTCTGATAGGGGGTCCCTGGAACCTGAGAAGGGCTCTTAAGGAGGGCCATTGCAAAAAAATGTGCAGAAAGGCAAGTCTAGACATTTGAAAAAAAAGAAATAACTTATAGGAGTGAGCATATGAAGGATGGGTTACTAATTAGACTGGGTGCAATAAAGTCTCCATCTTCAAGTTATTTTATTTTAGTAATGTTTTTTGCAATATGACGACAAGCATTATCGTGCAGGAAAATGACATGCTTTTATATTCAACTGAGCACTAATCTTAATGTTATACTTTTTCTCCCTTCTTTCACTGATGTCGCAGTATATATTTTTTTCTGTTTTAGAGAGATGATGCAGTATTCTGATCCAGGAGATTGTGGAAGAGGGAAGAAGTTATGAAAGAGTAGGGAGGAGTATATGAATGGAGAATATATTAGAAAAAATCATAAGAACGAATTAAATACAGATGTATAGTTCAATTTGAATTTAAATTTAAATATAGGATTGAATGAAAGTTAATATGATATTAGATTTGAGTTTAAATCGTGATAGGCTAAGTAGATCAATTTTACATTTTCTGTAAAATTATTCCAATCAGATATGTATTTTTTGGTGATTTAGTTTAATCCATAACTTGTCATGCAAAACGGAATTAATTTTTCTCCTTCGTCTAAAATACTCTTGAAGACAAAGTGAGGTATCTTATCTAATGTGTTATGTACCAGTAAACAATTTTGCAATACCATTTGATTTACACTGGTTGTATTACTTCCATTTACACTGTTTCAAGATGTACAGTTTTGGTGCTTTGCATCCTCATTTACACCCAACCATTGTTCAGACCTTCAATTGTTATACAATATCCATGTTAAAATGAATCAAATGGTAACATGATTAATGCAGGCCTCTGAATTTTTGGTTCTTCTTCAGTTTGAATATAGCCTACAGGTCAAACACTTTTCTTGCCAATGGTCATTAAATAATTAATTTGAAATAGTTCTAATAAACATTTAAGTTTATTGTTGGTTCTCTGACTCAGGTTTTTGGATCATTTTCTGCTTCAACTTTCAAATCATCATTCATTAATGGTTTTAATTGATATCTCCTTTGATTTTCTTTACAAAAAATCTTCATCCGTCAATTTTTTAATCCCTGATCTCAACAGTCTCATTTTCATTTGAACTCAAACAAGTACTATCATTCTGATACAAATTATGAACCACCACCACCACCACTGATATATGCTATATTGGAGAAGATCAATTAAAAAGTTAGAAAAAAAAAGGGTGATTAATGAATAAGTTACTTTTTCCATGCCTCTCTGAAGGGCATTTGTACAAAATGATAAACTAGCTTAAACTGTATTTAAACTTGGTTCACCAATTCCATTTCCCATACTATTAACAGTTAGGCCACTTTACACCTTTTATACATATGTACACATATTCAAACATATGTGCCAAAATATACATACACAAAAATATGTGAGGGGAAAGGATGTAAATTCAGCAGAAAGTTATCGAAAAAATTGATAGTAAGGAAAAAAGAAAAAAGCTTGAGACTACTTAGTACATCTTGAAAAATTTGAGATTTACTAAGAAGTCTCGAGTCTTTTTCTACATCATCAACTTTTTCCTTAACGTGCACAGAAATATATACACCAGCATGTATTTGTATGGACATATAAACTCAGAATTGCACAATCACATGCTTACATATAGTTACATTCCTGTATGCTTATAGAGGTGTATGAAAACACATGCACACAAACACACAATGTCTTCAAATATAAAAATGTTTTTTTTGATACTATATTACTCACAGATATATAGAACGTTATGATTGTAGAGACACTTTATTAGGAAACATATTTTGTCTGACACTAGTGTTAACCAGTAGCAGATCTAATAGTTAACCGCATAAGTTAATTCAGAAAATGACTATGATTTGATACTCAAAGACACATCCACCAGGAAGCAGTTTTAGCACGACTCTACCAACTGAACTAAAGAACTCTTGGCAAGCAGCAGTCAAAAACGGGGACCTTTGGATTGCTCATCTCTCTACTCTGTGGTTTTAGGCATAAATATTTATATCTATATATATATGTGTATTGTACAAAAAAACTGTCCAATCTTATGATACACATAGATATAGTATATACAAGTAGAGACATATTCAGCTCTGAAATATATTTGTAAAGTAAGTCAACAAAATAATGCTATTTCATGATAATATGAATTGTCTGCAGCTCCAAGCAAAGTATTGGATAACTGGGAGTTCAGTTGGCAAGACACTAATCTGTGACAAATGAAAGAAGTTTAAACAAAAGAAAAATGAAGGGAAGGCGGCAGAGATGGCTCTTTTTTTTCATACAAAGCAATAAACCACTAGAAACTTGTACCTGAAGGGCCCCAACACAGTTCTGTTGTTTTGCCAATATGATAACAGTCATAAGGAGATAACCTGCTGCTCACTAATGATGCAGGGGGTCGTTCTTATCCCAAAGAGACAACAGTTGAGAAAAAATAAGGAAAAACATTCTTTATTGTTACAGTCATAGAGCATCCTCTTTTTTTATGTAATGAATAAAACAGCAGTTTAAATGTACCTACTCCATTGTTTATGAATATCAATAGTAAAATTCACTTCGATTTTTATGGTAGTTTTTTTGTGAATGTTGTAGATTTTACATCATATAAAAACCTAATATTTTGCATAAGAATGTAGATAGTCTTTAAGACTGCAAACATACAAGTGACTGTGGAAAGAGTAAAAAAAGGAGATGACCAAAGTTCTGTCTGGAATTCTGAATACAAAAAAAAAAAAAAAGAATATGTATAATCCACACATATAATTGTGTTTTTGCACTCTGTTACTAAGAGATGTTACTGATGTGGTGAAGTGAAATTTTATATTTTGATGAGGTAAAACAAATGCGAAATTTAGAGAATAATATTAGATATAAAAAAGTATAAAAAACAACCATAACATTTTTAAAAATAATTTCTGCGTCAACAGAACACTATTCTCCAAGCTCACTGCAATGCAAATCCCTATTATCCATGTATACAAGGTGCAATGTATATATATATATATATATATTTCATATATACCATCATTTTTGATAGCGTAGGTAAACTAGTATGTTATTGATTAAAGACAGGGAAAGGGGAAATAGACTTTCATTTTTCATACACGTTATTCATTAGTTTAGAGAATCCAAGATTTCTGCTGATACTGGATAAATAGTTATACAAGTGAAACTAACTTTTGATTTTAAATGTAATTTGATTTTGGTTTAGGACTGAACACCAGTCCAACACAAAGGTGAAATTCCAAAGTTAAGTAAACTCTTCCGCAGTGAGCAACTTCTGTTCTCAAAGGTTTTCGCAATTTTTTCGAAAAAGTCTATCAAAGTTCCATTACAATTCATTCTTCTTTTAATTTCAAAGCAAAATCTTACATATTTGCAAATCCTCAGCTCATGGATTTTCAAGGTTTCATTGCAGTTTTAGACAACAAGGTCTCTTTCTTTGATGCAAATCTTCAGTTTTATGAGTTTTTAATGATAAAAATGTTCTCTCATCATGATGATCTTGATAATGAATGTGTTTAAATAGCTATCGCAATCAATGAATTTGACATCATCAAAATATATTCTTTTAACTTGAAATTTTGCTTTTAATTACTAGATCTTCTAAAAGTATTGGACAAATGGCAAAGTCTTCAGTAGTTTCAGAAGTTCACGAATTAACTGCTTTGAAGTAAATGTTTAATAATCCAAGTTTTATGAAAGCAAATGACTTGACATCAAGCTTAATGACCGCAGAAGGAAAGCTAAAGTGAGCAAGCTTTAAATACACGTACACATATATATAAATATAATTCATATACGCGAATCATATATTTACTTAAAATTTCTGTATATTGCTCTATATATACATCAAAATTTGAAGATATAATGGTGTCATATGAATATTTTGTAGCAGTATACAGATGAACAAATATCAAAGAACATATCCCTGCATGCAAACATATGCATATGTATACCAACAGCAATATATATTTGCATACAAAATTCTGATATACATATCTCACAAAAATGCAATATAGTCAATTAAAATCTTACAAATGCGGACAAATATATCTCTCAGGATATTAATTCAATTCGATAAATATTAGTATACTAGCTACATAGCCGTACTATATATCTATCTATATATATATATATATATATAAATATATGCATATTGAACGGGAATAAGGTTCCAGTTTTGCATTACATTTACATCATGAATAGAGCCCTGCTCTAAAACCGATAAAGTTGCCAGTTCGATTCCTGCAGCAGTATATTTATATGCGCATATGCATATTTATATATATATATGTGTATATATGAATAGGACATATGCATTAGTATATTTACAAATATTATCATGAAATGAATATATAATCTCCATTTGAAAAGATATTTCATTATTATATCATGAATGTATTATAGACAGTCTAAACAAAGAAAATGGGGTAGCTGCCTTTTATGCTGTTTTGGCCAAATGATACATTGACTTGTAATTTGTATGTAATTACAGGCGTTCATTTCACAGAGAGTTCAAGAGTAATAAAATTCATTTATGATTATATTTATATACATTAGTGTATTGTGTGTGTGTATATATATATATATATATATATATATATATATATATCTGTATAAATACGCATATGATTCTTAAAAGAAGAAAAAATTATATATACTGCGTATTAGTGTTTCATTTTACTTATGATGTCTAGGCTAAACGATACATTCGCCGCATAGTGACAGGAGATCATTTCAAATAGAGTTTCCAAGTAATACAATGCCTTCATAATTATATATAAGTGTATATGTATACATTCATACATATATATGTATGTATATATCTACATAAATGTATATTATAGCTGCGTATATACTTGTGCACCCATGCCTACTTTGCGAGGTGATGTGTTTTTTGCTGGAATCTTCTTTTGCAAATCTTATATAATCTCAGCCCTTTTCAAATATTTAAATTCCCTCCAGGCCAAGAGTATCAGACGGATTTGGTTGAATTTGTTGAATTTAGACGCGAGCTGCTTTTAATATGTATAAACATGCTGGAAGTCGGATGCCAAAATCAGACCCTTTTAGAATGAACATGTCTGGTTAGTGTTCAGAAACCAACTAAATGCCATGTTTGGGGTGATCAATGAAAAAATCAGAAAAAGGGATGATCAATGAACAAGTTACTTCTCTTTCCTTTTTTGAACAGTGATCAAAGTCTGATATTGTGATACAGTACAAATCTTCTTGAACTTCTCACTCTCTCATTTATATATATATATATATATATATATATATATATATATATATATATATATGTATATATATATGAGAGAGAGAGAGAGAGAGAAAGATACACTTGCTCAAGTACCCGTTGTTACCCCAGAAAAGGTAATCGATACTGAATGGCCATTTTGTAAATTCTAACACAGACCCTGCGTCATGTAACCTACTTTCATCCTGGGGTCATTATCCTTGCAAATTAATTTGAAGCCATCTGCCTGAGATTTGAAAATACCAAAATTAATCTGACCCTAAATTGACATTTATGAGTCTATCATATGTTGATCCTGGGATGAATTTACCTTGGTATGACAGTTTGCTGTAGGGTGTAGCCATCTCAGTTATACTTGAAATTGCCACCTTGACTGACTGCTTGAGGTTACAGGAGATCAGAACCACTTATTCTATGTTCATTCTGGGATGGTTACCCATGTACATAAATTTGAAGCCTTCAGGGTGAAGCTGTCTACATAAGATTTATAAAAATATCAACATTGAACTGACTCCAGATTGCCCTTTCGGGGTCACCAGAGGTCACTGTATAGTTATGTTAATCTGGGGGTCAAGTCACCTTCATACACATTTTTTCAGCTTCAATGATATAACCATTTAGGATTCTATAAAGCATAAAATTACAAACAAAGAAAGATTCGGTGGTTGTATATAAAATTGTTTTGCAATCTCCCATGTTGGAAAAAAAAGATGAAAATTTTTTTGCACTAAAAATATATATAAAAAATATCATGATTATATGTGTGTGCAAAAGTTCCCCATAACCTTTTTTTCAAAAAAACTAGAGACTGAATACACAGCTCAAAGTCTGTTTTTTTTTTGCTGAGAACTCTTGAGCACATCTAATACTATCAGCCAACTTATCTATTCATTGTATATATTTATCAGCTACGGCTGCGTCTGTATGGAATCACTTAAGAACTCTAAAGTGAACTTTTTCGAACAAACACACAAAGAAGAAAATGTTAAATGTTATGCCAAGCAGCTACAATAAAGAATCGTGAGATGGCAGCTCTCCATCTGAAATCTACAGGTCAATTTGGATAAGATTCAGAAAAGTTGAAGACATTTTGAAAAATTCAATGCAAACATCAAAGAAATACAGTTATCCCTTGATATATATGGGAGTTCGGGGGCCGCGAATACAAAAATCTGCGAACAATTTTCACTGACCCCCCACACCAAAATCTTTTGGTCCCCACAATCCATAGAACTTGTATCATAAACAATAAGCAAGTACTTTACTGTTCTCTAATTGTTAATGTAATAAAATCAATAAATATAGTAAAACATTCAGCAAGAATTTTAAATTACAAAACTTGACTTCATCATTTCTGGCAACAGACCCATCAGTTATTGCGGAATCAATATTTCTTTAGTCAAAAACGTAAAAACAGGCTTAATGTGCTCAGGAATCCACTAAGAGTGCATAAAGGTTTGTTTTTTTTTTTTCTTTCAACTAACTTTATGTTATTTTCTGGTAATTATAACCAAAATTAACCAAGTTAATCATTGCGGTTTTAAAAGGTTGTTAAGAAGTAGATGCTATAATTAAATAACGGGAAAACATAAATTTTATAAAACCTCACAACTGGGATTATTATAATTCTTTCTCCTTTTTATGCTACTATTTTTGTTAATCTTTTTGTTGCTTTTGGAAAATTTTTAACTGCTCTGAGAAAAGTTGCTATAAAAGCAACAGAGATATCTAGATGAAGGCAAATAGTGGCAATAAAATGAAAAAAATGGTTAACGATTTATAATACTTAATCTACTTAAAAATAAACGAATAAATTTGTTTATAGCACAATGAATAGGGAAAAGAAAATGAATGTCTAAAGTACCAGTCTACAAACCAATTCATGAGTATTTAATCAACATATAAACTGGTTTTATGTTATGTATATAAATAAATAAACAACGCAAATATTATTACGATGCATTTATGATTTCTTCAAGTTTCCACGTTTAGTTTATATTGTACAGTGTATTTTCCATGAAGCATTTTTCGCCAGGGTGCCATAAAACTCCCTCCAAAACTGACATCTAATTATTCTTGACTGAACTACAAATTATTAAAACTGTGAATAGAAAAAAAAATGTGAATATAAAAGGATACTAGACTTGTTCAGAGTGGATGAGAATTACGTTCCTGTCAAAAATTAGATTCATTTTTGGTATATCCATGAATTTTTTCACTCGGGATTGACCTGAGAATGAAAAAATTCCAATCGGGAGCTTTTCACCCAACCTGGTCATAAAAAAATAAGACAATGCTCTCAGAGTGCTTTAGATATACAGGTTTTGACTACTTTTTGAATGTTTGCTTCAGGTTATTTTTTTTGCTTTTTTAAAAATGCGGAAAGAGAAAACAGTATTTACTGTTCGTACTGTAGCAAGCTATTATAGAGACAGCATGTTCCCTCTTACACACACTCCCATTTCCTTTACCTTCAACTACACAATGTTCATACATCTAATTATAAAATAATTTATCTTGATTGGAATATTTATGCAAAGAAGATTGACTCATGCCTGAAAGAAGAGAATCTTATAAAGTGTAATAAACTATGATTATTCTGTTATCTTTCTCTTACCGTTTCTGTTCATAGGTGAATAAACGAGAAAAAATGTTACATACTCTGATACAATAATACTATTGGGATGTTTGTTTGTATTCAGTCTGTCCCTGATAACAATTCAGTTAAATATTTAAAAGAATTTAAAAGATATAAAAATCTGCGATCACAGTCAATAATTGAACAGAAGTAGGGTCAAAAGTCTTGTTAAGAAATTCGATTAAAGAATAAATATGGTCAGAATAAATTCTACGTTTGACATCACTGGCATTTTCTACTGGAAGACATTTAAAAGCATTTTGATTCTGGAGAATCTAGATATCATCAATAAACTCATTAGATTAAAGCCCTAAAAAGCTTTTTTCCAAAAGTCAAGAAAACTTTTTTACAAGTGAAGTACTGACTCCAATTTTCAAGTCTGTAGACAAAATGATATGGCAATAAATACTGGAACACACAAACAAACACAAGCACTTATAAGAAAGGCTAGAGCCTTTCAGTATCTTTGAAAGGCTACCGTTGTTGAATGAGATAAAAGTTTTTCATTTTTCTTTATGACGATGCATGAGAGAGAGAGGACCTGACTGGTGAAGTTTAATCTTACAAACTGGTTGGGAACTGTGTGACAATTTTTTTTCATTTCAGATCTTTAATACTTTCATCAATATTTTTGCTGATTTCGATTCTTTGTCCGATCACTAGCAATCTCTTTGGGTTGTTTCCAGTTGACCGATGATGATAAGGATGACTGTCACAATTCAATTCTACTACTGCCTCCACTTTCTATGGACACTTTCCATCCCTATTTCTGTGATGAGAAATTATGGTTATTGTACTCTATACATAAATAATCCCATGGGTACTATACTATACTACTATCAATTTACAATGATTAAATGAACAAAGTTGATGTACATGCAAATTGCAACGCTTGTAAAAACTCTTCATTAGGATGAATTTCCATGAGCACTTAGCAGCAAGCTGAGCACACCCTAAGCTGAGTGAAAAACATAATGAATGGAGTCACTATCTACCTTATTCAAAAAGGAAGTAGCAATCAAAAAAAGAGCCTTTGGGTTGCCTTCAATTTGCCAAGTGCATTACAAGTCTTTGATTTGGACTGACATACATCGATTTTCATGCATGATTGTAAAATTTAACCCAACTATTAACTAGTTAGCCAACAAAACTACCAACTAAGTTTTCTTTAGTTTTCAAGTTGGCTGGCTGGTTGACTAGGTAGCAAGCTATGTGTCATGTAACACTTTCTATTCAGTGGTAAACCAGATTTGTCTTTGTTGTTGGTTATCCTATATTTGAAGATTCAAGTTAAATTAGGAAGAATGCAGAAATTCAATTTCTGGAGGATGCTAGTTAAGCTGTCATTTCACTATCATTTCATTCTTCAAATTGTTATTTATTCTTAGTACCATGTACAAAGACATACTCGAAAGTTGGGAAATCTAAGGCATGGAATGTTTTCCCACCGTGAAAAAAAAGTCGATAGAAAATGAGTTTCTTTATTTCCTGGTGTGATTCTAAAGAGATGTATGAAAAATACTGGGTATCTTGAAAGATGAACAAACTGATTAATCTGTTACATTTCCAAAATTTGGGTGCGGCTCATGGTACCTTGTATCTTGGGTGTGCTCTGCACTATGAATGTACAGAAAAACAAAAAATGTGACAGTGAAAAGCGACAGAGAATAAAAGCTCTTTTGGTATGATGCAGGGAAGGTGGTTCGATTGTAAATCGTGAGATTTCATCCCAACGCTTTTTATCCCCTGATGATAGTGTTGAATCCAAATTCTGTTTTCCATAAATTCTCAAATTTCTGAAATCAGAACCAACTCCCTCTACATTGTGCCAAAATCTTCATTCTTTTGTGCATCCATAGCTCACAGCACATCCAAAATACAAAGCACTATACACCACTGGGTGGCACCTCACATGGACGTCTGTTGCCACTTTTCCAAGGGGTGGGGGATAAAGGTGCAAAAGTATACTTGTATGTTAGCAGCAAACCCTGTTACCAACAAAAAATAATACAGTTTTAATACAGGAGCATCAAGTTGGGATTACATAAAACAATTGTACAACACCATTATCCTTTATTGATTATAAAGTATTATGAAGAGTCTGAATGGACATTTGACATTAACCTTGCTGGTCTTCTCATCTGAGATAACCTACACTCATTGATACAGAAAGCCTCTTAAGATTTCAATGGAAGCTCCTGCCATTGTCTAATAGTCCAAGACCTGGTCACAACCTAGTCTCCGATCACTCCTCCGGACCAGACTTAAGTACAGAAACTCATCTTTCACAAGTCTTTTTTTTAAAAGTCTTTCTGAAAACAAAGGGAAGTAATCCTATATTATGAAGTTTTCCAAGGGAAATAATCAAACATTAGTGACAAAGACAACCAGAGGGTATATAACATGTGCTCAATCAATGTCGCTAGGTCAGATTATGGTCAGAGGCTAGTGATTCATGGCATGTCTGAAGCGTACGTCTCAGTGACCACTAAAATGTCCGCTTGTGTTTATGGACTTTCAAAAGGCCTGCATTCTAAGAATGAAACAACAATGACCAAACTTCGAATACTATCATTTCAATGTATTATATGGGATATGGTATACTATCATTTCAATGTATTATATGGGATATGGTATACTATCATTGAGGACAAAATGCCGGTAGCAGGGATTTTTGAGAGAGAACCTTCAATATCATCATGAATGAACAATCGTAGCTATTCAAAATGACAAAAAGTTCTATCCTTTTTTTTATTTGTCTTTTGATGTGTTTCAGTGATCCTGGCCATACCATTTTGTCAACAACCCTGAAAATTAGCATCAGTAATCCATTAGACCCTTTCTAAAAACTTTTTTTTTCTTTTAGAAAAAAAAAAAAAAAGAAGCTTTTTTTTCAATTTTTGGGGGCCTTATTCTCATTAAAAAAATCTAGATTCTCCTGAATTTAGATGTTTCCAGATGTTTTTTTTACTCTATTTTGGATGCTTTCCACTAGAAAATTGCCAGTTATATCATAAATGGAATTTATTCTAACCAACTTTATTCTTCGACGGAATATTTTTACATTTTTTATTTCAAATTTCAATGCTACTGTTGTTCAGTTATTGAACATCCATTATTATCATCATGTTTCCTAAGTTTTCCTGCTCTCACCAGAAGTCAGGTGGTTCTTGTTGCAGATTGAGTAACACCAAGTTTTCCTAAATCTCCAGCATCTTTCTCAGTATCCACTTCAACTCATACAATGTCTCAACTCTTCCTTGAATTCCTAATTTGTTCCATCTTGCATCTAGTGTTTTTGGCAATGTTCCAAGTGTGCAATGTTCTGTAGCCCCTAGGCAAGGCCCTGATATTTATCATTGTTTCAGTTGTTCCCTATGGTCCACTGCCATGGCTTTATCAACAATCTGGCTGATCCCCCTTTCCTTGTTTATGACTATCGGCTCTGGTCATCTCACCTGGATGGAGAGGTCAGTTTGAATATCAGTCTCAAAGAATCTTACTTTCATTTTTGACAACAGCTTCTTGTTTACATGTTCAAAACCAAATCTTCAGCATAGTTTCCAGCAAATGACTGTCCCTACTCTATAGTGCCTGTATTCCTTTTGAGCGAATTGGCTGCATTCACATAGGTTGGTTCACTTTCTCATCTTTTTCTTCCCAAAGGCAGTATTCAATGTTCCCAGGTTTCACCTATTTTTGCATAGATAGATGTAGATTTTGCTGATACATTCCCCATGGGCTCCAATGATAATGGATTCTGTTTATTTCATCCATTATATTATGATGCCCATAATCTTAAGTGCTTAATTGCCTGGGGGGTCAGAATAAGCAGGGTTTTAAGTGACACGACTCATTAGGATCTGAACAAAATAAAGAGAATGATCCAAAGTAGGGGTTGGGTAGGCATATGGGAAGTAAAAACACAGTATTGACAGGAAAATAAAAATTATTTTCATTTCAAACAAAAGTTAAATAAACATGTCTCTTGGTGGTGTGAAATTTCAAAATCAGTGAAATTAGAGGATATAATTAAACTTGGTTGTCCAAGTTCTCCCCTTGCACTGTCTATGATAGTTGTCATTTGATGAGAAGCCCAACTACACACACACACTATTAAGAAGGAGGAAGTGATTAGCAGGGGGGGTTGATTAGAGTGGAGAGGGTAGAAATTGTTTCCTAAATTAATAAGCTGCGGTTAGGGGGATGTGAAACAGCGTAATTTTCCTCGATTTCTCCAGCAAACAGAAAAAAAATGAATAAAAGGAGCTGATAAGGTCAGCAAAAAGTACTTATATAGCAGAGAAAAGAAACAATTTTCAACTTTTTACTTATGAATACATTCACTTATTCTTGGCACCATGTTCTGACTGTGTGGAACTGGTTCAAATCTCAGTTCATTACCATTGTGAATTACAAATCAAAATTCTTAGAAAATATTCTACGGTGGGTGTCAGGATTTTCTGTTCAGTCTAAAGCAAGTCTACATTCACTGAACAAAGTTTACAATGGTTGCCCGAGCCGACCTGAACTCTCCCTCGTACCCTACTGAACACAACCATTCCTTTTACCATCTTCTTTCAACCTACACAGATCAAATGAGTTTCTCTTGAACCACTCACTTATTCTGTACTAAAACAATGAGCTATTGGAAATGGAGTGGTCTCCCGGAGGCAACAATGAAACAACTTTGATGTTTCAATACAATTTCTTCACAGTAGAAGTCTGCCAATTCCAAAGACACAAGTATGGAATTATTCAAGCAGAGTCAAATCAATTAATTCCTTCCTTTTCCTTTTTCACCTTTTTTTTTTTCAATTGAATTCAACATTTCTTCACTGTTATTAGTGACCGTCAACCAAAACTGTCAGCATCAACAGAGGTTTTGTCAGTTTTTAAATAGGTCTGGCTGGCCGGCTATCTATGTATGTGTTGTGCATATAAGCCACGAAAACATAATCAAAGAGCTGAAAATTTTTAAAAAGTTAATTTTTCTTTGTATTCTTTAAAATGCCCTCCAAAAGTGGTTTTCAATTTGAGGGTTCATTTTTCATTGTAAGTTAATGCTGAATAGTCCCTTTGGCTTATGTCCAGCAGTGTTCATGCTCGTTTACTTGAAAATTCAGAGTCAAGGGAAGTGATTTGTTCATTGATCATCCCTTTTCCTAATTTTTTAATTAACAACCAACAACAAGGCATGCTGCCAATAGACATTGGTGATGTGATGGTTTCTATCAAGTAACTAACCAGACCTGTTCTTTTCTTTTCCTTTTTTCCCACTTGAATTCAATTATACATTTCTTCGCTGCTTTTAATGTTATTATTTATTTCTATTTGCGTCCATTAATGTAAGTAAATAAGCTAAGCTAAGACTATGTGAGGCTGTATGAAATAGAGTGTTAAGTCTTTGCAGTGTTGGTCAGTAGATGAGTAAGTAGACGGTGGTGATGGGGGGTAAGAAAGACAGATATCGGGAAAAATTCTTCATCATTAGTAGAAAAAGAAAAGCTCTTGAAAATTCATACCCAGTAAGTCTTTTTTTTTCCCCTTCCTGGTGTGTTTTATTTTATACCTGTTCAGCTGATGTATAAAGTTGTAGAAGTTCTTAAGTGAAAAGATATTAAGATAAATACCAACTTATAATGGCCAGAACGAGGCTTATATGCATCATAATACTTCACTGCGGTCTTTCATGTTATGGAAACATCAAGTTGAGATAAAAGATCAATTCTTTTCCTTTGGTCTAATCTTAAGTATGGAAGACAAAAATTAATCAATAGAAAAGTTTGGGGACACTTTTTTAGCAACCAGAGAACGATAAATAAGTAAATTTCCATAACTCTTTGTGCGATGCAATTTGGGATAAGTGTTGTACTGCAGTTTTTGTGCTAGTGTCAAGATATACCCATAAATTTCAAAGTAACTTTATCATGTTTTTAAACAGATTAAACAGCTGATTATTTTCTTGAAGGGGCAATATACATTACTTATAACACTACGACTGATGACGGGTTGTACTATCATGTATTTTACAAATGCTTCAGAAATTTTATGTTAAGACCAGATTCGAATTGGTTAGCAGCGTTTCTAAGGAATTAGGCGACCAGAATAGACAGTGGTTGAAGAGAGATAGACGGCATTACTAATAAACAAAGAATGTGGTTATCTTAAGAGGAGAGTGGATATCAGAGAGAGAAAGAAAAAGATTATTTCTTCTTTATGACACACTAATTTACATTCTTTTTCTTTTAAATATCAATTCTCTGGGTGAAAAAATATGACTGCAAAAAGAACAGAAGAAGTTTAGAAAAAAAAAGAGCAAACTAAACAGTATTTATTGTCACTGTATACACTTCATACATATTTATATATATATATGTTGAAACTTTTTCAAAGCCTATGAAATATAGTTTTCTGTATTTCTGGAGAAATTATTTTTCTTGTATTAAGAAAATAAAAATTGTGGGATCTTTAGGGATTCTCATCAAAAAGTATGTCAGCACTAATGAACATACAACAGTGATTCACTTAATGGCTGTTACAGCATGTCTTTAATTATCTTTAATTTACAAAGATTTCACAAAACATAATATTCCTCAAGAAAAATCTCAGTCTATCTTGCAACTTTTCTCTTCTTGCTTCTGTAGTTCAACTCAAGCAGTCTGGGGGGAAAAAAGCAATAAAAAATTGTCCATTTCTAAATACTAATTGGATCCAATTTATTGGAATTGATTACTATATCATTTTTGTATGCTAACAAAATCATTATTAGAAACTGTCAACCAAAACTGTCAACAGAAGTTTCTTTCCGTTTCTTAGCAGGTGTGGCTGGAGGGCAATGTATGCATCATGTAGCTAGAGGGCTGAAAATTTTAACATTCACTCCTTATTATGTCCAGAAAGAAACTTTTTTAACCCCCTCCCCACCAGAATAGGTTTTTAGAGGGGGATTCAAATTCAAATTGTAATGTAGGTTTATGCTAAATTGATCCCTTAGTTTACATCCTCATTTTTTAAAAATTCAGACTTTTTCAGTAATTATTGCAAAAAAAAAAAAAACAACAAAGCTGGATAAGTAACTTATTCATAGACCACCCTTTTTTCGAATTTTTTTCAATTAAATCCCCCAGCATAACATGCTGCCAAAATACATTGGTTACATGACAGTTTCTTTCTGCAACTAACCAGACGTTATATTTGGAGTTAGTAAGGATATGAGCAATAGTAAATTCAATGTGCATCATTGGAGAATGAGAATGGTTAAAAATTCTTGAAATTGAATAGATTCTTTTTTAGAAAAGGACTTAAAAAATCTAGGGTTGGTTGAAAATAATTAGATACCTTGTGTGTGTGTGTGTGTGTCAGCACATTTACTTATGATACTGGTCAAGTCGACTTCATCTAAACTCCATTGCTCAGATTGAATGGTTATTCCACACTCAGGCCCTTTGCCTATGATCCCACTGCTGTGGGAAACTCTCTAGACAGTCTTCATTTATGAAACCAAGCCATTCATTCATACATCAACCAGTGATAGGTATTAGTGTGTGAGTGTTACAAGAAATATCCCTAAGACGGTGATCACAGTTTCTGGTCAGAAATTCAAGAATCTGGTGAGTGTTTAATTGATGTTCTCATTTGTATCTATCATACACATGTAAGTATCCATTCCAATCCAGTCAAGATTTGTATTCAAAGAAATTTCAGATGTTCAGAATTTATTGCAGCGAGGCTCTGTACACCCTAAAATAAAAACACACTTTATATAAACATTTATACACACACACACACATAAATAGATTACTATATCCGTACCTCACATAAATGAATCACCGTAGCCCCGAGTGTACCAGAACTGATTATATCTAAAATTGTCTAAAAAGAAAATAGCTCTTTCATCTGAAATTTGTCAAATATTTCAAGAACTCACTTCATGTAAGACAATACCATCTTCTTTCCTTCTCTCTGCTTCTATCCATGATGTCACCTTAGGCACATCCACTTTGAAGGCAATATATCCACTCACCTTAACAATACCCGACTTTCTCATTAGTCAATTAAGCAAAATAGATTAAAGAGTTGGTGGAAATACTAATTTGAAGTGGTTTCAACAATGATACCATTCTACAATTCTTCATTTTTTTTTTGTTGTAAAGATCAACTTGATTAAGTTTAAGAGTCAATCAAAATAAATCATTCTAACATTAGGGAGTTTATGAACCTTTTGAAACAAGTATTTGGCCCAATAGAGCAGCCGATTACTACAAAATTTTAAATAATAAAGGAAAAAAAATGGAAGAAGTCTTTTCTCACGAATCTATCATGACCTGGTAATTAAGTGAGTATCAATGTATTTTTTTAAAATTAAACTTAATCAAATTTCAGAGTCAGCCAGAATGAGGCACATCAAAGATTAAAAGGTTAGCATGAAATTCTAAAAAATGACAAACGGAAAAAGTCTCTTCAGCGTGACTATGATTTTTTTATGAAACAAGTTCTATTCTTTCTTAATTTATCTATTGGTGTTCTTTCTGAGGCCACTTCAAAAGAGTTTTTTCCAAATGAACCATCCTTTGTGAGAACATCTACCAATGGTACACCACTTCATATCTATGACAGTATCACTTCCTCTTTCTTGACCGATTGACATTTCCGCACGTAGTCTGATGTCACATTTTCTTTCAATTGTTTCAGTAGCATCAAACAAACTTTTATTGTCTACCTTACAGTGCATAGGTAAAATAGAGTTTCTGTTGTAGATTATTTCTGCAACTATTGTGCCATAAGGAAAGATATCTACCACAACCTTTGACAAATGATAGGGTCACTGCTGCTTATGTGGATTTGACCACTCTTTCAACCTTAATGGTTTTCCATGTGAGAGGACAAGCTGTCATTTTTTCATTTGCAAGAAAAACAATTTATCCATCTAAACTACCTCATCTAGAAGATTATCATGCCTTGCATCTGTATGCATTATTTTCAAGTTTTTGAAATTTCTAAGTTTAGCAAAGCAGATGGCTCTTGGAGAATTTTTGATACGTCTTAGTTCATTTGCTTTCTTCAGATGGCTAACATTCGTGATTGCTGAGTTCAGCTGGCCAACAGCAAAACCTATGTCAAGGCATGAGATACTAGCAATCCAATTAAATCATCCAACAAGACACTTCAGTCTAAATGAATCATCTTTCTGAATTTGTTGATGTTAGCCCATGATGATAGGCTCAATTCTCCTGATATCTCTCCAAACTTATGTAGATAGAGAAATCTGATCCAGTTCAATGCCAATGTACTTGGAAGCAGATGAATGCTTACAACTTATGTCAAATGTATCCCATAATTTTTCTATAACAAACTCCTCTTTAGTTTCACCCAACAATTGATCATAACTACCCCCATCGAAAAAAAAACACTCACACGCCAGAATACCCTCAAGACCATTTGTAAAATGCCACAAGAAAAGACTTTGGTTGTATGTGCACATTCTTACACCAAGTTTAATCTTCTCTGCTTTGAGACATAGAAACCATATGCTAGAAGCATTGGCTAATCCATATACAATGTTCCTAGACAAAAGCTGTTTTGTCATCAATAGAATGAAAAGCCTACAATTTTGAGGCTATGAGGCACAAAATAATTTGTACACTTTCTCATATACATGTGGGATTGTCTGTCCTACATACACAGATCTCCTCAAATCCTCAACACATAGTTGAGCTTTTGTTTATAACTTTCCATTGATAATTTTCAGTTTACAAGGCAACTTCCCGACATGCAATATTGGCCATCTTTCTCAACCTGATCACAGACAATTTTTCTTTGAGCTCTCTAATTCTTTATGTTAAGATCGAAGGATGTCTCAGTTTGAAATATTTCGCTTATTTGATTTTCCATTGAAGTATCATCCAACTGAGATAATACTGGGTTTAAGTGGACATCGTCATTGAATTCTCTCCATTCTTCAACATCTCTGTCAAAATCAATCACTTGTCCTTTCCTTATCTTCAGTGTTCCACTCATTTGCATATTAGTCTGAACATTTACCAAATTTAGAAATCAATTTTGCCGTCACTCAATCATCTTCTCCATTTGTACTGAACCTCTGAATTCTTTCTTTAAAGTACTATTTTTATTAGTAGTACAAGCTGGACTACCTTTGTATTTGGGAGGCCTTCCTCTCCCTCATCATACTGTTACAGACGTGGGATCTGAAACTAGTGAGCTGTCTTTGGTTTTTTCCACATTGTCACTTTCTTCATTTACACTCTTATCAGGCATGTTGTATTATGAATCTTTAGTGCCACAAGTTGGTGCAACTTGATCATTATAACCAGAATTTTCTTAGATTGGTCTCTCAAAAAATCAACCAACAGGCATCATCATCATCATCAGTGTGTTAACATCTCTTATTGCACATAGACCTCCCCCAAAGATTCATCAAACCACTTTATCACAGCATCACAAAGCCTATACTTCCTTAATTTATCTAGCTTGTTATGTCATCTTACTTTCTGTTGTCGACAGCTTCACACCTGATCATGCTAGCAACATGTCCAGCCCATTACCATTTGAGTTTTCAAACAATTTCTGTGATGTATTGGATTCTTGTCTTTTCTCTGATATACCGTACTGCCTTATGATCTCTCTCTAGGTGATGTTGAGCATGATTCTCTCATGTGCATGTTGTGTGGTTTTCAGTTTGAGGGACAATCTTTTGGTTTGATTCCATGTTTCAGCTACATATCTGACCCTTGATATAATACATTGGTTGTATACCGTTCTTTTGAGAAACACCTCCATGTTGAGCTCAAATTTATTGTCCTTCCTGACCAAGAACAATTGCTGGTTCAATCCAGGTTTTGCACTTTAATCTTTGGTAGTAGACTTTGCCACCAGTATGAAATACCAAGTCACAACTCAAGCGGACATTGTCATGAAAAGCACAACAGAGCTTTTGAAAAGACACACTCAAAATAAAGGCGTGTCTGGCACAATGCAGACCACCATGATTGTCTCAAATGATCTTAAATGAAGGCAGGTAGTTTTTCCACAAAGATTCTAGTGTTTTCCTTAATACCAGTTGAAATGGGGAATAACCATCTACATTATGAAGGCTATTTTTAGCATTATTGCACCAAGTTATAGCAAGGCTACAACCTGTATTTGCCATTGTTCTAATCAGCATTTCACCAAGAATTTAGTAATATTTTGCATGCAAACCATTTAATCATGGTGCCTTTTGGCCAGTTGTCTTCACAATGATATTAACTTTTTCACAAAGTTCCTGAAAGGCTTCATTAGGAAAATCTCGGCCATTATCATTGAGGAATTCTCTCGGACAACCATAAATACCGATCCATTCACAAAATGTTTCCTCTGTAATCTCTTCAGACTTCTTTGATCACACAAGCAGACAATACATCACATGATCAATCAGGGTTAGCAAATGGACATCATCAAATTGCCTAAAAATCCATAACACATTCACCAAAAGTAGGTGGCTTTTGGCAAGCCAACAATTGGCAAAAATTTGCAGTATACCTTACAGACCTGACAGTTGTGTGATATCAAAGTTCCAAATCATCTTTACAAGTATATTTTATTAATTTCAATAGCTTGTCAGGAAGGAGGAGCACACTGACAATGCATTTTGAGAGCTATCTCTTTGGCACTCAGAGTTATATTACAAGGAAGTGTTACTTTGATAAAAATGATTTCTCTGGGCCTCCACAAGTACATACTATAATTTACTCAATAGAAGAGCTTAATGGCCAGATTGTGTCATATGTAGGTTGATCTTCTGTCCAAGTATCTGAGCTGTATCATCCTTGAAGTTCAATCTCATCCCAGCTTTCTTTATAGATTGTTTTGATACCAACAATGGTACACAGCTATCTACAATATCTGTGCTGATCATTACTCTGGATATACCAATTACAGCTGAGATACCTGCTCGTCATAAAGAAGGAACACGTTTGCCATCTTGATACTTGAACACATTTTTACCGTGTTTATGCACTACTTTCTTTCAATCATCATTATCATCCTCCAAAGACTCATTTTAACAATTAAACCATATTTCACCACATACTGTGCCACTAGCCAAGCACTCAAAAACCCCACATTTCGTTGACTCTGCGACCAGCAATTTGGCATGATACAACTCACCTAAGATTGGAGTGGGATAATACGGCAGTGGGTATCTTCAGGATCTTCATGTTCCAATAATGATAGTTCCTGTTCTTATAGTTTCTTGTCTGGGGGCTCATTAACCCAATGGTTGTTGTTACCATACTCAATACACCTTGATTCATTTCAAAAATCAATCAAGGGGATCGCTACCTCTTCTGCTGAAGTCCTAATCCAAAACTAACATAGTATGGTTTTTGATACCGACGACCACTAGTCAGTCCTCCATCATAGTAATGGCTTCATTTTCTACTATGATAGAATATTTCCGATTCCTTAAACTGAATATTGTACTTTTACTTAGAGTTGATTCAAAGGGTCATCAAATCCGTTGATCCTTTTCAGCTACAATTTGATGTTGTCATATGTCAGTACGCTGATCATAGCTTTTACTAACTGATCCTGATGGTAGAGCAATTCTGCCAATTTCAATATTCAAAATCCAAGAATGTCCTCAGATATCAATGTATGATATGAATGGGCCCTATTGTAACGTTTATTGATTTTGTTACAGTATTCTACTATTGAAAGTTCTTTAGGTCATATATAAATTTCAAAGTCCTCAAGAGCCACAAAAACCAACTGAGTCTAAACCCTTAGATGAAACTAAAAAAAATAGATCTGTAACTTCTATTACATTATCCACTCCTTCATCATCATCATCATCATCATCATCATCATCATCATCATCATCAGTCTTTTAGCGTCCGTCGTTGGACATAGACCTTCCCCAGGATTTGCCACACTTCTCTATCATGGGCATCACGGAGCCAGTATTTCCTGAACTTGTCTAGCTCGTCTCTCCATCTAACATTTTGCTGGCCTCGGTTGCGCATGTGGTCTCGGGGAATCCATGCTGTGAGTCGTGATGTCCATCGATTATCTGCCATTCTTGCAACATGGCCAGCCCACCGCCATTTGAGATTTTTTAAATCCCTAAGGTCATAGAGGCCATCAGTCGGTAAGGTGTAGATCCAGTATATGTTGAAGTATTGAAACATATATACAATCACGGCAGCTCGCTTATCAGGTTACATAAAGATTCAGACCCCTTCCAACTCCAGAAAGGAGTAAGACAAGGTGATACCAGCTCACCTAAACTCTTCACAGCCTGCCTCGAGATGATCTTCAGAAGGCTAGACCGGGAGAGTAAAGGAATTAAAATAGACGGCGAGTATCTGAGCAACCTCAGATTCGCAGATGACATAGCCGAGGACACAGAACTCGAGGAAGTAGACCACTACATCTACCTAGGGCAACGAATCTCCATGAGACCCTCAAAAGAAGAAGAAATCAAGCAAAGAATCACACTAGGATGGCAAGCCTTTGGCAGAGCAAGCTCAACCTTCAAAAATAATAAGATCCCATTAATCCTAAAGAGAAGGATGTATAACCAATGCATCCTCCCAATAGTCACTTATGGAGCTGAAACATGGAACTTAACCAAGAAACAGACCCGTAAGCTGAGAACCATGCAACATGCACATGAAAGAATAATGCTGGGCCTCACATGGAGAGACCACAAAATCCACTCCTTAACAATGATCAATTTTCTTTTATTCCAACAGAGCATCGTCTGTGATCTTCTCTGAGACAAGAGCTATTGCCTGTCCTTGTTTTATTTTCTCTAAATTGGTGAAACTTTGCCAGACTTCCTATTTTTTTTTCTTCTATTTTTCATAATTATCACCTTTCTTGAATACAGGTGGGGCTTTATTTAGATTAGCCGAAGCCATGATGGAGACATGATTTTTTTTTTCATAATCTCTCAAGTGCAGTCAAATACAGTAAAAGTCGCGAAAAACCAGTATATATGTAAATCAAACATAGGTTCAGTGAATGCCTCGGCTACATTAAGATAAATACAGAAACAACAGTTATACGTTTCACTCAAAAGATCCTAAGCCAAATGTTAAAAAAGTCCAATATATTTACATCAACACTGAAACCATTTGACCTGCAAAGGAAACAATATGAATCAATGCATTCAATTCAGAACTCATAGGGTTCAAATAGCATTGAATGATCCATAATAGGATTCATGATTTTGCAGTTTTTATTTACTTACTTTGTCTTTAAGACTTCCTTTTTTTTTTCCCTCAAAAGGCCTTTGTTTAGAGTAACTACATCCCCAGTATTATCTAATATTTTCAAAATTCACTTTGTATAATACAACTACATCCCCTTTCCTCTGGTGCAGTCCTGACTCAGAATAACCATAGAGACCGCAAAAGCACTTTTCTGAAGAAAAAAAAAAAAACAGAAAAATCTTTCCAAGATTTAGTTTTGTGCTATACTCATGCAATTTTTCAAGATTGAAGCCTCAAAAATGTGACCAGGAGTTCTCAGAATCACACAGATGGCTGTTAGGTTGGGTCGGATCGGCCATTTTGGGGGCTACGATGATTCAATGGATAGATACATTCATACATGCACATACAAGAACTGTTGTGGATTATCCATCTATTCTAGGTATCTCATGAAATGGTTGTGCAACGTTCATATAAGTGAGCATATTGGTAAGAAATCGATAGAGTCTCTAACCAGAGCTCTTGGGTTTTATGTTAACAGTTGAAATTTAAATCATTGTGATGATTTTGTCTTTTATTTGTATTAGTGGTATCTAAGACAGAGCATCATTCATTTTCTCCTGAATTAGTATTATCAGTATATACGTGTGTGTGTGTGTGTGTGTGTATATATATATGTATGTCTGTATTGTGGATGTGAAGTGATCCCAGAGAATGTAGATGAAAATGACAATTGAAAGGTGAAGAGAAAAACTCAGCAGAAAGGTATTACATCTAAAAATTTTTATCATTCCATAGGCATATCTGAATGCATTTCAACAGGGGCTAGTCATCTTTTTCAGAGAATATTTGTAGCAGTTCACAGAGAAGAATATGCTGTTTACATGTTCAATGCTGAAGAAGAGAATGTGAATATTTCTGTATTTGGTAGTTTAGTATGAGCAGGAGGGGAGGTTTTTGTATCTAAGTAAATGAGGGTAAGATTTGGTTTGAAATGAAATGACCCCGCCTCTCACAGACTTATCTTATTTCAAGCCAAATGTTTTTCCTCAGAAAAAGATGGCTGGCCCCTGTTGAAATGTATCAAAAATAACCAAAAAGAAAATAAGAAAAATTAGATGCAACTTATCCCTTGAGTTTTCTGTTCACCTTCCAATTGTCAGTTTCATCTAGACAAATATATATATATATACATATATTTGTTCAACTATTAAGGATGAGAGAGAGCATAGATGGACTCTCAAAAATCAGTAAGCTGGAGCGGGGGTCCTAATAAGAGCAGGGGGGGTGAAATATTTCTGGAAATTAATGAGTGGGTAGGGAGTATTGCAAATAGGCATCTAAGTGTAATTCTATATCAAAGTTATAAAAAATACAAGGCCACTTAGCTAACATTTATATTTCTCCCATTTAAGCATTTCAGACATTGAAATTATAGCTTATAAAAACTTGCAAACCAATTCATCACAAAAGAGTCTCCTGTTATAAGAACAACAAAGTTTTCAACACTGGCAAACTTTGTACATTCAAAGTTTGCCAGTGTTGAAAACTTTGAATGTACAAGTTTGTTGTCTGTACATCATGAAGTAAACTCAAGTATCCATAAATTTTGAAAAAGATTACCAACATTAATCTAAAACTATATGACCCATCATGACATCTTGACTGCCAGGAAATTTATAACTCTATTTAATATCAAAACGTACAGCTTGTTGAATGGAAAGGATGTTGGAGTTGACCTTTACGTTAGATTTATGATGTATTAAAGACTTTACGACAAAAAGTTTAAGAAAGTAAATGAACACATGTATTTGACAACAAAAGCTGTTTTTATAGATTTGCAGATGTTATCGGATATATATATATATATATACATATATATGTCAATAAAACCATAGCTTAATGATAAAAAAGTATTTATTTTAGCCACAAAACATTTATATTTCAACATAATCTCCTTTCTTGTCAATGTACTTAATTCACTTAGATTATCAATATTAGTCATATAGATTGAAATTAAAGAATGGAAATTTTAGATCATAGTTAAATGTTTAGAAGTATACATATTCATGAGCACATTATAATATATACATATATATATTTAAAGAGAGAGAGAGAGAGAGAAAGAGGGAGAAAAAGTTGTAACTTCAGATATTGAAATCCAATAAGGACACTTATGTTCAAATAAGTGTGTGTGCCAACTGCTGAAATAATAACAATGGTGTTACTAGTAAGGCTAAAAAAGATGAAAACCCTTGGGTCAAACAAGACATCAGGGCTGAATCATCACTATCAATTAACCCAGAACTTTGCTGTAAAGTTGTCTATCACAATATAAGAATGTCTGATTAATAACTGAAACAGTCTCTACCTGATCTTAGAGTCTTCTGATATATTTTCCCATCTATGATGTCATGCCAAGTTTATTATGAACAAGCTGAAAACTTTTTCAGCTAGTTCCTGTGCAGGCTGGTGGGCAAACAAATGACATACATCCGGCTTAATGAATTTCAAACGAAGAAACAAAAAATCTATTAAATTCAATTTTTCCGTAAGATCAACCTAAAAATGTGTGCTGTAAGGTACACAAGGACCTGCAGAATTTGGGGGGACACTTTTTTTGTCTTGGATGCACCATTCTCAAGAGATATGAGTTAGTACAAATATACATATAAAGGAAACATTACAACTTTATACATATATAGATGCTGATGAAGACAATTAATCCTCAACATCTTACTTTAATAGGAAACATACATTTTTGACAGACATATCTTCTACATTCTGCTATTAGATCTTCATATGGTCGAACTTAATTATCATAGTCAGATCTGGAATTCCAGACATGAATAACAGAGAGAGTGGAAGAGAAAGAGTGATTCCGTAATGTCATGTCATGTCAACTCGCATTTCCGAGTACTCTGTATTTCTCTTTGTAGACATTGAATTTCTGTAATGAAAAATATCATTTTTATATCATGACAAGTATGAATTATGAATTGCATTATATTATATTCAAACTTATTTGAAATAATCTCCCATCATTACATGGTTAATATATCACTCAATTTAGGCAACGTAAATAGAATAAACAATCTAAGAGAATGGGGCTGCTGCAGAAATCATAGCGATGCTCTTACCATTGTGTTAAATGTCCGCCAGTAATGCAAAGGCCAAATAACTGCTTTCAGTACAAATTCTCATCTCATTTATTCATCTCTTTCAACCTATTCTTTTTTTCTTTTTGGTGAAATTCACTTTGCTACTAAGAATGTCATTAATACAGTAAAGAGAACCATTAAACAATATAAATGAACATAAATTAGATTGGAATATTCCACTAAACCCCAAAACAGATAAATCTGGAAACAAAAAAAAACAAAAAAAAGGACGGAAAAGAACCCCCCCCCAGCTAATGGTAGACCGGCCATAAAACTTGGATAAAAAGACAGAACATCTTCAACCATCCTATAGGCAAATTCTTGCTGCTTGTAGTTGGGGTGACTGATGAATTCTTTAACAATGTAAGGTGAAAAGTGGAAAACTTTTTTCAACTGTTATAAGAACCCCCCCCCCGCCCTACTGCAAGCTGATGCAAGATGAAATTGAACCATATAAGTAGACCTAAAGTTGCCACACTTTTTTCTTTATTTTACTCATTCAATTTTTTTTCCCAAAAATCCACTGTCTGTGAGATTTAAGTAAGTTAAAAACTTAATAATTAAGGGAGAGGTATGCCCGAGTGCGTATACCCTTATGGCTGAACAAAAACTTATAAGATCCCATTAGACATGTTAGCACTCCACGTCACAGAGCTTTAGCCCATTATAGATTCACATAGTCCAAAATAAGATAATAATTCGGTTGATTCACCCAGGTCGAAAGCATGATTATCAAATAGAGGATTATAAAAAAAAAAAATGATAATTATGCATACCTTCTATATACCTCAATTCTTAACTTTTCAGATCCTTCACACCAAATCTTTGTCTTTGAACCTTCACCCTGTACAGTTCTACATACACCTGGACCCATCTGCTTACCCACCAGGAGCAAATAGCAGGTGTTAAGAGCTGGTGGAGCTCTAAGACCACTTTGAACGACACCAGCAGTGACCTATCTACCAGACCCCTAGCTAACATGTCATGGGCCAGCATGGCAGGGCATGGCCCAACACTCTCTATGGTTTGCCAAATGAAGATTGTACTGACCGTTCCTGCTGGGTTCTCTGTCCCAAAAGGCCCAGCCACCTCACTTGCTTTGGGTGCGGGTGATGTGCTCCAAATGCGACTATCCAAACACTACACTAGGAGACTGCATGTTCCTGCTCGGCCAACGGTCCCAAAAGGCCCAGCCGCATCTCTTGCCTTGGGTGGGAGTGATGCGTCCTAACAGCGACCACCCAAACAAAACCCTAGAACCTTCAACAAGAGAACAATGTTATATATCAGTACCTACAATGTCAGGGCACTCTCAACAGTATCTCACCTGACCCATCTAGAAAATGAAATCAAAGACATCAAATGGGACATCATAAGTTTTAGCAAAATGAGAAGACTAGGAGAAGAACTAATAGAATCGAAAAGCAAACATCTTCTCTACAATTACAGAAGAGAGAAGATGAAAGAAAGTGGAATAGGCTTTCTCATCAATAAAGACCTCAAAGACAACGTGGTAGGCTTCAAAGCTATCTCAGACCGCATAGCTAGTGTCACCATACAACTCTCAAAGAGGTACAAGCTGAATTTCATCCAAGTCTATGCTCCTACTTCGCAATCAACCAGAGACGAAATAAACAACTTCTATGATAACTTGAACTCCCTATTACAAGATACCAAAAGATACTTCAATGTCATCATGGGAGATTTCAGCACACAAGTGGGACAAGGAAACGAATGCTGCATCAGAGAATGCGGATACAAAAGACGAAATGAGAGAGGTGAAGATATGGTAAATTTTGCAACCACAAACAATTTCAAAATAATGAATACATTCTTCAAAAAGAAACCCAATAGAAAATGGACTTGAAAGAGCCCCAACCATGAAACCAAAAACGAAATAGACAACATTTTAATGGACAAAAGCCACACTATGAAAGATGTCCAAATCCTAAACCAAGTGAATGTAGGGAACGACCATAGAATGCTAAGATGTGAGATGCAAATAAACATAAATAAAGAATGCAGGAAAATGTTCCACACTAGACCGCAATCACTAAACATACTAAATGAGCTCACCCCAGCCTTCAAGCTAAAATTGAAAACAGAATTGATATCCCTACTGACGAAAACAACACCAACGTCAACGAAGTCTACAACAAAATAACCATTCGAAGTTGCTAATATGTTCAAACCAAGAAATACAGCAAATATTAGCAAAATCTCAGTGAAACCAGGAAACTGATTGAAAAGCGCAGAAACCTCAAACCACCAAGGGAAAAAACAGAAGAAATCAAACTTTTCAAAGCAATAAAGAAGAAACTAAGAGAAGACGAAAGAAGGTATACTGCAGCCATCATCAATGTTGAGGATTTAAAGCAATAAAGAAGGCTCTCGGTACAGGACAGAAACAGCTGACTAGCCTTCTCAAAGCAAACGGAGACATAACAACAGATAGAGACAGAATAGTTCAATGCGCCAAAGAATTTTACCAGGAACTATACTCTTCAAAACATGGACAATACAACAACAATGACCAGAATACACAAGATGCTGACGATCAGTTTGAGGACTTCCCTGAAATTACACCATGGGAAGTAGAGCAAGCTATCAAACAAACAAAAATAGGCAAAGCCCTAGGACCAGATAACATCACCATCAATCTACTCAAAAAAGCTGGTAAGAGAGTCAACAGAAAGCTAGCTATTCTATTCAACTTGTGTCTGAAACAGAGTAAGGTCCCGAAAGACTGGAACACAGCTATTATAATGCTTCTACATAAAAAGGTAACCCCAAAGACCTCAACAGCAACAGACCTATAAGCCTGCTCAACTGCATATACAAACTTTTCACAAAAATCATCACCAACCGGTTAACTAAAACACTTGAGGAAAATCAACCACGAGAAAAGGCTGGATTTAGAAGCTCCTTGACCATGAACAATCTTCATTCAATAAATCAGCTGAGAGAGAAAGCCGCAGAATACAAAATGCCACTCGCTGTAGCATTTATAGACTTCAAGAAGGCATTTGACTCTGTGGAAATTCCCATGGTCATGAAGACCATCACCCTACAAGGTGTAGACCCAGTATATGTTAAAGTACTGCAACACATATACAACCACAGCAACTCATTCATTAGGCTACGTAAGGACTCTGAACCGTTTCAGCTCCAAAAAGGAGTAAGACAAGGTGATATCAGCTCACCCAAACTCTTAACAGCCTGTCTTGAGATGATCTTCCGAAACATAGACTGGAAAAATGGAGGATATCTGAGCAACTTTAGATTTGTAGATGACATCGTCCTTTTTGCAGAGAACCTGCATGACCTCCAACTAATGTTAGATGAATTAAAACGAAGAAAGTAAAAAAGTCGGCCTACTCATGAACTTTAGTAGATGAAAATCATGTGCAATAATCATGTTGAGAATAAGAACATAGCTGTCAAGATAGAAGATGCAAAACTCGGCAAGGTAGACCACTACATCTACCTAGGACAATGAATCTCTATGAGATCCTCAAAAGAGGGGGAAATCAAGAGAAGGTTCATTTTGGGATGGCAAGCCTTTGGCAGAGCAAGCTCAACTTTCAAAAACCAGATGATCCCAATAATCTTAAAAAGAAGAGTATACAACCAATGATTTCTCCCAATAGTCACTAAAGGAGCTGAAACATGGAAGACATACCTACAGACTGAGAAGTATGCAACGTGCATATGAGAGACTCATACTCAACCTTACATGGTGAGACCACAAGAGAGTACAGTATATTAGGAGGAAAACGGATTTCTGTGACATCATAGAAACTATCAAACAACTAGAATGGCAATGGGCTGGCCATGTTGCTAGAATGAAAGACAATCAATGGGCATCATGTCTCACAACATGGATCCCCAGAGATCACATAAGAAACCAAGGCCAACAGAACACAAAATGGAGAGATGAACTAGACAAATTCAGGAAATACTGGCTCCGCGACACCCATGATAGAGAATTGTGGTGAATCCTTGGGAAGGTCTATGTCCAACAACGGATATTTAAAAGACTGATGATGATGAAACAATGTAAAAACATGATTATTTTAAAAAGGCAGTAGATACCCGTCCGTAATTTTTACGTATTTGTCAAACTGTGTTGTTTATAATTACAAATAAATTACAATTTTCAGAGTTGTTTTGATGGAGCAGTGGTCCAGGGCATTCTGCTAGACATCAGTAGATTTTGGGAATCGAATCTATCATTTCCTTTTTATTTTCTCCTTGCTTTCCAGGTCAGTGACAGATTATCCATTAGGCTGAGTAGGCCTCTCCTATCTTTCTCTCTTGCTTGCTTGGTTTTGACATTAGCGCTGGATGAACCTATAGGTTTTTTTATATTTTTTCTTCTTTCAAACTCTTAATATTTAGTGTTGACTTTATTTTTGTAAGTAACAATAGTGGATGACAATCACCAGATGTGACATCATGTAAATAGTAGTGATAGAGTGACGTACACAAAAATGGATACCAAATTCACTCTCTCTTTTAAAGCCTAGCTCAGGTTGACTTATTCTGCTAGAGCTAGCAAATCCCATTTAGAGGAACTATTAATAAAAGAGTTGAAGGAGATACATTAGTTTTGGAATAATATTGCATGGAGAAATGAATTTTGTTTTGCTTTTACTTTTTAGATTTTAATAATACATAAGAGTTTGACCTTAGTGCAGTCAAGCTTATTATCACCTTTTATCCATAGACTCATAAGACATTTTCTGAAAAGAAACCATTAACTCAGTGATATGGACTTTTTAATATACCAACCATGTACCGGTTTCTATTAACCCCATCTATCATCTTGTGAGCAAACCTGAACATAATTTAGATACATCTATGTTGAAACCACAGTGGATTATATGGATTCACCTCGCAACATCCATCCCTATTAAAAGACTTTTTCTGTTAAAAAAAAAAAAAAGGAAAAAGAAACTTTTCTCTTTCCTCACAAATTGTTGACTTGAAGATAACAGTAGAATAAAAAATTCAAAACATTGTTGGAAACAGCAAAAGCAATAGAAAACATGAATCCTATCAACCAAGCCTCTGATGAAGTGCTTTGGTATTTTCTAAATGATAGCATAATCAAATGAGATTTTAGCAATCAATTTTTCAATTTCCGAATCTGAATTTTATCAAGTCATAACTTTTCAAATTTAATCTGCAAAATTTTCACTATCTGCAAGATCCTGAATTTATCGGATCACAAGTAGAGAAGAATCGGATTTAGGAAAAATGGCTGACTGGACAAAAACATTATGACTGCTGAACAAGAAAATCAAAATTGGGAATAAATTCCAAATACATAAAATTGAATCCCAATGTTCTTTGTTGAGCTTAGAAATGAAATAGGATATTTCAAATATTATTCTGAGCGATTAAGCAGTGGCAGGAATTGGGATTTTGCATGATCCATTTAAAATTTGAAAATTTTTAGTCTTACCTGAAAAGAATATTTGAGTGTTTTGACTTCAAAAGTTGCTTCCCCCCCAAATGGCATTTGTCACTAGAGGATGTAAAACATGCTTTAAAATTTTGTATTTTCATATAATATACCTATCACTTTAAAAACCAAATCTTGTTTACTGGTGGTTTCCAAACTGGGGTCCATCACTACCATGAGCAAGATAACTTGTCAAAGCGAATTTTCAACCTAGTTCCATAGACAAGATGACCAAACGTGCCTTTAATACTTATTCTTTTGCAAGGTGATAGTATCTCCCTGTACAAACGAGGGATATTGGCATATTTTCTTCGGTGATATGGCAACTGCTAAATATTTTCACAACTTTTTTTGTGCTCGTTCAAATTACTTTTCCATATAAATAGGTCCAGCATTCAAACTGTACACTGCAACAGATGAGATTACCTGTCTTAGTAAGTCATCAGTCCAATGCCATAAATGATAAAAATTCAACACGGGAGTAACAACAATGAGAAATATTCTTGACAGTGAAGGGAAAGTTGTTTTTTTAGAAAGGGTTCCCCAGATAGTTGAAGTTTGAAGACCAATGCTCTAACTCACAAGAAGTTTTTCATACAAAAACAATAATATAATCAGAGAAACAATAAATTATGAGAATGGAGATATTTTTTCTTTCTTTTTGTTTCAGTGTTCTCAAGCATTTATTCTTAAATGGTTCTTAAAATAAATTTAAAAAGCAACTCTCATATATTCTCACAAATATAGGACTGTTTTGTATATTGCTTTTATTGAAGGATGCCTTTGATGTCTATGTTATGGCTGTTTAGGCCATTTTTGACATCCCAATTTTTGGATCCAAGAAATCAACAATTATCAATAAAAATTATCTATGATTGTAATCATAACATGAATAAAATTAACGATTAAAATCATAACTATGTGCAATTGAAACACTATATATTTCCGCATTAGTTTCATGATATACCAGTAAAAATAGGTGGTACTTGATCCACTGAAATAAACTACTTGAATTCTTTAAAAAAAACAACTGTTCGGTCAGTCACTTTGTAGAAACCATTATGTGAACAATTAATGAATAACTACTTTTAACTTTTGTTGGGTGGCAGTCACAAATTTGAATTTCCAAAAACCATACATCAATCTCACCAGAATCAAACTAAGTGACTAATTTGATATCAACTTACACTGTAGATTGAACAGATTAAAAGACCATTTTGGAGAGGAATTTTTATAAAAACAGACCAAGTGCCTTTTCAAGAAATGATAATGAATAAAAGTTTAATTTTCAGCCCTTTGACTCCACTGGTCCGGCTTGTATGCATGACACATATCTAAGAAAGATGGTCCCAATTGTTAAAATGGGAAGTTTCATACCCTCACTCACTCAATGTTACAAATAAAAATAAATAAGAGAATAAATGGAAGAAAAACAAAATTTGGATTGACACTATCATACACTGATAAAAGCATCAAATCCAAATTCTGTTTCCATTATTTCTTTGATATCTTCAATAGGGACCAACTACACCTACATCGGGCCTAAGAGGCTTCAACTATCCATTGATTTTTATAGAAACGAATAATTTCATGTTTTTGCATATCCGTAGAGTAGAGCACACCTAAGATACAAAACAACCTATGGTGACAGTTTTCGTTGACAGTTTCTAATATTCTGGAGAAAAAGTTATTTTTGCTCTTTTAAACCTGACAATGAAACAACTTAGATTCTCTTAAATTGAACAAACTTATGTGTCAGATCTTAACAGATATTTCTTTCTGTTTTTAAAACCAATTCACTTTCCTGTCAGTTCCGAATCTCTAGCTCAACTTCAAATCTAATACATCAAAGTGCTTCCACAGAGATTTTTATATTCATTATTTCCTTGAAGTTGAACAAACCAGTAAAATGCCTCTTGCATATATCCCTTTGTTGAAAGGTCTTCTTTTTTTTTTTTTTCTTCCAGTAAGGAAATCAGTCTGTATGTCTCTGTGATTTACATCAGATCGTATATTGCAACATATCTTTTAAATAACCTTGTATTTTATTTATGGTATGATATGCTCAATGTTAGCAGTTCCTCATTTGAACCCCTTGAAAATAATTTTTGTTTCAAAGCATTCAATTTGGTTTCTTCTTTTCAAAAGTTATTTTCAATGTCAAAACTCAAAGCTGAGTTAAAAGGTTCAGATTGAGATTTATATGAAAAACGCAGTACTTATGGATATGTATTGGAAACCCTCAACCAAAACTGTCAAAAAAGGTTTCTTCAGTTTTTTAGTTGGTCTGTCTAGCTGGATATGCATGTATGCATTTATCAAAGGAGCTAGAAATCTGAAATTTTCAACATTTCCTCGTTATGACAAAAAAAATGTTTTTGCTTTTTGAAAATTAGCCCCTGAATAGGGTTTAAGTGGGGGTTCAATTTGCGATGAAAGTTCATTCTAGATTGATCCCCAGTTCGTGCCAACATTCATGCCTGTTTTTTTAAAAATCAGACTTTCTTGGTGATTAATCACTGCCCAGCAAAAGGCAAGGGAAGTAACTTATTCATCGATCACCACTTTTTCAATTTTTCATTGATTGCCCTTAACACAGTATGCTGCCAAAAGACATTGGTCACATGATAGCTTCTATTGAGTAACTAACCAGACCTGTCTATTTTTTTTTTAAATTTGTTTCTTATTTCATTTAAGTGACAGACAGGCTGGTAATCATGTTTCAAGTGCCTGATATATTTTTATGTTAAGTAATATAATATATTTTTATATGTTTAGTAATGTAATATAACATGCTTTTATTTTCTCTTTATGAAGAATAAATATTGCAGATTATAAAGAATTATTTCTTCAACTAAAGCTTGTAGACTTTATTTGGTTTCACTTTAGATTAAAATTCCATAGATATAAATAAATTTAGTCAAGTTGAGACTCATTTTTTTTTCAGTGTATATTTAAATCTGTTTCATTCATTGCGGGAAGTGTTGA
Source organism: Thysanoteuthis rhombus (assembly GCA_963457665.1). Classification (NCBI taxonomy): domain Eukaryota; kingdom Metazoa; phylum Mollusca; class Cephalopoda; order Oegopsida; family Thysanoteuthidae; genus Thysanoteuthis; species Thysanoteuthis major. The sequence goes on along the minus strand of OY735203.1, from coordinate 5,726,999 downwards.
TGCATCCACAAAGTTGTATTAGCATGCAAGAGGCAAAATATCACAACCACTGAAATCAAGTACTTTTGTATCTTTATGTGTTCCAGTGCTCCTGGCCATATTGTTTTGTCTACAGACATGAAAAGTGACGTCAGTGCTCCAGTAGAGCTTCTTTAAATACCTTTTTGATTTTTAGAAAAAAATCTTTTCCAGCCTTATTCTAACGGTTTTGATAATAGCATCTGGATTCTCCTAGATGTCTTTTTATGCTATTTTTTATGTTTTTCGGTGATGCTATAAATAAAATATATTTGGTCCATATTTATTCTTTGATGGAATTTTTTTTTACATGACTTCAAAATTTGATGCTATGGTTGTTCTATTATTGACTGTGATGGTGAGTCACCCTCTCTTTCTATTTCCTGCCGAGCTGTGCCAAAACTAAGAGCACAAAAAAATGATGAGTAGTGGAGCAGGAAGTAGGAAAGGTTAGATCTAGGCCCTTCCCAAGGATATTTGGTGCGAAATGAGACTACATTTGGAACTGTTAGAATTCATCAACCAAGACTGTCAACAAAGGTTTCTACTGTATTTAAATGATTCTGGTAGGCTGGCTATGTATGTATCCACCATCTTTTACTGTACTCTCCTTTTTAGAAACTGTTAACCAAAACTGTCAAAATAGGTTTCTTCAGTTTCAAGGTTGGTCTGGCTGGCTATATATGTATGATTCATACAGGCCACACTAATGGAACCAGAGGGCTGAAAATTTAAACATTTACTTTTTATTAAGGATAGAAAAAACTCTACCCAATAAGTTTTTAGTAGGGGGTGGTTGAATTTACAATCTAAGTTTATGCTAAATTGACCAGTTAGTCTAATGTCAGGCAGTGTTCATGCTTATCTTTAGAAAATACAGATTTTTCTGATCACTGCCAAAGAAAAGGCGAGAGAAGTAATATATCCAATGATCACTCATTTTTCAAAAGTTTGAATTGATCACCCTTAACATGGCAAGCTGCAAGAAGATGTTGCATGACAGTTTCTTTTCAGGGACTAGCCGGACCTATTTTATTGATGTCATTTACCAATATCTTCTACTCGGCCAATTTTGCAGTCATGATATACACATGCGATTTCAGTAAGGCTGCTTTAATAGGAAGGTGAAATCAGTCATGTTAATGCTATCAATTTTATTCAGTTTCTACCTACCTACGTACCGAAAATGTCTCCACAAAATATTCTGAGTGGAGGAATTGAACAGCAGGGTCTGAAGCCATGACTTGTGCTTGACTTGGGTTAAAGTGAAAGAGAGTTATGTATGTTGTCAGCCTCACTCTCTCGTCACTTCCAGCCCAGGTCCTAAGGTAAGACAGGCAGAAGGAGGGGAAAAATCTGTGGTGTCCAGATCCATCAATAGTTTTTTCTTATCAACTTGACTGTTCAAATTGAATTTTCAGAATATTTCAATGTTCTAGAGTCGGAGAAACAGCAGCAATGATCTTGATATTTCATGTTCTGAAGATGTGAATTAACAATATCAACATTATTTCCTTATTTCTTGTTAGAATATCAAATATCTAAAAGCATGTTTTTTGGTGATGTTATCATTTATCCTAACTTGAATGTTCCTGTTTTCTCAAAATGAAATCCTCTTTTTAAGTTGTTTTTGTAACTAGGGAGATACCTAATGATTTTCAATGGAGGTTGGGGGTGCAGGCCTCTAATTTACAGACAAAGTGGACGTGTGGGCCGAATAAGGGGGGGGGAACTGTGGTGTCAAGTAAGATTCATTATTTGAAACAGTCACTAAAAATGGCAAAAATCATATACATTTAAAACACTCAGTTTACGAGATTAATTCTTGTGGTCGTTTTTTTTTACCTATTTTCACTCTTCTCAAATTCAAAGTAGCATTACAAGGGAAATTATGAACCTCCAACACCCATATATGCTCATTTTTATCATGTAAATTTAGCATAAACTTATATTGTAAATTGAACTCTCCTGTGAAGGGGAGTCAAAAAATGAAAGAGAAAAACAATTTCACAATTCATTGAGGTGTGTGTGTGTGTGTGCAGAGTTTCTTCTCTGAATGCTTAGAGATGGGTGAAGTCCACGTACATAGATAAATGCATATATATAATTGTCAGAATACACAAATAACTTCAACCCAGCAAAAGTGTTCAAACCGGTTTGTAGGGGAGTGATGATTAATGGGTTCCATGAAAGTGCTCATCAGGATATCTGCCAATCAATAGATTGGACCCTGGAAAAGTGCCCATCAGGAAATTCTGCCCATCCAAGCACAGTTTGCCTTTCATACTCTTATTTTCTTTTCATTCTCAATTAATGAATTTTTATTTTTCTCTTTTTTCAAACACTGGCCATCACGAATTTTGGGTTGATTGATAGTAACAACAACAATAACAGTTATATTCATAACAGATGAGATATATCTGAAAAAGTTTTCTACTCAATCACCTGGTGACCAATACCTTTTGGCAGCATGTCATGTTGGAGTGATCAATTAAGACTTTGAAAAAAAAGGGTTGATTAATTATAAAGTTCATTCTCTCATTTCTTGCGCACTGAAATACCCAAATTTGAAAAAAAAAACACAAATTAAGTGACCGATTTAGCATAAGCTTACATTGGAAATTACCCCTACCCTTTGAGAAGAATGTGCTTACAAAATTCCAAGTTTCTACTATCAATGGTTAGGGCTGGGCAAAGTCCAGATACTGAAGTAAATTTAAATGTAAAAACATATGATTATCCTGAACCCAAATAGAAGCATAGAAATGTCAGAACACATGAATAACCTAAACACAATTAGATGCATAGAAATGTCAGAACACATGAATAACCTAAGCACAATTAGATGCATAGAAATATCATAACACATGAATAACCTAAACATAATTAAATGCATAGAAATGTCAGAACACATGAATAACCTAAGCACAATTAGATGCATAGAAATGTCAGAACACATGAATAACCTAAGCACAATTAGATGCATAGAAATATCAGAACACATGAATAACCTAAACACAATTAGATGCATAGAAATGTCAAAACACATGAATAACCTAAACACAATTAGATGCATAGAAATCTCAAGAAACCTGAATAACCTAAACACAATTAGATGCATAGAAATCTCAAGAAACCTGAATAACCTAAACACAATTAATTGCATAGAAATCTCAAGAAACCTGAATAACCTAAACACAATTAGATGCATAGAAATGTCAGAACACATGAATAACCTAAACACAATTAGATGCATAGAAATGTCCGAACACATGAATAACCTAAACACAATTAGATGCATAGAAATGTCAGAACACATGAATAAACTAAACACAATTAGATGCATAGAAATGTCAAAACACATGAATAACCTAAACACAATTAGATACATAGAAATCTCAAGAAACCTGAATAACCTAAACACAATTAGATGCATAGAAATCTCAAGAAACCTGAATAACCTAAACACAATTAGATGCATAGAAATGTCCGAACACATGAATAACCTAAACACAATTAGATGCATAGAAATGTCCGAACACATGAATAACCTAAACACAATTAAATGCATAGAAACGTCCGAACACATGAATAACCTAAACACAATTAGATGCATAGAAACGTCAGAACACATGAATAACCAAAACCCAGATAGATACGTATGAATATCAGAAGACATGAATTATCTAAACCCAACCGCAGTATCTAAACCAATGTTATGGGTAGCTGTGATTGATATCTAAATGCAAAAGCGACTCTGATAAAATAGAGAATATAAATTTATTGAACCACAACACAGAGCAAGTCGGTAAATCATAGTTTTCTTCTATTTTCAACTGCCAAAAATATTCAAAGTAAGAGACAGTATTTCAATTAACTTCAATTTCTGTGCCACTTTAAAGTTTGCATGCTTTCTTTCAACATCTTTACCAGTTGATGCCCTTCAAGTTGTAAAAACTGCAAAATTATTTGTTGATTAAAAATGAACACTTAAAAAATCACAGATGAGAACAGGATTACCAAGTCAAAACAAATACATGTGTGCATATATATATATATATATATATATATATATATATATATATATATATATATACATATATGGAATGGAACATTCTGGTGGATGGGGTATATATATGTAAATAAATATATTGCTTAAATTCAACCTTACTAACGGTCCAGTTCCGTGGAGGGAGGATACCAGCCTCTGGGTCTGAAGCTGAGGTTTCAATCCTACCTCGTGGTACTGGATGGGATGATGGATAGTCTATAGCCACACTGATGAGTTGTAATACAACAAATCAGCTGTCTGTAGATGACACAATGATATGTATATATTTATTCATATATACATATTTATGAGATGGACATGAACTATTTAGCAAAGAAAGATGAAAAATTCAAACTTTTCCAACTTCTAGAAAAAGTCCCTAAAATTGCAATGCTGCTGCAAGAAGTGCATGAGTACAATTGAGTTTCTGTATTTTCATTTATTTATTTCCTCATTTATTTGTTCATCATCTACTTAAATGCCTTGTTCATTCATTCAGCTCTGTATCGCTCAATTGTAATGTCCCCTACCCCGAAACTTCTGTCAAAAATATAAACAATAGTATAGCTTCAAATCTCTGAATCTGCACTAATTTCATATATAATATTTCAATGAACCCCACAAATCGAGAAAAAAAACAACAAAAAAAAAAACAAACAAAAAACAGCCTCGACCAGGGCTTGACTGGTTGTAAAAACAAAACAAACGTTAGATTAGATTTAAGACAGACACATCCAAGTAGCAAATTCTTGCTGGGAGACGGGCATCATCTATTTAGCAAAGAAAGATGAAAAATTTAACTGCTAGAAAAAGTCCCCAAAATCCCAAATCCTGCTGCAAGAAATGGATGAGTACAATTGAATTTTCCGTACTTTTATTTATTAATGTATTTTGCTCATCTGTTCAGCTTTGTTTTTGAATTCCAACGTCTGTGCATTCTTATCAAGTTAGAAACTTGATATATAAGGAAGAGGTATGCTCCAAGGCTGCCTCACTGGCCTCATCAGGTAGGGGAGAGAGAGAGAGATCTTTACCCATGGAATCTAAATTCAAAATTTTTTGAAAAATAAGGGAGAATTATGATGAAAAGATTTTTTTTTTTACAGTGATAGGTGCTAAGAGCCGGTGGAGTTCTTTGGCCACTGACCCACATCAGTAGCGGACAATCCACCAGACACCCTGCAAACATGTCATATGGCAGGGCATGGCCCATCACTCCCCATGGTTTGCACACTGTAAATTATATCAGCTGTTCCTGCTGGGTCCTCCGTACCAAAAGACTCAGCAACATCACTTGCTTTTGGTTGGGGTGATGTGCTCTAAGAGTGACAACCTAAACGCTACACCAAGAGAGCATCTGTTCCTGCTGTGTCATCAGCCCCAAGAGACTCAACCACATTACTTACTTTGGATGGGGGTGATGTACCCTGAAAGCAACTACCCAAATCCTTCAACAAAGAAACAACTGTTCCTACAGAGTCATTGGTCCAACAGTGACCATTTAAACATAGTCCTGATACAGTCAACAAAAGGACAACATTATACATAGGCACCTACAACATCAGAACACTGTCAATTGACATGCACCTAATCGATCTAGGAAGTGAAATCAAAAATGTCAAGTGGGACATCATAGGCATTAGTGAGGTAACAAGATCTGGAGAAGAACTAAGAACTGAGGAGCCTACATCTTCTTTACAGCTACGGAAAAGAGAAAACAAAACAAAGTGGAGTGGGCGTTCTCATCAATAAAGACCTCACAGACAATGTAACCAGCTTCATAGCCGTCTCTGATTAAATAGCTAGCATCACCATACAACTTTCAAAGAGATACAAACTCAATATAATCCAAGTTTAAGCTCCCTTTTCATGATCAACCCAAGAGGAAATGGACAACTTCTATGATGACTTGAACTCCCTACTCCAAGACACCAGAAAAAACTTCAATGTCATCATGAGAGACTTCAATGCACAGGTAGGACAAGGGAATGAAGATTGCGTCAGCAAATTTGGATACGAAGTACAGAACGAGAGAGGAGAAGATCTTGTAAACTTTGAAACAGCTAACGGATTCAAAATCATGAACACCTTCTTCAAGAAAGGATCCAATAGGAAATGGACTTGGATCCGAAACATGGAACATAACCAAGAGACAGATCCACAAATTGAGAACTATGCAACGTGCACATGAAAGAATTATGCTGGGCTTCACAAGGAGAGACCACAAGACAGCACAGTACATCTGGGAAAAGACAAGAGTCAGGAACATTATAGAATCCATTAAAAATCTCAAATGGCAGTGGTTTGGCCATGTTGCGAGAATGGTCCAAAACTGATGGTCATGGATCCCCCAAGATCACATGCGCAACCGAGGCCAGAAGAATATAAGATGGAGAGATGAGTTAGACAAAACCAGAAAGTACTGGCTCCGCAACGCCCATGATAGAGAAGTGTGGCGAATCGTAGGGGAAGTCTATGTTCAACGATAGAAGTTAAAAAGACTGATGATGATGATTAATATATATATATATATATATATATATATATATATATGTGTGTGTGTGTATGTATGTATATGTATATATATATATATATATATATATATATATATGTGTGTGTGTGTATAAATGTACTTACATATATATGAGAAAAAATACATATATATGTACATATATGTATAATATGGACTATAGAGAGTGAGTCAGACACAGGAGTAAAAGTGCATCAAAGTTAGGTTCTTTTTATATGTAAATGTTTCAGGGGGTAACCCCATGTGTGTGTATGTGTGTGCTTTCAGAGGTTATAAGTTTGATATGGAACATAAGCCCTCCATCAGGACCTTTGCTTTGTGAGCAAAAAATGGTTTTTCATCTGTTTGGAGAATCCCCTTGTGTGAGACTAATATATATATATATATATATATATATATATATATATATATATATATATATATATATATACATATACACATACATACATAAGTATATATAGATAGAGATATTGGTATATATATATATGTAGCAAGAGAGAGAAGGGGGAAGATATATATATATATATATATGGTACAGATCAGGTTAGCTATATAGCATAATATAAAGCAATGTCTGATATTAGAGAGTTCGATACATTCAACTTTATACTATGGAAATCAAGTTGTTTTAGAGTAGAGCTGGAAATAAATAATAGGAAGTGGATTTGCTATACAAACTAGTTCCTGTTTCTGCCGTCTGGGCCTCATCAGGTGAATCTGATGAGGCTTAGAGAGGGTAGAGATAAGAACTAGTTTGTGTAGCAAATCCACATCTTATTTCATATATATATATATATATATATATATATATATATATATATATGTACCTGTATGTGTTTTTATATATATATATACACAGACACATATACATATGAACTTATTACTGATAGTGTATCTGTCTCAATATAGTTATATATCTGTTTGTTCAAATTATTTGGGATGTTGCTGATACTTCATTTATCACAATGCAGTTCATTTCTCTGCTGTTTGTGGTATGTTTCTTCTCTATAAGTATTCTATTGTTTTTTCTATCTCCTCCTTCAATGTTGGGATTCTATGATGTCCATTGTTTATCTTTAATTTTTTCTGTATTTTCACTCCTGCTTACTTTTGGATATCCAAGCTAATTTCAAGAAGGTGATTGTTTTTTTTTCAAAAGTTGCTGGTTGGGGGGATATAATAACAATAGAAATGCTGCCACTACTTTAATTAATAATAATGGGAGAGATAAGATAGCTAAGGTGGTTGATTTGTGTATACCTGTATATGAGTTGTTAGATTATGTTTTTCAGTAGAACTCCATTTTCAATAATCAGTAATTCTGTTCAGCCATAGGTAACTTGGGGTTTCAATGTTTTGGCGTTTGCATGTTTTTTCAAATGTTTTCATTTTATCATGGGTGTGAAGTTGCTGTCTGTTGGGTTCTAGTAATGTGTGGATAGTGATGTATTGATTTTGTATTTGTTATGAGTAAAGGATGATGAAAGGCTTGCTTATTTTAATTCAAAGTTGTTTTGGATATTCCTATATGATATTTCACTTATAAGGGTTCAATATTTCAGCTTGATATACAATATTCAATTGGAAGCAAATACATATGCTACCTATGCTTAAATGAGAAATTTAAAAAATTTACCTTTACCAATAAATAAAGCCAAAAAGCAAAAAAGAAAATCACTTGATAGAAAAAATGAAGTACCAATAAAATGCTGGCATTGCTCTAAATTTCTATCAAAAAACATAATTAGCACTTATATAACATTCATTAACTTCTGTTAGTGGCAGTATTACTATTTACATTATTAAAATACCCCCAGTCACTTCAAGAATAGCTTCATCACCTTCTCATAATAATCTTACCTAGAATATAATAAGATTTAAGATGGACAACTAGGTTCATGTAAGAGTGAAACCTCACCCTGGGTGCTGAGCAAAGTAAGAATAGAAGAAACATACCTCAAAGAGCTGTTGGATTAACAGCATACTGATAAAGAAAGTATCTGTAACATCCCAAGTAATTCATAAAAACCAGAGAGAAATCTGCTTTCCCAATGTAAAATAAAACAAGCAGTGACCAACAACTAAACAAAGAAAAAGATAAAAAATATGTTCAAATGGAATGACAGGAAGATTCTCTACCAAGAAAATGGACCCCCCACCAAACAGGGCAGAAATGTGAACCTGTATGTCTAGCGAATCCTTTGTTCCATAATGTTTTGGGCTCTACTCTGAACTAACAGAATGAATTGAGCACTTTATGAAATGAACTGATCAAAATCAGAAATTGTAATACTGATTTGTATTTTGGTGCATATGCATGTATAGGCGTTTCAATATAATATGATTAACATGATGTATATATATATATACTTTGAAAATCTCTGAAACATCTACGTGGTAAACAAACAATAGATGATCCCAATAGAAGACGATTCATACATTGCACAACAATAACAAAGTAGAGAAACAACGGGAAAATGAACATTGAGTCAAATTGCATAAATTGCGTTGACAGATATTGGAAAGAGGGTGACCGAAGTGACACCAACAAAAATCCATTGAAAAAGTGTTTTAATTGTGTTTAAAGCTGTGAAGTTCTGTAGACTATATATATATATATATACATACATGTATATGTACACATGTATATCTGTGTGTATACATATACATATATATATATATATATATATATATATATATATATGTACACATGTACATCTGTGTGTATACATATATATACATATGTACACATGTACATCTGTGTGTATACATATATATATATATGTACACATGTACATCTGTGTGTATACATATATATATATATGTACACATGTACATCTGTGTGTATACATATATATATATATATATATATGTACACATGTATATCTGTGTGTATACATATATATATATATGTACACATGTACATCTGTGTGTATACATATATATATATATGTACACATGTACATCTGTGTGTATACATATATATATATATGTACACATGTACATCTGTGTATACATATATATATATATGTACACATGTACATCTGTGTGTATACATATATATATATATATATATATATGTACACATGTACATCTGTGTGTATACATATATATATATATATATGTACACATGTACATCTGTGTGTATACATATATATATATATATATATATATACATATATATATTTACAAATGCTTGTGTGTGTATATATATGTATGTATAATTATGTCTATATACATATGTGTGTGTGTGTGTGTATATATATATATATATACATATGTATATATACACATATATGTGTGTGTGTGTGTGTGTGTACGGTAGCTCCTTCAATGTAGTGATGCGTTAAATAGCTGCCAATAATGCTAAGGCTGAATAATTGCTTCCAACCCGAATTCTAATCTTGCTTATTCTCGGTCATTTCATTTCTTTCAACGCGACAGTATGAATTTAATGGATATTTTGGTTTGACAGAATGAATTATAAATTGCGTTATTTTATACATAAACTTATCTGAAATTATTTTCCATCATTTATGTAAATGTATATATATATATATATATATATATATATATATATATATATATGCATACTGATATATATATATATATGTGTGTGTGTATGTATGTACATATGTATATACACACACACACACGCATATAACCGATACATCACTTTTTTCCATCGTTTTTTTTTTTTGTGTCACCTCTCTCACCCATTTCCCAATATCTGTCAATGCAATGTACGTAATTTTCCATATGTTTTATGTATATATCTGCATATAGATATATATGTCATTTCTCCCAAAAACGCTTCATAGTAAGCAACTGAAGTTTCTCCCAAAAATGTTCATTCATCATTTTTCATGTAAAAGATCTCACTAAGGTCATGGTAATTAATTTTTCCTTCTTTTAGAATTATGTTCTCTTCTTAGTAAAACTTTTTCCTGTTTTCAGTTTTTTCTTTCCAAAATTGGAGGAGAAACTTTAAAGACCTGATAAGACAGACAATGCTCAAATAAAGGAATTTCACAAGAAAGTGAATGGGAAGAAGAGTAGGTGTAAAGAAATCTGGATGGCTCGGATGACATACACTCATGGGGACAAGTAAGTGATTTTTTTTTTCATTTGATATAGGGTAAGTTCTTGGAGCTGTTAGTTCTCTCTCTCTCTCTATATATATATATATAGATATGTATATATCAAGATTGCGGAACAAATTATAGATAAAAATGGACAATTTACTTTTACTAAATAAATCTGCTATTGTAGATTTTTCTTTACTGAACTGGAGAAAAAGTCAGCCAGATCTTGCAAACAAATGGCAAACCTTGAAAGAAATTTTCCGACCGAAAGAGCATAGGTTAGGATGCTGAGCCTCTCTCTTTCATACACACCGGTTCGTATTAACAAATTTCAACTTATTGATCTCTCAGTCTTTCAGCTGAAGATGGGTGAAGAGTCAACCCAGCTGAACTGCACTGATACTAAATGAAAAGGAAGACAAAGAAACAAATTCATGAAAACTAAATCCTTCCAGTTATTAGTTCATTTTACCAACAAAAAAAACAAAAAAACAATATTCCATTCTCTCTTTCTTCTAAAAAAGAATTTGGCCCATTTTTACAAAAATTCAAAAGAATCTCTTGAAATTGTTTGAAAAATGACTGAGTCATTTGGCTGAAGAGATCTCTTTTATTGCCGAAGGATAAACAAAACTAATTCAGTTCTATATAGTATTAGAGAGGAAAGGTTATTATGTGCAGATTGAGAGAGATGCTAGTACTTTATATGAAAGAATGAAGAGGACATATTCAAAATTATTGGCCAAGTAATCGATTCACAGATGTACAGCTCAAGGAATCTAGAATAACCTGATGTTGGTTTGTATGATACTGATGTGATATCATTTTATCTGCTTTCTCTTTGGCCTCAGTTATCTTCTTTTTAATAGCAGTGTAAGTCGACAGTTTCAAGACCAGCAGAAATTTTATGTCAAGACCAGATTTGAATAGGTTATCAACATTTGTAAAGGATTAAGTGAGATGAAAAGAGAGAATGGTCGAAGATAGACAGTGTTCCTAACAAAAAAAGAAAGCTGTTTATAAGAAGGGCAAAATAAGAGAGGAAAACAAAACGAAAATATTTCCTTCATGTCACACAACATCATACTATTTCTGATTTTTTAAAAATCTATTCTCAAGATAAAAAAAACATATGAAAAAAAAGGAAGAAGAAAAAATACGCAGTCTAAACAGCATTTATAACTAAGGTACAAACTTTATATAATTACATATTTATAATTTTTTCCTTTACTGATGAATTATTTGACATCTTGGTCGAAATCTTTATTTTTATTTTTGATTCAATGATTATTTTATTTTTGTTTTGGACATTTCGATGTGCATTAATTAAAAAAAATCAATTGGAAACAAACATTTTTTTTATTATAGAAACAAGCTCTGCCAAATGCTGTAAAAAATAGTATACACTACATCACAGGTTTTGAACAGAGTCTGTGCCTCTTTTCTTTTTTCCTGTTTAAATGCTTTCTTTTTTTCTCTTCTGAGGCAATTACTCTCATTTTCTGTAAATAACAGTTTTCAATGCAGTTATCTCCCCTTTTCCTCAACATTAAATTTTCCAATAGGTCCCCTTTCTGTTTATTACTTGTTAGGTGTACTTCAGTTTTTTTGTTTTTCAAAGATTTTCTTTCCTGCTTAAATTTCTCAATTACAATTTTATCGTTTGTTTCCCTCCTTTCATACCAATCTAACCCTAAGGCCTTTTTCTCGCACAACAACGCAAAATTCTTACAAAAAAAGGTCAAGGTAGAAACTGTCTATTATTTTAGAGAAGAATCTTTTATTTTATGAGTTGTTCAGACTTTTGAACTCATTTTCTGCGGGTGACAAGAGAAGACTGGTGGTTATTAAACTGACTATCTTTGCTGATTCTCAGCTTTTTCTTTCAAAAAAGAATCTTGCCTTTTTCTTGTCTTAAGCTGTGAAATGGAGGACAGAAACATAACGTTGGTGGTGATGGGGGGTTAAATCATCCCCTGCACCCCCTAGAGCTTTATGAATAATAGTTCATCCATCTCATTTCTACTAACATCATACAATAAGAAATCTCACTAAGAATTGGTGGTTGCCTCTCAAGGAACAAAGCTTCTCACCTGGGCCTTCACATGTACCTTTCTGGCCTGTCAGGGATCCATGACTCCAAGGTTGGGAACTTAACATTAGATGGATCAGAAAGGGCTAGGGCCCTCAAATCACTAGCTATATCACTGACAATGGATCAGCCAAAACATTGTGGTAATCCTTGTCCTCATCATGTTATTTCTATTTAGCCAAAAGTGACCATGTCTTCAATTCTGCATGGTGCAGTTAATCTATCAGGTCTGAACGCATGACTTGAGCTTGTCTGGAGTTCAAGTGAGGTTGATGTGTATATCATAAGCCTCACTCTCTTGTCACTTTCTGTCTGGTTCCATAGGCAAGACATAGTGAGTACTAGGTCAACCCAAATGCAGTTGATGACCAGGGCACTCAGGGTTTCACACTGTTCTCTTAGGGCTCCTCCACACAACGTTGATTGCTGCCTTTTGGCCCAACCAACCATCAGTTGGTTTTGAAGGCGCTGTTGGTTGAGCCAAATGAAGGATCGGACTTTCCCAGTTCGAATTTACTATTGTACTTCTCCTAGACCAAGGCTGAAGAGGCCATCCTACCCTCATATTTAATCATAGCCGAGGGGAAGAAGAGATGATTGTAGACTTTCCCAAGGACATTAGTGCAAAGTGAAGGCAAACAGCAGCATTCTGAGTTTGAACTTGGTTTGCCGATTCCATTCTTCATATGTACTAAACTGTTATATCACTTGCACCTCCATGATTTTGGTAACAACAAAAAGAACATGAAGAATGTGTAGAATACCTCCGAACAACTCAAAGAAGTTAAAGAAGACTTGGAACATGAAGCATTAACTAAACTGGTTTGTAAGCTTCAAAGTAGAAAACCTGTTATTTCAATGAGCCTATACAAGCTTTTTTCACCTTTTGTATGCTATCTTCCAAAATTCATCATTAATCTTTTAGTTTTTTTCAAACCCTTTGTTTGTATTCAACTTCTGTCTTTGTGGCTTTTTTCCCCCCTTGTTACGTGGAAAACTGTAAAACCAATTGATACATACATTTTTCTTCACCGTATCAGCTTTAATATTAACCTGTCTCAGTTTTTGTCATCACCCAGCCAAGCTTCTTGATTCTAAAGTTTTTCTCCTAATTTTCCACTCTTCTCTCTCGACTTAACTCTCTCAAATCTTTTTGCAATTTCTAACACTTGTGGCAGTTCATTTGTCAAATTGTCTTCTGTCGTTTTTCTAACTTGGTTCTTTTTATTTAGGCTTTGACTTTGCAATGTGGCAATTACATTGAATGACTGAAAAATCTACTCAATCACACACTATCTGTTATTTACTGACAACCACTTCTATACCAAACGCTCATGAATACTTACAGATATATAGATAAGACAAACCAACCCAGCAACCCAATTGTAAATACCGTTCCATGAATTCTTGTTAGAAGCCTGAACAGCCCAAGTACAGTAAATCTAAAAAGTTGATACTCCCTGTTAAAAACATACAATTTGTGTCAGTATTCAATTTGACTATGATTAATTGCTTTTGTCATTGTTATTGTAGAATCACATTGGCCCCACAAATGGCCGGCCTACAAATGGGCCACAGTTTCTCCCCCTTTTGCTGGTGAGTATGTGTCTTGGGGTGTTCCAGATCATATTTTGGGGAGGCTACGAAATTGAGAATTTGCATGAGTTTACCACAAGGCACCATCTAGAAACACTTTTTTTTATTTATCAAAACAAGTGCTTCTTTGATCTCTATGGTCATTCAGGACCAACAATACCTTCTTGTGCTGGTATTTTCTAAAATTTCAGATAAAATTTCAAACAAAAGATCTATTAGTTTTTAGATAGTTATTTCTGCTACACATGCAGAACACAGTCTTTCATTAATATGGGGTATGGATGATGACGACGATTATGATATTATTATCATAATAACAAATAATAATAATTTATCTTATCATAATTCACCCATAATCAGTTTATCTGTATGTACTTGTCTATCTCAAAAACTACTTGATATGAATCCATAAAATTTTCTCTGGGTACGAATTTTATCTCCTGGGAAGAGTTTTTAGCAAATTAGTTTTTGATGCATTTTAAATCAAGGCAGGTCTATTTATACGATTATTCATCAATGATAAAAATACTTTTTGATGTAATAAAAGACTATTTTTTATACTTTTTCTCAACTCAATCCTCAGAGATAAAAATGCGTTCTTTATTCAGAAAGAAGCAGAAACATTTTTTAGCATATCTCATATCCTGATGTTTATTGCTTGTAGGTGAATACCTTGAATAATGGTGTCTTGATGTAGACAGTACATTTTTCCAAAGCACAAAAATTTGGGGATCAAAGGTTGTGTCAATCACATGAATAAAACTTTTATTCTCCACTTTTAGGGGTTGAAATTAATAAAGAACTTTTATTTTCCTCTCTTACGATCTTGAGGAAATTTCTTTTTTAAGGGTCGAGATCAGAGATGGATTTTAAAAACTTTTGGGGGCCAAAATCCGAAGAAATTTTAACTTTTAGGGGGTTATAGTTAAGAGGGAAATTCTTTTTCATTTTCAGGGGTCAAAATTCTAGGAAATTTCTTTTTAGTTTATTTTTAGAGGTCAAAGTCTAAGAGATTTTTTTTACTTTCAGGGCTCAAAATGTGGAGGGGGACATTTCTTTTTCACCTTCAGGGGTCAAAATTGGGAGGGGTAGATTTTTTTTCCCCCTTCGGGCGTCATATTTAAGAGAATTTCTAGAGGTTAAAATCGAATGGCATATATGGTCAAATGGTTCCACTTTTTGAGTCAAATGGGGGGGATTTTTACCCTTTCAGGGGTCCAAATTGGAGGTAATTTTTTTCTTCTCCTTTTAGGGGTCAAAATATATTTTTAGGATTAAAATCGAGGGGGATTTTTTTTGCTACTCCCAATGGTCAAAATTGAGAGGTGGATTTTTCTATTTCTAGGGGTTGAAATCCAAGGAAATTTTTTTTTCACTTTTAAAGGGTCAAAATGAGGGCAAAATTCAATGTTCCCTCTCAATCGTGACAATCAAAATTGAACATTTACTTCTGGAAGAGAAAATCATTTTTAGGGGTCAAAATTGAGAGGGGACCTTTACTCCCATTTTATGAGGTCAAAATAAAGTGGGAACACATCCCGCTTTTTAACACTTGGCCCACCTCTTTTCAACTTTGACTCCCAATGCTTCCTTTTTTTTTCGAAAGATAGTTCACTTTTCCTTAACATTATACAACCATTTCTGGAAAACATCATGTGACCAATTGACAGCATGCCATGTTGGAGGTGATCAATTTGAAAATTAGAAAAAGGGATGACCAAAGAGTAAGTTACTTCTCTCGCCTTCTAAAACAGTCCAAAATCTTCATGAAGTAAGCGTGAATATTGTAAGGTACAAATTAAGGGACCAATTTAGCATAAACTTACATTTCAAATTGAACCTCCCAATAAGAACCGATTTAGAGCGGGAATTTAAGGAAAACAATTTTTCTAGACCTAATAGGGAGTAAATGCTTAGATTTTCAGCTCTCTAACTATTAGTGTGTCCCTACAAATGAAATATCCTTATACAGCCAGCCCTACTTTGAGAACTATCAGTTTTGATGATGTTTTCTGATTTTGGAAACTGCCAACCAAACAAACAAACAGGTTTCCTCAGTTTCTGAATTGGGCTTGCTAGCTATGTATGCATCATGAATACAAGCTACATTAACAGAGCTATAGGGGAAAAAAATTGAACATTCACTTTTTATCATGTTTAAAAAATTTTCAAATGTTTTTTTTTTTAGTCCACAGCCTGAACAAGTTTTCTGCGGGAGGGTTCAATCTGCAATGTAAAATTTATGCTAAATTGGTCAAACAATTTTTTTGTTGATTAAAAGTTCCCCAATCAACAATGTAAATTTATTCTAAATTAGTCACAAGTTTATGCCCACTAGTTTTTTCGAAATTCAAACCTTCTTGTGATCCAACAAAAAGCAAGAGGAGTAACTGATCCACTGTTCCCCTAATCGTAATTTTTTGATTGATCACCCCCAACAGGACATACGGCCAAAAGACATTGGTCACATGGCAGATCCTATTTTTTCCTAAATACATATTTTCAATAAAAGAGTAAGTTGAAAGAAAAAAATAATGTCAGTAATAAGACAATTATTTATCATACAATGTGAACAGGGAGCTAACTTGCAAAATTTAAATCCATAATTCTAAAAAGAATGAGGCGTTTTTGAAAGAGGCATGGCACATTAAATCGGCAAAAGCACCGTAGAATCTAAAGTGTTGGCAGTTATTTTGAGGGAAGAAAAAAAAAAACAAAAAGCAAAAAACACAGGGACACATTGGGGAAAGGAATCACGTTCTTAAGATTCTTCCATAATGTATAAACCCCATGGAAAGAAAAAAAAGCAAAAAATTGATAGGATAACTTTCAGATAACCATGGCCGAGCCAAAGAGACACGAGGAATATAAGAGTATAATTTTCTCCTGATTCCCGCTAGAGGGAATTCTATTATGTGATCCATTACCTGTTGTTGGGGCGGGGCAGGTAAGGGCAGGGGGGGTATAATGAAAGAAAAAACACTTCTTCTCCTGGCTAACAAATTGTGACAGTAGAGCCTGCTGGCAAAACAGAATTGAAGAACGGCAGATAGAAAATGTGGCTAACTGCCCAATGATACCCCCCCCCCCCATTTATTCCTCTGTGGGTGGCGACGAAGGGTACGTAGCAGTAGGCCTCAGGATAGGGCATACTTTGGCTACTTTTTCACTCTTTTAACTGAATCTATGTTTTATGCAAATGCTTATTTTGATGTGTGTCTGACCAAATTCTAGTTGCTTGGTTTCTCTCTTGTAAGTAAGGACCTTTACATGCTGCAGGAATAGGTGTAACCATATACCCATATTTTTTTTTTCTCCCCACAATAATACACACACACCTTTAAAGCCAGGATCACACTTACAGACTTGTCAACAAATAAGCCTAAACCAGGTAAAAAATGTTTTGGCTCAACTATTTAGTATCAAATAATCTTAGGTGGTCCTTGCACAAGGATAATAATTAAAGATTGTTTCTGGAAAAGTGATTTTAACTGTTGTGCACTCTGCACCCTAACATTCGAAGTGTAGCAATTAGAATACAATGCCTCAGAATTACATAAAGCAAATATGATGTATTTTTGTTCATCTTTGATTCTCTTCTCATAAAAAAAAATAACCTTTCCGTTTTTAGCTCAGAACTTGTCTACAAGCTTAGTGATCATTTTACACTCTCTTCAAAAAAGCCATTTTCTTTGGATAGCCGGTTTCAGTGGAGTTCTTTTCTAAAGACAGGCAAAGAAAGACACCAAGACAAAACCAGGTTGCAAGGAATATTATGCTGCCCACACATCCTGTGCTGAATCAATATATTGAATATAAAGACACTATTGAATGACTCTCGCAATCTTCCCTCTCTTTGTACGGATAAATCAATGGGCGAAGATGGTGCACATCAGCCAAACAATGCCTTTTTTCACTGATGTTATTGAGAGGAGCTTGTCTAGCCAAGACATGTATCCGAGGCAATGTATTTCTGTCCATAGAAGAACTATATATGTGGTACATACCAGATGGGAGTATTGTTTCAATTTAATCAATGCATATTGTAAAGTAGATAATTATTGGATTCCATCATTTCTGATTTCTGAATAGTGTGTATATATATATCACTGATAAGTTAGTAGAAAAAATATTTATCTTACTCAACAAATATCTATATTTTAACATAATTTCCTTCCTTATCAATGTAGTGGTGAATATTATATTAATCTATTGGTTAATGTTATTATATTGATATCATATAGATCAAACATTACATATTGAAAATTTCAGATCAAAATTCAGCTAATAGCTATCTGTCAGGCTATGGACATTGACTCATACCTCTGTCTCTCCATATATATATATATATATATATGCACATACATACATAGAGTCTAAAAGCTTTAAACATAATAGGTGTAAAAGAATTGCTTAGCTTAGACATATAGCTTTAAAAAACTGTATGTTGATTGTAAACTAATGTATAATTTCATTTGTCCATTTAATTATTTATCATTTGATCGTTAATCATGATCATCAGCTGATATTGATATGCTATACCCTCGGAAAGCTCCATGTCTAAGCTATATTTAGTATAACTGTATTCATCTACTGGAATTAAATAAGCCCTTGCATATCTGTAAGATAAATTTTGCAGATATTCAAGATTTATCAGTTCAACTCAGTTGGTAAAGTAGCTTGGTTGTGATTTCAAATCATGGTAGTGAATGTCAATTTTGTAGATATATTTATATGTTAAAATGAAAATAGCCTTTGTATATTCCGAACATTAATAAGTGAGACTTATCAATTTAGCTCAGCTGGTATGAGATACTACTACCAATCAGTTGCTTGCGGTTTCAAATCTCAGCAGAGAAATGTTACTTTTTACTCCCCTAAATTTTGTAAGGATTGTTTTTGTTCTTGTTACGGTAGGAAAACATATTCGATTTTGTTTGCTTGACAACGACCAGCTAGCCACATTATTGAACAGAAATCAAACGCAGTCAGCCACAAAGTTCAAGAGAGGGTTATTCAAAACATTCCTGCCTTTTCATGTGGGTGAAGGTGGTCAGACCAAACCTTTTCCCTTGTTTCGCTGAAGAAGAAATCTAATCCTTTATTCAACCTCTGATTCTTTCTCTATTCTACATTCAGAATTGAGCAAGAGCTGAACCACAACAACAGAAGCCCGAGTTGTATTTTGACATTCATACCATGGACGGAAATATTACTGGTCTCCAAAAATGAAGTATTTTGTTTTGATGATGTTGTGTCAAACAGAGATATAATTAGAAAATGCTTACACATTCTTTTTGTTTAAGATGAAAGTGTATATCGTTACACATGCTGCTCATACATTTAACAAAGCAGATAACAATATCTGATGCTACTTTTATACTAATTGAAGGCATGAATCCATCATAGCCTATCAATTTGTCGATAGTCCTGTGACTGGCATGCCAGAAAGGAAAGTAACATTTTCAGTCATTGGACATAGACCTTCCCCAGAATTCGCCAGATCTCCCTATCATGGGTGTCACGGAGCCAACAGTTTCTGAACCTGTCCAATTTGGCTTAGCCTCTCATATTCCGCCAGCCTTGGTTCCACATTTGATCTCTGGGAATCCACGTTGTGAGTCATGATGTCAATCAGTTGTCCACCATTCTTGCAACATAGCTACAGACTGACATATCCATTATCAAATATAAAAGACAAATGCTAATATTGACAGGTAGGGTTAGTCACTCAATAAAAACTGTCACACGATTATTTTTTTTTTAAGCAAGCCATGTTAGGGATGATTAATAGGAAAATATTGCTGAAAAGGTTGATTAATGAATATATTATGCCTTTTGTCGGGCAGTGATCATTAAAAAAGACAAAATTCATATACCTACGTAGCCAGCCAGCTACACCAGCTTGAAAACTGAAGAAACCTGAACTGAAGGTTTGGTGAGAGTTTTAGTTGACAGTTGTATTAATCATAACCATGAATGAGAGAAAAAAAAAACACTGCGATATAACTGGCAATCTGGGGTTCAGAAAGAAAATAAAACTGAATTGAAGTTTAGAAGGGATTTTTTTATGCTCAGAGTTATCCTGTAAAAAGCCTAAGGGCCACTCAAGATAGGTTCACAAGATGTTTGTTGACCCTGGATTTGAAGAGATGGATATTTTATCTAGCAGGAAAGCACGCTCGGGCAAGTTTTCTATGCATAATAAGGAACAAATGTTTAAATTTTTAGCCCTCTAGCTTCTACCTGCCTGTAGAAATCATATTTACATATATAGCCAGCCAACAAGCCACTTGATATTCATTAAACTTGCAATCAGTAAGCACCCAGTGAGAACTGAACTTGCAACAATAGATTGCTAAACACATTTGCTAAACCTCCTTTCCAAACAAGGGCCTCAAAACAGATGAAAAATATATTCACAAGGTTTGTTTGGAAAGTGGATAACCATTTTGATTATCTCAAGAACCTGTTGCGGACACAGGATATAACTTAGCAACACATCAGACAGGAACTGACTGTGCATACATGAACAGATACTCTCTCATGGGGTCACTCAGCCGGCTGTTAGCTGCCATCAAGTGAGTTTGTGCACTGTGCAACAGTTGCATTCACCATGGTGAGCCTGCTCATCATACATGTCTTAGGTAAGGTTTCTGGCAAAACGTCACTTTTTCCGAATCTGTCATAGTTGTGGTAAGTTCCCAGGTGAATACTTTGAAGTAGAATAAGGTACTGTTGCACAAGGTAGGCCATTTTTGTGTTAATATAGAATAGCTGGATAATTTCCAGACTGACATCGTATTTTTCATTAGTCCTGGTTTAGTAAATATCTACATATTCGTTGGACTAAACCCAATTCATTGAATGCTCGGTGAAGAGTGAACGCGATGGTAATGGCATATGGCTTCAAAGCTCTTGTCATGGCAGTTGTTTGGCACAACCGTTGAGAAGAGGGTTTCTTTTTATTGTCCTCTTTTATTACTTTTCTCTCAGTCTTTGAACTGGTTTGATTGCTGGTTTGCTATGTATGTATACCATGTACAGGCCACACTAATGGAGCTAGAGGGCTGAAAATTTAGATATTCAATCATTATTATGAATAGAAAAGTTTCCTTTCTTTCCGTAAATAGATTTTTGGTGGGGGTTTGATTTGAAGTGAAAGTTTATCCTAAATTGATCCCTTATTTTGTGTCAAGCAGAATTCATGTTTTTCTTTTTTTAAATGGAGACTTTTTTCTCCTTCTCAACAAAAGATGAGAGAAGTAACTTATTCACTGATCTCCCCTTTCTCCAATTTTTTGATTGATCACCATTAACACAACATGCTATTAGTCACGTGATAAACCAAACCTGTTATTTAGAAACTGACAACCAAAACTGCCTAAATAGGTTTCTTCAGTTTTCGAGTGGGTCCCACAAGCTATGTATGTAGATACCACATATCACGTGTACAGGCCACACCATTGGAGCTACAAGGCTGAAAATTTCAACATTCACCCATTATCATATATAGTTAAAAAGCTTTTTTTTTGTTTTTTTTGTGCAGGGTTTGATTTGCAATTTAACTCTATGTTATACATTGGTTGAATGACGGTTCGTATTTAGTAACAAATAATAAGAGTTAATGTCAAACTCAAAGAGTGAACTTTAATATTGCAATTTGTCAGATTATCAAGATTTAAAAGGTTGAGATTTCAGCATTGAATTTAAAGGGGGTGGGTAAAAAAGATAAAAATCAAATGACATCATGTCAACTTGTGATCAGGAAGAGGAAGGAAGAAAGGGGGAAGAAAGAAATGAATAAAGGAAAAAAGAGAGAGAGAGAAAGAAAGGGAGGGAGAGAAGAGGAGAAAAAGATAAAAAGGAGAGAAGAGAGATAAAAGATAGAAAGGGAGAGAGAGAGTGGACAGGAGAGTCAAAGAAAGAGATAGAAAATGGAAAGTTAAGAGAGAAGGGGAGGGAGAGAGACAGAGATCAATTATACTTCCCTGTTCATCAATAATTCAACTTGTGTCGTTAAAGTAGATAAATTAGAATCAATTATCTTATCAATTCATTGACAAATATTTTATAGCAAATAAATTATTTTTACTTATAGTGATCAAAATCATTTTTTTCCAGTTTTCAACTTTCAAAACCCTTTTTTGCACTTTCAAGTGTGAAAATGAAGGAGAATTCTTTTTTCAACCATAGGGGATGGTCAAAATTGAGCTCTCCTAGGGATCAATGGAAGAGAGCATTGATTTTATTTCCAGTTTTGGGGATCAAAATTGAGCAGGAATTTGTTTTTCTCTTCTGGGGGTAAAAATGCAGCAAGATTTTTTCTCCAATTTTTAAAGTCATTGTTGTTTTTTCACTTTTGGGGGTTAAAATAAAGGGAGATTATTATTTACTTTCATTGTTCAAAATGTAAAGTTTATTTTTTCACTTTTAGGAGCAAAATAAAGCGGGTATTTTCTTCCCAATTTAAGTTCAAAATACAGGGGGTGATCAGCGTTCAGGGTTTCAAAACAGAGATTTTATTCACTTTGGGGGTCAAAATAGAAGGGGGGAATTTTTTTTCCCCCATTTTAATGTTCACAATGGAGGGAAAATTCTTCTTCTCACTATCTGGACAAAAATTGAAAAAGATTCTCCCCACTTTTCGGAGTCAAAATAGAGGCTCACAATTTAATTCACTTTCAGTGGTCAAAATGTGAGGGGTCTTTTTTTCAACTATAGGAGTCATAGGAGGACTTTAGAAATTTCGGCTGTCAAAATATAAGGGGTATTTTTTAGCACTTTATGGGTTAAAAATCTTTTTGCACATTCAGGAGTCGAAATTGGAGGGGGGCAGATTTTCTTTCCACTTTTAGTGATCAAAATGGAAGGTATCTTTTCACTTTTCATTGGTCAAAATGGAGTGAGACTGTTTTTTTCTCAAAATTGAAGTATTTTCCATACTCATCAGCTAAGTCATTTAAGCCTCAGTCTGAAAGGAATTTGACCCAAAAGCAGCCAGTTTTGTTTCCTTTATTACTTTATTGTATTTTTAATTCAAATCAAATTATCAAAGTTGATATTTTGTCACCCTGCTTCTTCAAACTACTTTTTAAAAAAATTCTCAATGTCTTTATATAACTCACAGGTGAAAGATATGATTTGAATTGAATTATTCAAGAATGATCTTATTTTAGCTGTAAGATTTCAGAGGTTTGTTTGATAAAACATGGCAGACTTCAATTTCCTCATAATATCTATTTTCTCTTATTTAGGAACAGATCTTAGAAAGTTGGATTCATTCAACAAATATAGACAAGCTGCAGTGATGAAAGAAGTTTTCAAATTGTTCCTGAGGACAAATGCAGCAATAACTATGCAAATGTCGACTGAGAAGAAATGAGAAATAACTAATCATCACAATCATCAGCCTTTTAGCATCTGTTTATGGACATAAGCCTTCCCCAGGATTAGCCAGACCTCTATTGTAGAACTTGTGGAACCAATACTAGCTAAACTTGTCTAATTTGTCAACCATCTCATATTTTCCCGGCAACATTTTCACATGTGATCTCTGAAATTGATGGTCACCTGATTTTGCAAAATTTATGGTGGTCAGTTTTATTCCACACCGTGATTTTAGTTTTGCATACCTATCAATAATTCATTAATCGACAACAATCATTATTTCCTCTGTAACCTTTGAACTATAGAAAAAAAATTTTATTTCAATTATTATTCACATTGCATCGCTGACACACACGAACACCCTTTGTTTTTAGCAACTGTAGCTCACTACCAAAGTTATCACGATCCGAATCATGAAGACGTTTGATGAAAACCAACCATGGGAACAAGCTGGCTTTAGGAGAAGCTATTTGACCATTGACCATCTCCATTTGATAAATCGACTAAAGTAGAAAGCAGCACAGTATAAAATACCACTTGCTGAAGGATTAATCCACTTCAAGAAAGCCTTTGACTCAGTGGAAATCCCGTAGGTCATTGATGCTATCACTCAACAAGGATCCCGTATATGTCAGAATATTACAACATATATAACATCAGAGCAGCTCCTTTATCAGGCTACATAAAGACTCTGAACCCTTTCAGCACCAAAAAGGGTCAAGATGAGGTGATACCTGCTCAACCAAATTTTTTATATCCTGCCTCGAGAAAAAAAAGGTATCACGGATTTGCAGACAACATCATCCTTTTTGCAGAGAATCTTCAGGACCCCTAACTAATGCAAGATGAATTGGATGAAGAAAGTGAGAAAGTTGGTCTTCATATAAACTTCAGTAAAACAAATGTCATGTACAACAACATGATGAAGACAAAGACACACTGATCAAAATCAAAAAGCATGGAGCTGGAGAAAGTATACCACTACATATGCCTTGGACAATGAATATCCCTAAAATCCTTAAAAGAAGAAATCAAGCAAACAATCACTATAGGTACGGAAGCTTTTAGTTGAGCAAGCTCAACTTCAAGAACAAAAAGATTCCCATAGTTTCTAAAAGAAGAGTATACAACCAGTGAATCCTCATGAAGATCACCTACGGAGCTGAAACATGGACCCTAGCCAAAAAATTGACCCTCAAGCTGAGAACCATGTAATCATGCTCATAATCACATGGATATATCATAAGATATCACAATATACCATGGAAAAGACAGGAGTCCGAGATGTAGAATCCATTAGAAAACTCAAATGACCATGGGCAGGTCATGTTGCAAGAATAGCAGACAACTGATGGACATCGCAACTCGCAACTTGGATTCCAAGATATCATATGGGAAACTGTGGTCAGCAAAATGTAAGATGGCGTGACGAACTAGGCAAGTTCAGAAAGTATTGGCTTTGCAACGCCCATGATTGAGAGGTCTTGCTAATCCTCAGGAAGGTCAATGTTTAATGTCAGATGATAAAAGATGATGATGATGACAGTCTGAAGAATATAGATTAGGACTCTTGTTATAAAACCAACATTCTGGTATGGTTTCTTTCTGATAATGAAAACTCAAAAGAATGAATTATTAACAGTTAACTTGAAATAGAGGAGATTGCGGAACCACAAAAGAATAAAATTTTTAACCCTTCTGAATCAGTAATGGACGGAATATTCTGTCCAGTAACAGTATCATAGAATATGGGATTTCATTTGTCATGTATTCATCAATGAATGATAATTGATCAAAATCTGGTAGAACTGGGTGAAATTTTCAAAAGAGTGGTAGGATATTTGATGCGCCCCTTGTATTGGGGTGCTGCAAGACAGCAGATGGGGCACGTTGAGACAGCCCACATACCACATGAGACAACCATAAACCAAGCAGTTTCTATTTTTGGGACGTTTGGTATCACAGACTTCCCCTTCATGTTTAGGCTGGACTGGAGGGAGGTAATCTCATAATACCCTGATGCATCTATTCTCAGCACCTCCCCAATGAAGTAGATTTTCTGATCTTTTTTCTCAGTAAGGACATAATCACCTTCAGAAGCATTCCCAAGAAATTGGTGTGGAGGATTGAAGACCAGGAATTTCTTTTCAGGATCGTCATCATTATCATTAAAGACAGTTTCCTCCTCACTGTTAGGATTTGGTGATACGTCATCTGATAGATTTCTGCACGGGGGATTCCTTTTGCCTTGAACTCTTCAGGATAAACCCTGTTTTTTTATGAACCCTAAAAGAATGTTGGATGGCGTCATTGCCTTTTGATGGGCTCTATTCACCAAATGGGCAACCCCATGTATTGTGATGGGCTTTCCAGGATATTGAAGCATTCATATTTCCATGGTCTAGCTGTAATATGTCTTAGAGAATCTAAAAGCTGACACATCAAGAAGTTGCATCGCGTTACTGTTGCCAAAAGGCAAGGTCAAAAAGGTTACACTGTTTTCCTCGGCTTTGTCAATAACACAAATTGAAATGTGGCTCTCACGGTTGTCAAGAATGAGCAATGTAGGATTCTTCATTGACCTGTGGGTGGGATGAATAAAATGGTTCATAACCTCAATAAACATTCAAAATCATCCATTCTAGCATTCTGTCTCACTGTGCCCAACAACATCTTCATACAAACATCATTCTTACATACATTAATGCATGCTAACAACAATGATATCTTATCAAGCCTTGGTACAGTAGCCCGTAGCCCTGAATTATAAAGCAAGGGTTTCTACCCAGGCCCTGTGAGTAACTGTACATGGAGGTTCAATATTAATGAAGAAAATTTTACATTGGAGTGAAATAAAAGATCAAACTATGGTAAACGTAACTCTTATCACATCAGGATTTCAGTCACTCATGAAAGAGAAAGACTGTTTAATGACACATATCCACTTAAGACGGTAGCCTAGAGTTTTTGAGAAGATGCGGTTGTCTCACAGTACCTTCGTTTCTCTTATATATAACAAGCAAAAACTAACAGCTCAAAGACTGAATGAAGACTAAAATGGGGGATTGTTTTACCTCAGCCAACAAAGTTGAAAAGATGTATATGTATTCAGATGAATCTATTTGTACATCTGTTGGTTTGTCTGTCCATCTGTCCACATGTTATCTCTGAAAATACTGAATGAATTTTATCTCCCTTACATCGAAGTTACATGTCCAAACAACATATCACAACCATAATTTCATATCGGTCCACCAGCTATCTCAAAAAGTTCTCAATGAATTTCGATGATAGTTTCTGGAAGGGTGAATGATAGGCTACTTGAGAACTGATTAAAATTTCAGGCGGATCCATGCACAATTACTCCCCCTGACAATGGCATTAGTTACAGTATGCAATCCCCCTTACTTCAAGAGCTCTCTAGTTTCCTTCTGAAATACAGAAATTAGATAAAAGTACAAGTTACCTGAAGCCAGCAGTAATTGGAATTTTAAAATATACCTTCCAATTTATGCTACAGTGATATCATCAAAAAGATCGGAATTCAAAGACTGATTGCCTGAAACTACAAGTTTTAAAAGATGAAAACATTATTAAACAAAATTATTTGAATTCATACCAAGTTTCAAAGAGGTTATTGCTACAAATTTCATACTTTATGTAATCACTTTTTTCAGGAATTTCGAGATGATAAGGTACTGATATTCACCATATTCAACTTTTTTTCTCACTATCCTTATTGTTTTTGTTCCATGTTGTTTTGATTTTTTTCATTTTATATCTTCTCTAATATTTTTCCAGTAGGAATTTTATTCCATGCAGAATGTGTTGTAGGTTATTTCTCTTTAAAATCCAGTCTAAGTTTAAAGATCTTTTAAAAAAGAAGTTCAAAGGAGGTAAACCAATGTTTTCAGGATGATCTTACAGTGGCAGTGTGTAGCTTGAGATTTGAAAGTCTGGGGGGTCTTGGCTTCTTGCGGGAACCCCTCCAACATTAACAGAGATTAGTTATTGTATAATGTTAGTAGAAATGCAGTAGATGAACAACTATTCATAAAGATTTTGGGAGTTTTCCTCCATTGGGGGCCCTGGACACAATTTCAAAATTGACCTCTTCTCCTCCCTCAGCTATCCCCCAGCATGGTACAAAGTTACAAAAGAGAAAGAAGAAAGGAGAATCGATATTTTTTCTCTGTTTCATGACTACTTTTTACAGCCATTTTACTATACAAGTTCAAATGTTGAAGACGAGGGTAAAAAGTAATCATGAAATTAAAAATGAATATGATTATTCGTAATACTTTATCTAATAAAAGAATCAACAAGAAGTTGAAAACTTGGGCAGACTCAGTGAATCTGCCAAAGGCATAACATAACATAAACTGAAGACCAGATTATTAGCAAGATTAAATAACCACAGACTCTGCAGTAGACTAAGTTCTACTGAAATTGCACTGGAGAACAGACTGACTAAAGGGTTGTTAAAAAAGCACAATGATGAAGAAAAAGAAAAGCGGAATATATAAAAATTGTTTTCATTTAAAAGAGAGCCTTGGGTTAACTGAAATCTTGGATAATCTCGTGCTTAGTTATATTGATTAATCTTTTGAGGCCGAGGACTCAGCCACTGACTTAGGAGTAAATTTACCTATTTCGGAACCCACTATTAAACAGAACTGATTGGCAGTGACAAGCAGTAAAAATGGCCAATCAAAAGTCGCTCTATCTGGATAGTCTTTATCTTGGACTGTTTCATCATCACCATATTCATTGGATATAGGCGCTTTTG
Source organism: Thysanoteuthis rhombus (assembly GCA_963457665.1). Classification (NCBI taxonomy): domain Eukaryota; kingdom Metazoa; phylum Mollusca; class Cephalopoda; order Oegopsida; family Thysanoteuthidae; genus Thysanoteuthis; species Thysanoteuthis major. The sequence goes on along the minus strand of OY735203.1, from coordinate 5,698,448 downwards.
ATAACCATCCTTGAGCGCTTATGAAGTTTATCCATCTCATTCCGGAACAGCCCAGTAGATCAGCATCTTAATCTATCTCCACTTGGACACAAAAATACTTCCAATTATTCGTTGCAATTATTGAGAGAAGGGCCTGTGCCATCTGAAAATTTGGATATATATGATGATGACCTTTGTGTAGAAAAAAAAAAACATTTTTTCCTTCTCGCTTCCTGCATCTGAGATTCTATTTCTTAAAATGGGAGTCAGTTTACAAAAGTTCCTGCAGATTTCAATTTCATTGCATAAAAAAAATTCTTAATCCCAAACTTCATGAACTATCACAATGCGACTAACACTTCTCAGCCTTATCGGTTCTTTCTTTTTCTTCCAATTGGTTGAGTCATTTTCTAAACACTAGCTATATGTGTGAACATGTTCTAAAGTGAATTAAACCTCACTTTCAAGAACTGGCTACACACCTGTAAATCCATGTTGTCAGGTAGAGTAAATGCAATCACCTCAGTGTGCAACTAACTGTACATGCATATTGCAACAAGCAAATTAAAAAATTTGATGCAACTTAACATCAATACGTACCGTATCTTGTGGGATACAAGATGTGCTTTAAAAAAAAATTTGATCCTTAAAATAACCGTGTATCAGCTTTTGAGTCAAACTGAGGATTTATGAGTCATTCTACGTTAACGATCTATGTAACGTTAGAATGAATATGTATGTTCTATAACTAAAAAGCAAATGGTACACTATGTGCTGGAGTGTGTTACGTGCCACAAAATACAATGTAGAAATATCTTGAATATTGCAGTTTTCATTAACCTGAGTTTTGATGTGGTACGGATAAGATATTGCTATACAAATTATTGTTACCAATTATAAGCTGAAAGAAAAGCACATGTTGAATCGTAATAGTACCTTGAACTGTATAGTTTTCAACAGTTTGGAAAATCTTTGAATGAATTAATTGCACTAATCATACTTATTATAATTGTAACATGCTGAAAGGCCTTAAAGACTGAGCTTAATACTTACTGAATACTATTGAAATCTAACCCAATGCTAAAGATGATTTTGTAATTAAAATTTTGAAAGAGCATTTTTGGTTGTACTTTATCAAGTGTGCTGAACTTGAAAGCCATCTACAATGATCTTTTTGTAGGCAGCCTTGTGGCAAAGTTGGTGGCATCAAACCAATACCCACTAAAAGGGTTTTACAGTATTATTTTCCACAAGTGTATCCTCAGCTCCCTTGGCTACCCAATCTAATGCATGCAGTTAGTTTTGAAATTCTACTCTCCGGTACTTATCAGTTAAATGAGATTATTCTTCCATGAATTCAGCCCCTGGAACGATATTTCAAGTAATTTCTTGGCATTACTGACATCATCGCTGTATTTCGTGAAAAAAATAAAAACAAAGGAAACCAAATTGAAGACATTTTGGCATAAACTAAACTGAAGCATTGTTCTTCCAGAAACTTGGCTAAAAGAATTTTTTCTCCTCTGCAAGTAATAAATTAGGTTTACCCGAATCAATATCCAACAGCAGTAACTCACTTTGTTTATACGACAACCACAGAACAGATTAATTATGACAAAAATGAAGCAAAATATAAAAACTGAGACTTAACCCTTTTAGTGCACTGTGGACATATATATCCCAACGTTTCTATGACTGTTGTACCATAGATCTCTTTTAGAAGTCTACTGGGATATTTCAATTTAGGCATTGAGCACCTTGATTGGTTATTCTTGAAAGGATTAAACTATCATCACATTGAGAAGTCAGCAGTTCATAGAGAGAGCTTTGTATATTCTGGATTTCAGTGCACACAAGAAAAACTAATAGATTCCTTAGGGAAATTAGGAAATGCTGCCACCCATATATGCAGTGTTGGGGTTAATAAAATGAAAAGTTGAAAAATGGGATGATCAATTAAAACTTATTTTGCTCATCTTTAGTTGTGCTATGATCACTGAAAAAGGTCAGAATTTTCTAAAAACAGGCAGACACAAATGAGTGACCAGTTTAGCATTAAAGCATTAAAATTACATTGCATATTGGACACCAATGCTTATTGTTGTTATTTTATCTGGTTTGGCTTTGATTAGAACAACACGTTTATCATTACAAAAAGTAGATTAATTTGCCTTAGTATAGCTAAATTAGATTAATAGGTTTATCAATATATTCAGGAATTTATGGCATGGAATAAACCAAATAAAAATGAATAAAGCTACATGGATAGATTTGAATGATGCCAGCTGCTTAGTTTTATTGCTTTATCAGTGTGGTCCCACTATAACTGCTTATTCTTCACTTCTGAATCATACTGTTGATTTTGAAAATCATAGCCAGCCAGACCAATCTAACAAAATGAGGAAACCTATGGTGACAGTTTTAATCTAATTCTAATCACTGATAACTTCTGTAAGAAATAAATGATCATGCTACGTACGCTTCCTGCTTTCATTGCAATGACTGGGGTTGGCAAACACTCGATTGTCTGGAAGCATTTGAGCTAAAAAAATGCTTGCATTTCAAGAGCTATTTCACACAATGAAGTATGTTTGCATTTTGCTATAATTAAAAAGACTAGACACAGATTCTAGTCAGTATGGAATAATAGCAGGTATTCTTAGAAAAAATTAACATCGTACACTATCATTAACAAAAAATAGATTGTGGCTAAATATTTAAGTCTTGTAGTGGAACCAAACACAGTTGTGATTTTGGTTCGCAATGAAAAAAAAAAAATGAATGTATTTGGTTGTTGCACCTGAAATGTTATTAATAGTGAATAATACTACAAGTAAAAGATTTACTAACATAACCGAATGCAAGTAATCGAAGAAAAGGATCTAGTAGTGACAGTAAATAAACAGCTGAACTCCAACAAATATATTGAAGAAAAAATCATCCATCATCATCATCAGTCTTTTATCGTCTGTTGTTGGACATAGACCTTCCCCAGGATTTGCACATCTCTCTATCATGGACGTTGTGAGGCCGATACTTTAATTTGTCTAATTTATCCCTCCATATTGTATTCTACCAGTCTCAGTTTCACATGTGTTTCTCTGGGGATCCATGTTGTGAGTTGTGATGTCCATAGGTTGTCTGCCTTTCTAGCAACCTGACCAGCCAATTACCATTTGAGTTTTTTAATAGATTATATGATGTCTTAGACTCCTGTTTTTTCCCTAATATATTGGGCTGTCTTGTGACCTCTCCATGTGGGGTTGAGCACCCATTTATTCGCATTCCCACGAAGAGCAAAATCCGACACAAGGTTAACTTTAATGAGGGAAAGTGGAGCAACCCATGGAAAATAGCTCCAGTCGACGCAACCAAGAAAATGAGTGAATATGATTCTCGCATGTGCATGTTGCATGGTTCTAAGTTTGAGGGTCAGTCTCTTGGTTGAGTTCCATGTTTCAGCTCCATAGGTGACTATCAGGAGGTTGCATTGGTTGTATACTCTTCTTTTTTGGTCTAATGAGATTTTCTTGTTCTTGGAGGTTACGCTTGCTCTGCTGAAAGCTTGCCAACCTAAACTGAGTTTTTTTCTCATTTCTTCTTCTTTTGAGGATTTTATGGAGGTTTGTTGTCCTCGGTAGATATAATGATCTATTTTTTCCAGTTCTGATTTTGATCTGATTGTTGCGCATGACCTTTGTTTTGCTGAAGTTCAGGTGAAGACCGATTTTCTTGCTTTCTTATCAAGCTCGTCTGGTATTAGTTGGAAGTGATGTAGGATCTCTGCAAAAAGGATGATGATGTCTGCAAATCTGAGGTTGCTAAGGTATTTGCCATCTATTCTGATTCCTTTATTCTCCCAGTCTAGGTTTCAGAAGATCATCTCAAGGCAGGAAATAAAGAGTTTGGGTGAGCTGGTATCACCTTGTCTTATCCCTAGAAAATATCATCATAACTAATCAAATACTTGTTATAATCCGATTCAAGCAGAATGGACACTGCTATGTCCAAATCACAATACAAAACCCTGGTCAGACCATATGTGGAATATGCAAGCGATTTCTGGTCTCAACACACCAAAAAATGCTGAGAGATGCCGGAGGGGCCTCAGATAAAGACCTGCTATACTAAGACAGATTCAGAATATAGCAGCTACCCTCTCTACAATGCAGAAAATTGAGAAGTGACCCGATACAGATTTACAAATTACACTCAGCATGGTAGATATGGACACAGATTCTCAGCGTGAGTTATCCAAAAAGAGTAAACCCATGCTACCAAGAACATTAAGAACAACAAATGTCACAGTCAGAAATAACAAATACACTTACACTTGTATCAGAGATAGATTTATGACAATGAGATCCCTTTCATACTGGAACTCCTTATCCAACAAAACATTAAACTCTATTCCTTTTAACAAATTCAAAAACAGCTGATGTAAAGGAACTAACAAACCACTCAAGTATAAAAATTTCTAAAACACTCACCATGCCAACCTGCATCACCAGTGATGGGTAATCTACTACCCAGGGCCCCTAGGTTGAGCTTCTGTAAGGTGCCTCCTGACCTAGCCACCTCCGCTACACTCTTTGTTGCATAGAATAAACTGACATTAAGTCACATCAAATAACATTGTAGTACTATGTATAATGTACTATCTATATGGGTGGCTTGGCTTCACAAGCAAAGATTTTGGGGTAGGTTTTCCATAGCAGCAGGACCAAAGACAGTGGGGTCTGTGTGTGGAATAACACTCAAGCCCGAGTAATGAAGTTTTGTTATGATAAATACAAAAGTACCAAAATAGTATCCCAAGTATACACGTGTACTCTCAATTGAACCATTCTTTTGCTCCCAGGACCCTTTTCTACTAGGGCCTTAGGTTCAAGCCTACTCAGCCAAATTGTAAATCTGCCTCTGCCTGTTAAATCTGTTTGATGTATCTTCTGTTGGTACTTTCTATGATACCTATGATAACTGTATAATTTTGCAGATTCAAAATTAAATAAGATCTAATTCATTATTGTTTTTTCGGTCTTCCAAGCAATAATGTCTATTTACTGTAGCAATACATAAAGCATCGGTTCATTTGTTATTTTATTTGCTCTCCTCAAATAATTGTCAGTCTTTCGTTCTTCGAAGAAATGGCTGTGATGATCCCAAGTAGAAAGTTCCTGTCAAACGAAACTTATTCTTATTGGAGAAATGTAATTTATTTCTAAGAGCTAAATAACTCATTCCATGTATGAGAGCAAGAAAAATGGAACCTGCTATGCCAACCACCTGGGGTGACCTTTCACAAGGGAACGAGGAGGGTTAAGGAATACGCAGCAGCTTATTGTACTACGCTTTTCCTCTTCTCTACTTCATGAACCTCCCTTTAGAAAATGCCCAGGCCATTACTCACTTACGTCATTCCTTTGCATTGAGGATTTATCCAGAAAAAGAGTCTGATTTCTCCTCCTGTTATAGATAACTACATTTCACTGCATATCTATTGAGACATTTTAGTCCCCCCATCCTTTGCCCCCCCTCTGTGGCACAGGATTCAAACAGGTCCCTCTCTCTTTGACCATTCATTTCTCATGTTTGATGCCAAACCGTACAAAAAGATCCCTACATAGGGACTGCCAGACCGATACCAAATATGGATATCAAGACACACCCATTCAGGGAGAGATACTAAAAAATTCCTTTGCTTATAAGGAAGGTGGTTAACCCATCGCAGGTGTGCACAAGACCCACAGAAATTTATCGCCTTTGCTTTCACGTGCAGTATTATTGTATATTTTATTGAAACCCACAAAATAATCTCTGTCTGGAACCCCTTTTTTCACTAATTATAACCATATTATTTTACACCAACCCAAGACTAATCTTCAAGTACAATTTTAAATAAGGACATGTTGCTCAAGCTTCTGATAACATCAATAAAAGCTTGATCAAACTGTTCAGCATTGTTTCAGGAACAATAGTTCAAGAACTTTCTGGAGACTTTGTTCCTACAACAGCAACCGTATAATATCATCACAAGGTAATAAAAGTTAAAAAGTTGGAAAAAAAAAAGTTGAATATTTGTTGTGTAAATTAAATGTGTGAATGAGTATTAGCATCACAAAATAAAAGGTTTGCATGATTATAATATATATATGTATAGTTACATGGTGAATAATTAATGCTCCATATAAGAAGAATTTATACATACCACCATAATATCTAATTCTGTGTGAAATATAAAACCCTTTGAAAATTTCAAAATAATTGCATTAAGAGATATTTGGAAATAATTGACTGAAATGACAAAAAAATATATATATGTATTCAGAAACATATTTGGTGTGACCGAATGAATTATAAATTATGTTATATTGTATAGACACTTATCTGAAATGATCTCCCATCGTTACACGGTTTATATATCACTCAATTCAGACTACGTAAATATGTTTGTTTCTTAATACATAACTGTCATGTTGAAAGAGATGAATAGACCAAGAATAAATGAGATGAGAATTTGGGTTGAAAGCAGTTATTTGGGCGTTTCCATTACCAACAACTGTTTAGCTCAATAGTAAGAGTATCGCTGCATTGAAGTGGCTACTCTTTTGGTGACAGGTTTGATTCCTGCAGTATCCCCATTTTCTTTAATCATTTATTCCATTTACGGAGTTTCCATTGAGTGATATATCAACTATGTAATGATAGGAGGGTTTTTCAAATAAGTTTCTATATAATAAAACAATTTATGATTCAAAGATATATATTATTTTTTTTTCTTTTTTCACAGACCATTATAGAAGTACATTTGTCTTGCAGACCAGGACCACTGTCGAGACTTTGCTTTCCATTGTATGTCCTGGATTTGAAGTCTCATGCTCAATAAAGCTAAGTTTAGCAAATATTGAACATTTGGTAATTATGGTAAACAATCTAGCCTACCTAGGTAGACCATTACTACTGTAGTGAGTTCGATCCTCACTTGGTACCCTCACTTGTTGCCTTGTTCAAGATAAAGATAAGCTTCATAAATATATCACTACCAACAAGAGAGGGTGAATGCAGACCCCAGCATTATTTTTTTAAAAAATTTTCAAAGATTAATATTTAAGAGACATGCTCTAAGGTCCTATTGAAAAGCACAGAAAACTCAATAGTCATTGTCGTGGCTGTTCTTGAGTTTTGCTTAAAAAAGGTCTAACTGACATTTGGTGAATTAAAGTAATAGTAACTATTTTTGATGTGCATGAATGTTGCCAAACAAAAAATAATGGACCAATTTAGCATATACTTACTTTGTAAATTGAAACCTCCACTTTTTAGTTGGTTTTTAAAATCCATCTTTTGAAAGAACTTGCTCAGAGAGATTGACAGAAATTTAATATGATTTTTGACACTGGTGACACAGGAATATATCCAACTATCCAGTTATAGAGTAAACGGGTCTGGTTAATCACTCAATAGAAACTGTCACTTGACCAATGTCTTTTGGCAGCACGCCATATTGAGGATGATCAATTAAGAATTAGAAAAAAAAGGGTGTTCAATAGATAAGTTACTTCTCTCGCTTTTTATAAGATCATTAAAAAGTCTGAGTTTATGAGGAAATAAACACAGCTGGACACAAACTGTGGAACCAATTTAACATAGCTGTGTTCATCCTTGAGTTTTGCTGACTCAGAGAGATTGAGAGAAATTTGATGAAAGTGGAAATGAAATAGATCTACATATTGATAGACCAAATATCAAAATATATATTATGGTAATAATTTATTGTCAATTACAAAAATGAATACCCATCCCTATATTCGGCCATTCAGCTGGTATATATGATAAATGGTTTGATTCTTTTCTGTTTGTTTTCCCGTCCATGAAATGAGCTCCCCCATTTAGTTTTGGTAATCTATCCTTTCGTTGAAAATATCAATATATAGAATGTATAATTTCTTTATAGTATACGTACTGTAATTGGATTGTTTGAACAACCTAATGGCATTGTTTAATTGTGGAAGCAAAGGTTACAGGATCGATCTTGTATCCTGTGCCCACTGATAATCCTTGGGACACCTTGATGACAGGTGATGAGGAAAACATCCTGAAATGCAGGTGGATGTGGGCAGAGACACCAAGGAGCATGGGGGGGATCTGCCAAACGTATGGGCGTAGATCTCCTATGAGAAGGTGATAATTGCTGTTTTGGGCGGATCAGATTCTTGGTGATCGCAGACCACAAGACACCAAGACAACTCCTGTTTGCCTATCTATTATCCTGAGCACTACTCTTGCCATCTGTCCTCCAGATGCCACTTGGAACTATACCAAAAAAAAAATATATGCCTATATTTTTATGAACCTACATCCTGTCTGCCTTTTCGAATACCTTGAAGTTTCATGCCTCTGTAACAGCATTATATACTTGCAAACATGTTAGCAACATCTCACTCAGGACAGCTCATTTATATATGTTTTATAGAACGTGCAGTATACTTAAATATATGCCTAAAAAATACAGATTAAATATGATTTATTACACAATCGACTTTTACCATCTAATTACTGTCTACAATCTGTTATTTGAATTTTTTTCAATAAAATATTGTTGACAAAATGAAAATAAATCATTTGTTTACTTACAAAATATAAAGCCAACATAAAGAGGGAGAAGGCACTAATTTATCAGCAGCAGTTCCAGTTTCAACTTACATAAAGAGCATTGTTAATGAAGATTGGATTACTTATGTACTCATTCACTACGTATATTTATGTGTACTGAATGAACACTTTGGTAATCCACTTCCGTAAAAAGAAGATAAAATGTCTGCTGCTCCTCCCCTTCTCAGTAATGACATGTCAGAGTCATTGGAGTTTATGGTTGGTTTTTAGTATACAGGTTGCATGTTTTTGTTGCTGTTGTCGGTCACCGGAATATGACTGCGTTATTTATTGGTTATCGACCCACATCCAACTGATGAAGAGATGCAGTACAATTCATCTGCCAACTATTATCAATATGTCAGTACACATAAGCATACACTCAAATAGAAACAAAGAAAACAGTAAAATGAGTGGATTCCAGTCTTTTCTATAACTCAAATCTTGGAGCTAAATTGATACCAAGTTTTGAGTTTTGCTGAAAAAAGGTCAAATGGACATTTGGTGAATTAAATTAATGGTGACTATTTCAGATGAGCAAATATTAGGCATTTGGGAATTATGGTAAGCAATCTAGCCTACCTAGGTAGACCATTACTACTGTAGTGAGTTTGATCCTCACTTGGTGGCCTCACTTGTTGCCTTGTTCAAAATAAAGATATTCTTCATAGATATATTACTACCAACAAGAGAGGGTGAATGCAGACCCAAGCATTATTTTTTTTAAAAATTTCCAAAGATTAATATTCAAGAGACATGCTCTAGGGTCCCATTGAAAAGAATAAAAAATTCAATGATCATTGTCATAGCTGTTCTTAAGTTTTGCTTGGAAAAGGTCAAAATGACATTTGGTGAATTAAAGTAATCGTAACTATTTTAGATAAGTGTGAATGAAGCCAGACAGAAAATCATGGACCAATTTAGCAAATGATTACTTTATAAATTGAACCCACCATATTCTGGTAGAGTTTTCAGAAGCCATCTTTTGAAAGAACTTGCTCAAAGGGATTGACAGAAATTTAATATGATTTATGATACTGGTAATGCAGAAGAATGTATCCAACAATCCAGTTATTGAGTAAACATGTCTGGTTAGTCACTGAATAGAAATTGTCCTTTACCAATGTCTTTTGGCGGCATACCATGTTGAGGGTGATCAATCAAGAATTAGAAAAACGGGGGGGGGCGTCAATGAATAAATGAATAAATAACAGTCACTTCTTGTAGGATCATTAATAGTCAAACATAGCTGGACACAAACTAAGGGACCAATTTAGCATAGCAAAAAGAACCCCTGAATAAAAACCAGTTTTGGTGGGGAATTTTTGAAAAACAAATATGAATTTTTTAAACATGATAAAACAAAATAAATGTTTAAATTTTCAGCTGGAATTAAATTCTTTTGAATAATCTACTAATATTTAACTATTTAAGATATTAGTTTGTACCTCACATGAAATAAACCCCATTGTCCGCACGTGAAGCAGAACTAATTATCGGAAATTATCATTTAAAAATAGATCTTTTGCGTAGAATAAACTAAAAAAAAAAAAAGATCTTTTATGGAAAATTATCCAAAGAGTACCAGCACATGATTTGGGCATTGTTAGTCCAAAATGAGCATAGAGACCACAAAAAGCACTTTTTAGGGGAAAAAAAAATGCATTTTTAGATGGTGCCCACTAAATTTTTAAGGTTGTGGCCACTAAAATGTAACCAAGAGCTACACACAGACAGACATACAAATGCACAAGTGAGCAAAGAGTGAAGAATCCATGGCCTGTTTGGCTGGACAGACAATTTGTTGGTTAATGGTAATTTGATGAATGTTTTGTTTTTGAAAACCAAAACTTTTTCCAGCTTACCCAATATGAATTTGAGATTACATATTCATACACACTCACACACACACATATATATATATATATATATATATCACACTCAAATACACACATATATACATCCTTTTTTTTGCAACAGCATGAAATAAAAGATTTCCATTGAAACTGAAAATGCTGTTTGATTTTTGTTGGTGAAGGTTAATAGTAACCCCTTATGATCAAAAAAAAAAGGAAGAAAAAAACTAGCCACTATTTATAGGTATGTACAGATAAAACATTGATATGAGGTACTTCTAAATATCATTGAAATATTTTCGGAGAAATACCAAAAAAATGAAGAAATCTGACAACAGAAATATGATTCTGGGAATTTCAAAAAGTTTTTCAATGATATTTTCCTATTGGAGGAATTGATGTCTTTTATGAATAAGAATTAACAATTTGATTTACAACATTCTTGAAGAATTTGAGAAACTTTTAGAGAATCAAACCTATAAATTTTTTGTAGATAAATGTATCAAAAAATTCAGATAGATTTCCTATCAAATTGGAGGGTCAATCAATTGATTTATGTGTATGATTCATTATCATATATTTTTACAAAGATCTATGTGTCATTTCATGTATAGATGAGGCTGCCTTAAAATGAGATTGGGGACAAAAAAAAATTAGAATGAATAAGTAATTCAATTTGGTGTGTGTGCATGCCGACAAATTTATGCGTGTGTATACACACGTTTATATATGTATATATCTTCACAAGTTTCTGCAATACAGAAAATTGCAGAAGGACACTTGATACATGTTGAGACATAAACTAAAACAGAATAATGATAAAATGTTTGAGATCCAACACATTTTTTCTCAATCTTTTATTTCTACATTGTCAAGTTTCAACCATATATATATATATATATATATATATATATATATAGCTACAATTATGGGTCAACTAACGTGAATCAATTTATTTCAGGGGTAATGTTCTGTGAGACTAGCTTGTTTACAATGGAAAACCTTCAATCTCCTATAGCACCAGCTTCAAAAGAATGATATATATATATATATATATATATATATATATATATATATATATATATATATGAGTGTGTGTGGATACTTTTGTAACGTGTATGCATGCATGTGTCTGCATGCTGAAAGCCATTAACACGTCCTTGAATATCTTTTACCAATAGAAAAACTAGAAAGGTCTGGTTAGTCACTTAATAGAAACTATCACGTGACCAACGTCTTTTGGCAACATGCCATGTTGGGAATGTTCAGTCAAAACAGGAGGAGGGGTGATCAATAAATAAGTTACTTCACTGGCCTTTTGTTGGGGAAAGAGTGGGGAAGCGAGAAGCAGACAGACGGAATAGATTTCATTGAAGGTGAAGATAAAAATAATCCAGCAAAGATGTGAAGAGGACCAAATCCCACTTTTCCAGTGATTCAACGAGATTCTGTTTTAGCTGAATAATGATCTCTGGAAAGGAGTCTGAATGGATAAATGTCTACAAGCATTCTCTGCCAAAAATTTCTTGTTATTCACTTATGAAGGAAAAATTGCTACTCAGCTATACTAACTGTCCTTGGATTTATATCATATCATACATATATATATATATACATCCATACCTTACCAAGATGAATCACCATAGCCTGAAATTAATTATCTAAAATTATCTAAAAAAAATTATGTTCTATCTAAAATTATCTAGAAAATACTGCACAAAATTTTTGCTGGCTCGAATGACCAGAAAGAGTATTTCCTTTGAATGAAACAATAAAAGGGGGCCCATTGGTGTACCCATGCAAATTTTGAAGGTTGTAACCCCAATAGTGTAACCAGAAGCACCCTGTGATACACATGATCCCATTGACCAACCAGCCCAGTGGCTTACAGATTCTTTTCTCTTTGCTCATGAAGGTTCGCAGCAAAAATGACTATGTTGTCAGCAAATCTGGGATTAGCCAGGTATCAACATCTTTTAAAATTTCAATTATTGCGTCTTTTTCCTGAACATGTTTGTTATACATAACATCTATTTCTAAACTATCTTCCATCAAAGTGATTCCAATACGGACATTTCTTTCCTTTTACTCCCAAAAGGGTTTGTATGAGAATATCATTTACCCTATGAGTGTATGACCACAAAATAACAATTTAACTGGACTCATATTTGAAATGAATTTCTGATGCCCTGAAAACAGGTATTAATGATTTCCTCACAATAATGCAAAAGAAACCTTGAATATTGATCACCGTTAGCCACACTGATTTATATACTGTTGCTGGGCTTGGGTTATTCATGTATTCTGCCATTCATATGTACCTATAAGGACTTTGCCTAGCCCTAACTGTTCATAGTAGAAAGTTGGAATTTTATAAAAACACCTCCCTCAGAGAGCTGGGTAATGTTTGTTTTTTTTGTATTTTGAAGATTCCCCTTTGGAATGGGGTAAAAAGAAGCAGATATGGATGAAAGTGATTCAGGATTTCTCTTGGAATGATAGTCTTTATTAGAAACTGTCAACCAAGACAGTCAAAATAGGTTTCTCTTGATTTCAAGTTGGTCTAGCTAGCTGGCAATGTATGTTTATATTACGCACACAGGCTTTACCAACGGAGCTAGAGGGATGAATTTTTCAACATTTACACTTATGTCAAGAGAAATCTTTTACTTTTTTTTGAATTCTCTCCTTAAATAGGTTTTTAGTAAGGAAGGTTGAATTCACAATAAAAGTTTATGCCAAATTGATCCCCTAATTTTTGTCCAGCAGCATTCACATTCGTTTTTTGAAAATTCCAACGTTTTTGTGATCACAACCCATCAAAAGCTGAGGGGAATGACTTATCCATTGAGCACAAGTTTTTCCAATTTTTAATCAAATCAGCCCCAACAGCGCATGCTGCCAAAAAGCATTGGTCAGGTGACGGTTCCTCTATAACAGAACATGCTCGTTTATCACAGTGTCCCTTATGGAGAGTTTTGACTTGCCTTACTAATCAGTTTACTGCTTAGAAGTAGCTCTCTCTTCTTATTGTTAAACTCTTCAAACAAAGACACCTGATCAACAGCTGCAGCAGCATGTTTAAATTGTTGTAGAGAGATGGGACAAAGACACCAGAGGAGACAGATCACTCTCTTGCTAGCACTGGCTGGTGGGGGTGGCTCGAAATAAATGGTAAAGTAGCTGGCGTGTTACCTTCCATGTGGGGAGGAAGATTGGAAGACAAATTATGAATGATAGAAGCATTTGACACACATTAAGCTTAATAGTTTTTCCAGAGGATATTTGTGCCATGATGGGAACATATTTTCCATATGATTATACTAAACCTACTGAGTGACTGACCAGACTTGTCTTTGTTAATTTCTCATTTCACTGGTGTATTGACCCATGTGTTTTTTTAGTCTTCCAGCAGTGTGTGACACCCAGCATTCTTAGGGTGATATCAAATATTTTTCTGCATTCTGATATTAGCACATCCTCTACTAAGGTGACGTGATAAAGAAAAGACTCTTTTCTAACCGTGAAGTGGTATCTCCAGAAGAGTCCAGTAATCTATGCAATCTATCAATTCTTTCTTAAGGCAATGAATCCTCACATTTCTCTGATCTCATAACTGCCTCTTGACTCACCAGATCCAGGAGCCAAATACTATATTATATGCCATGAGTGCCTTGTTGAATTTCTCCACAAAAATAGAAATAGAAGGAGGTTCTAATGAATGCCAATCTTCAATACAGACAGAACAATAATTCTGCGGATAATCATGTCTACTGTCTTGTAGCCAATTGGCTTGCCCGAGCATAATGATATCTACATCAGTTCTGAGGCCATGTTCGACCACTTCCAGACCATGCCATAATCTACTTTTCCAACATTAATCGACTTTGACCCCTGGCTCTCCAAGGTTCTGTCTCAAATGGTGTCCACCCAAGAAACTTGATTAACATAATTCCTTTCAAATGTACAGATCAGAATAATAATCTCTTGCATTGTAGACAGTTACTTCTCTCCTTATTAATACCAGCTTCTCAAAGTTGAGTGAAATCCTGAGTCATTCGATTTCTTTCTTTCTTTTTGGGCCGCAATGTAGCCTCCAGCTTCATATCATCAGGAAATTAGTTTGGGCATCCCTTTCATGTTTTTATGAGAAGCTATGGTGAATAAGACCTCTTGGATTCATGGAGAGAAAGATAATGGACGCCCTAGCTTATGGGGAAAGAGAATGCTACAATATGTGAAGGGTTGGAGAGATAGTTCATTAGCATGGCCTCTGTAGAGGAGATGGGTGCTCTTCCTCATAGGTGAGGAAAGGTTTGCCACAATTCACAGTTGTTTAAGGAAAGACTATTACTAATACTTGACCCCATATCAAAAAATAATTGGTCATATCCTTGTATTAAAATTAGTTACACACCGTAATCCGATATGCAAATCAACTCCTGTCATGGAATAGAAGTCGAGACAACAAATGGAATACTAACTATTCATATAAACAGATTTTAGTCATTCAACAGATAAGAAAAATACATGTTCACGCAAATACCTTTGTGTGAGAGATATAAGGGAGTTTCAACATGAGTATAATTCTGTTTTGGTATCTTTTGAAGTGGTGTAATTAAACAAAAATTAATATATATACATCTTATTAAAAGTGTAAATGTGTGAATTAAGTTCAAAGTGTATGCAGAATGAAATTCAAACAAAGTGCTTACATTTTGAGGTTTTCAAAGGGATTTGATAGATTTCTAGCCATCTGAACCAGCATGCTGTCCAGAGAGCCAGAGGCCAAGTCTGGTCAAAGCTGCTGGTTGCAATGACTTTCCTTAGGAGTTAACTCTTTTTCTTCTTGTACCTATTGGTGGATATCAGTATTATTTTGACTGTCTGATTTCATTCTCCTTTATATTACTTGTGCAATTTTAATAATCCATTTTCAACTGGCTCGGCATGAAGTAAAAGCAAAGTGTCTCTGTCAGCATTTGAATCTTGTGGACCGATTCCATTTTCCATGCTGTTAACCATTAGACAACCTACACCATTTCAATATCAACTCAAAAATACCATAATTCCACATGTTTAATCCGCTATCACAGATAACCCGCAACCCTGATAAGTGTTCAATTTCAAATGAAAAGTGCATTTCCCTTCTATACTCTGCACACACTTCTTTGATCTGAATAGCATCTCCAAAGTGTCGGGTGTTTGCCGCAAGTTGGATGTGAATTTTAATCTAAGCCTCATTAAGTAGCAATATTTCAAATAATCACAGTTATGAATGTGTGAACACAGCAATTCCATTGTAACAGTATAATAGAAATGACGTTCATCTGTTTTTATAGTTCAGGTAAATATGGACATATGTATAGCAGTAATTGTCAGTGGTGTAGCTGACAATAAGCAAAAAGTGGGGAGGGGTCAACAAGTTGCAGAATGAACAAACATTTCTTTCAATATAAAAACTACTTGTGTATTTATATTTTTGTGTCTGTTAAGATAAAAAAACAAAAAAGTAATGAAAAAAGGTAATTTTAGTCGAACCTCCATTTTTATAATTCTATTATTTTAATTACCTGAAAAAAGCTTGATTAAAAGAGTATTTCCATAGTAAATAACTGTATTATTGATCACCATTACGGCAATGGTGGCAGTCAACATTCTACACCTAACGAACTCTGCTGGAAAAATGTCCCACAATTATGTCTCCATAGATAATATGCACCTGGATTTTTTGTCTCCAAATTTTAGGAAAAAAATGAGTATTTTTCAAATAAATGAATCGCCCTAGCCTGCACATATAACAGAAATAATAATATCTAAAATTATCTAAACAAATAGATCTAAAATTATCATTGAAAAATACCTGTATGAGATCATGGCATTCATAAGAATGAGCCAAGATCTGAGGAATATTGAAGAACATGCAGGGGAAGTGGGTATGGGGTAATTTTAAATTGACTCCCCGGTCATCAATAGAATGGGAGCCTGCAAAAGCCTTCTGATTAGAAATTCTACAAACATTTCTACTAATATCATATGATTAAGAAGCCAAACCCTCTACCCGAGCCCTTAAATCTCTAGCTAAATCACTGCTTTTAATAATTCATCCTACAATATCCACAACTAGGCTTTTGGAAAGTTTGCCAAAAGGTCCCAATAATACCTTTGTGGACCCTCTGGGATCTGAGGCCTCCAGGTTGATAACCAATGCACAAAATATCGAAGAAGGTGGCCCCACCATGAATCAATCCCCGAGGGCCCCCAAATCTTCAGCTATGCCCCGAAGAACCTGTTAGCTGAATTGTTTTGATGAGAACAACAAAGATGAGAACACGAGCTTGAATGATTGATGGAACCGTAAGAGACTCTTTAACTACTTCAGAAACCAAGACATCCATCAAACAAACTGACAGATTCATTAAACCTTTTCTCATTCATCTCTTTAGCTCTCACTGCTGTTCAGTTCAAAACAATCAGAAGGCAAAGGGATTATTTTCATGGAAAGTTCTTAAACCTTACAACACAACTAATCACAACAACAAACTGAACAAAGAGAAACCGTTGCATGCTATGTTCTTGTGAATGTCAAGACCAAGCACTACTTAGTATCTGAATTGAAACGAGCGCAAATAATGATCACGAATGGGGTAAGAAAAAAGTTTCAAGCAGGCAACTCTCAAAAGGGCTTTCGCTTTGTGCAGCACTTTAATCATGTCAGCCAGAGGCATAGCTGGAGGAGGAGGCTAATGTCGACCTGATCCCCGAATGGTTTTATAAATACTTGTTCTATTGCATATATGGCCAGCTATAGGTCTGTGGGATAGATTAGGCAGCAACATTTTTTGTGGCCTACAGCCAATCTAAACATTTAAGAATTTTTCTCAGAAAGTCATTTTCATTATTTACATTGTAAATTCATGTAGTTTTAGTTTTACAAATCATTAACAACAATTATAATTGATATTTGTTAAAGATAGAAATTATTTAAGCTCTCTGTGATATGATCAACATTTTTGAAGTGAGTGTGTGACCAGAATAAAAATGGAAGATGTCTTATGCGGCCAGCTAGATCAAAAAGGTTGCCTATGCCTATACTACTATGATTCCACAGACAAATCTTACCAAATATTGAAGGGGCCACTCAAGGAGCCAAGCACCCTGAGCCCCAAATTTATAGCTATGTCTCTAATTTCAGCTATCAGAGAAACTATCTGTTCACCAAGCAAGTAACAGCACCCCACTTGTGTATATTTGTGCATCGAGAACATTGTTAAGATATCTGAAGACAATCGATGCAAAAGAAAGGGGTATTTTTCTCTTTGATGAAACATTGATTTGGGGGTGACAAAAGGTTTCAAACGCCCATAGAGTAAACACGGAGATGAAGGGAAGCCCTTACTAGCAAAAAAGGCTGCAGATTATGTTTGTTCTCTTCTGTGAGCTGGTCTTGTTGTTATGACAACAACTTGCTGGGTCTGCTTTATCTCGGCCATCAATAGAACTCTTTTTCAATCTATCAGCCTTTGAGAAATTGGAGGGGGCATATGAGGTTATGGTGTATACCCACTGCTTTTTTTTACCTATAGTTTTTCTTGTGTGTTTAATGGAGACAATGCTGTATACCTAGTTCCCAAAACCAAGCACTACCGTAGACCTTGTTCCTCTGACCCATTTCCATCATTGCTTGGAAAGTAAAGAAAGAAATAAACAGAAGAAGAAAACACAAAAGACATCTGACACTTCTGTTACAGCCCAAAGATATTGTGAGGAGGTGATTCTGGACACTATGATGAATAATTGCTTTAGTAATTTGTTTTTGTTTGTCTAAACTGTAATAAATTGTGAGAAAAATCTAAATTAACTCATGATTTCCACGTATGGATTCAGAAATCAAGCCGGGGAAAAAGATATTAAAATATGAAAATGGTTAACTTGGTTATTTTTAAGAAACAGGTCTGGTTAGTCAACCTATACAAAACCGTCAGACGACCTATGTCTTTTGACAGCACGTTGTATTGGGGGTGATCAATTTGAAAATTGGAAAAACGACTGATCAATGATTGAGTTACTTTTCTTGTCTTTTGTTGAGATGCAATCACTGAAAAAGTAGGAAATCTTTAAATAAATAATTATGAATACTACCGGACACAAACAAAGGGATCAAACTAGCATAAACTTATATTACAAATCAAACCCCCACTCCATAAAACATATTTTGGTGGGTTAATTTAAAAATTTTTAAAAAAATCTCCTTTGTAGACATAATGATGAGTAAATATTTGAAATTACTGCCCTCCAGCTCTATTTGAGTGGCCTTTAGGCAAGCTATGCATACATAGCCAGGCAAGTTGAACAAAAGAAACTTATGTTGGTGCCATGTTGACAGTTTTGGTTAACAGTCTCTAAAAAATATTCCAATAAGCAAAGAGGAACAGGCCTTTGGCTTCACAAATCTTCCTTCAAGATCTTCAGAACTTTCACTTTTTTTTTTCTTTTTTGACTGATTTATCTTCATCTCCTCTGAATGTGTTTAGGAAATCTTTGCCAGTTTTTGGGGGGACCTTTTTTTTTTTCATTTTTCTTTTCTTTTTAACAAAAGTTTATCTAATTTCCAGTTTCAATGCTTTTAGCGAAAATGATATGGAATTCAAGAAGAAAATAAGAAAGAAAAGGCAAACGGGAAATTTCAAAAGGTATAAGAAAAATACGTGAAACACAGATATAAAAGTGAGTCAAAAGATAGAATCTTCCAAGTTCAAGTTCAAATCTTAAAATGCTCCATTTTTTCCTGCGTTCTTTTGAATTCTATCAGAAATCTATTTTTGGTGACATTAGTGTCACCAAAATTAGATATTTTTGAACATTAGATTCCTTCCATCATGATGGCTATAATTATTGTTAGTATATTTGCTTTTAGTCTGTTTATTATTATTTCACTTTGAAATATGTAACATTCTTGAAGGGAAATTTATCAAGGGAAATAATTCCTTTTTCACTAAAGGTAATTTTTTTCAATTAGAAACCATCAATGAAAACTGTCACCAAAACTATTGTAGATCTCGTCAGTTTTTAAGATGGTTCCGCTTGCCTTGTATGTATTGTACTAGCCACATCAATGGAGCTAGAGTGCTGAAAACTTCAACCTTTACTCTTTATTATGTCTACAAATAACTTTTTTTTCTTCAAATTCCTCCCTATTTACAATGTTAGTTTATGCTAAATTGGTCCCTAGTTTGTTTTCAGCTGCTTTCATTCTTTTTTTTTTTTTTAATTCAGACATTTTGGTGTTCAGCAAAAGGTGAGAGAAATAACTTATTTATTGATGACCCCTTTTTCCAATTTTCAAATCGATACCCATAATAGCTCAATGGTTTCTATTGAGTGACAAGCCAGACCTGTTTTTTTTCCTTTTCTATTCACAGAAGAGTCCCATTATTTCCAATTCTATTCACAGAAGAGTTCCACCATCATCCTAAGCAGTTCATCAACTTAAGAGTTAATCCCCAAATGTTTTCTGGAGCAAGCATGTTATTTTGATGAGAATCATATCATTGTTATTTGCATTAGACCTAATGTTCTCAGTACAACAGTTGATGTTGGTATTGTGACATAATGCTTAATTTCATAGATGTTACTGGATGATTTTTCCAAAGAAAATATACTACGGTGTATACGACTTGCATTTAATGATAAGGTTCCTAACTCAAAAGGCTTCTTTTAGAAAAGACCAAACCTTTTGTTACAATCTTCAGTTTAGATACCAATACTTATGTAGCAATGCAGAATATGAGGCAATAAACTCCAAATAAACCATAGAATAATGATTTTTCTCAAGTGGAGCTTACTTGGGGGGGGGGAGGTTGGTCTTGTGCTTCTCAACTATGTGAATTGTGCTGCCATGATTCTTTCCACAACTACTTTCAGCTATTATACTCAGTACAGCAATACCTTGAATAGTGCTGTTTTAATTACAGTAGGTTTTGATGTGATAAAGTTATATTTCTGTACAAATATACAAATAAGTAAGTGAAAGCTGAAAAAAAACAAAAAACAGCTCTTTGAATAAGACCACGAACAGTGAGGTTTTGAACAGTACAGAAAATTTTGATACAAATTAACTATAATTATCAATTGATTGATATCTTACAGAATTCTACAAAGACTTGTACTCAAGTATCATTAAATCAGTGTAATGTGTGGGAACAGTAAAACAACACTCAATTTTTAATGTTTAATGAGTGAGTTAACACCATCTTTATACTTGTATTGAATCACTATAGCCAGCCAAGTCGGCTATAGAATTGCCTCTCTTTGAGTGTCTGTCAATGTGTGTCTCCAGAAGGCTCTGGGTCACATTTTGGGGGCTACAACTTTGAAAAATTGCATGAGTACACTACTAGCTACACATCATTCAAAAATGATTTTTTGTGTCTCAATCGTTATTTTGAGACCAGCAATACCCAGATCTTGTTCCAGTACTTCTCAGATCATTTTTGATAAGAGATCTATATTTTACAGATATTGAGTTCTGGTACACACCCAGGTTACAATGATTCCTTTATATGAGGCATGGACATTTTTTTTCTTTCTCATTTTCACATTGATTAAATTGATCCATTCTAAAGAATTCTAAAGGAGAATGTGATATTCTATTATAGCCTTTCTTGTTATATAATATCTGATCGGTCTTGCTGATCACTGGCTTTCATATGATACTGATGCCATACATTTTCCTTGTAGTATCATATGTGCTGATGACTCTTATATTTCTTCTTTGATATTCTTATTTTGAAATCAGAATGAAAACTTAAAGAATGAAGAGATTTACTTATTTTATAAGAGAAATATCAAATGAACACTATACAGGATTTGAGTGGATTTGCTATCTTGATAATGATTACATTTACCTGCTACTCATCTTTATTTATATACATATTCTGAATATTAAATATATGAACAAATTTGATACAAATACCAAAAGAGAGTCTGTAAATTGAATATTGATTATCTACAAGTTTGTTTTCCAGAATAACATTGACCCCTTACAAGATATGAGTTTTTTTTATTATTAGTATTATGAATTTTGGACTGATATTTCTTTTATCTTAATTTCAGTTGCTTTTCATCAGAACTGTTTAGGTCATTATTGTATAACCTTAAGTAAAAAGTGTTGATCAGAAATAAAGAATAAGCTTGTGGTGAGACTCAAAACCATTACACTTTTTGCCTCAAGTAGCCTATCTTACTGTGATAGCCAATGTTACCAATTTAACTGCAAGAGCTTTATGGTTGCCAGAAGCTCAAATCTAATCATATGAACAGATTCTTTTTTATATGCCAATTGCTCAGGACCAGCATATTTGCATACACTATTAGTATTAATTAGATATTATCTTCAAGTTTTTTATTCAATGAATGTTTCATAAGCTGAAAAATTTTTAAAAATTGAGATAACATTATTTTTTATATCCAATTTTGTATAAATGATTCATGTCATATGTACCAGAACTGACTATCTAAAGAATTATCTAAAACTAATAGTTCTTTTATCTGAAATTATCTTTAGAAAATACTTGTAAGAGAATTGAGCATTTTTGGTCTAAAATGACCATAATGATCTAAAATGTTTATAAAAATTTTAAAAATAACAAAAACGTAGGATAGGGTCTAGCTGTGTACTTATGCTGATTTTTAAGGCTATAGCTCGAAACTAGTGTCTAACATAAGCATGAGCTTACATTGCAAATTAATCCCCAAACTTAAAACCTACTTTTGAGGGAATTTTCAAAAGAAAAAAAAAAAAATTTGCTAGACACAAGGAGTAAAATTTTTGAGTTTTAGTTCTCTACACCTATTGGTGTAACCAGCCAACCAAACCAACTTGAAAAATTATCATAACAATTTTAGTTGACAGTTTGTAATAGATAAAAATTAATAAAGGTCAACAATGCTTAAAGTAGAAAAATCAAGACTTAAATTCATAAACTGTTGGAGGCCACTTCAATAAATTGCATAAAAATAGTGGAACACTTTTCTGAATATTGAATTGAAAGAAATTCACCAAATGGTCAAAGGATAAAAATTTTATTCAAGTAATTTTCCCTTGAAATTGACATTCTATTTTCTTAGTAAGAATTTAAGAACTAAACAATTCAAATTAATATCCAAGTTTTTCTGGTGAAAAATATTTTTAAAATTATTCAGTTTCTTCATCCTGACAAACAGGGTTGCCTATAACATTATATTAACAAGGCAGCTACTTAGGGTGCTGTGATGACCCTTCTTGGAGGAAAATTCAAAAGAAGATAAAACAATCAAGGGCCAAAATCTTAATTCTCGTCTAGAATGCAGGAGACTTTTGAGCTAATTCTAGATCTTTCCTTGCACATATGAAACTGCCAACAGAGGAGAAGAATTCTAAATTTAGTAAGAGATAAACAGAAAAGGTGAATGGTGAAGGGTTAATGGTCTTCATCTACTGATACTGTGACTCTTTAAGAACTCAAAATGTTGTTCATAAATAAAGGGTTGTGAGTTATATCTCTACATCAATGTCCTCATATAATTGCTCTCCCCGCAAGCTAATGACTCTTTGAATCTACATAGTTATGTCAGCGGGGGATAATTGCTTGACCTGCAGATTAAAGCAATGGAAAGAAAGACAGAGAGCTGTAGCTAGAAATTTGGAATTAGAATAATTTTATAAATCCCTTGTATTTGATTGTTATACAATTGCAATTGCCCTAGCTGCCCTCATAGGCAGCTGGTTATGACATCTTTCAGCTTCCCTTGATGTCTGACTTGACCCCAAGATATAACCTATCACCCAGCCCAATAGACATTCCGTTATAGACCTATCAATATTAGTTGATCAATGATACTATATTGGGCATTATCCATAAACATTCTATTCATTTCACATGAGTAAATCATCTGCGACTCTAAGACGATAAGAAATAAGTAAAACGCTTTCATCAGTAACATGTACATCCTAGAAGTTATAAGTTTATGGAATCACCATCTTTTGCCAAGTTATTCAAGCCCTAACTCTGACTGAATTTTGATTCTGTTTGTTTCACTCTAGAATACATTAAGATATCATTTCACATTTTCACTACTCACCAAATCATGATGTATATATTTGATGCATACACATATATAGGGGTTTCTTATGTGGATATAAGGTTTTCCAATGAAATGGTCGTAGTTATTAGACAATGTGGAAGTGAACAATTTAAGAAAGTGTATTATATCTGAAATATTTTTATTATCATAAAGATGCATTTCACTGAAATTTCTTTGGTGTCTTCAAGAGACACTTTTGCAATGCAGAAAAACTAGCCAAATGCAGTTCTTCACTTGACCAGGTGTCATACTAGACTTTTGCATTCAGGAGTGTTTGCTTGTGTTACAAAGTACCGTTTGCGTAGCTATTTCGTAATTTATTAAAAGATAGTTTTAAAACTAAATAAATAAATAAAAATACAGATGAATATACGTTATTATGAAAATGTTTACCCGGCAAACATTTTATCTCGAAAGGGGGAGAAAAAGGCTCCAAGTTATAAAGCAGCAACTAATTGTCCTACACTGTCATTTGGAGTGAATGTCACTTGGAATTTTCTCTCAAGGATTTTTCTATATATTTATGCCTACCATATTCTGAATAAGTGCATATTTCTTCCAATAATGAAATAAAATATCTGCATAAAAAGTAATGTTTTACCTTCCTCTGATAATTTAGTTTTCGATGGTGAAATGAAAAAATATATCAATTTTGTTAATCAAAGTATTGTTGTTTGCATATATATATATATATATATATATATATATATATATATATATATATATATGTGTGTGTGTGTGTGTCTAGAAAACTTTACAGCTTTAAATACTAAACATTTTTTCAACAGATTTTTTTTGGTCATTTCAGTCACTTACTTCCCAATTTCTGTCAATGCAATTTATGTTATCTTCAAAAGGTTTTTTTTCCCTAATACTTTGTTATTATTCTACCATGTATGACTTGTCTGTTGTTGGAATAATCAGTTGTTTACCATGTGACTGTTTTGGGGATATATAATTTAAGAAGCAGCTGCTTCCTACAAAGTACAGTAATATCAGTCATCAGGATATGCATTGATTTAAATGGTTGAATTTGTCAATATATTCATTAAAACTTCTGTATAGAATGGCAGAATATTTCAATCTTTTTATCGTATTAGTTTGTAAGGAAGAGTGTAGTACTATTGCTGAAAATTTCCTCTTTTTTTTCATTTAGTCAAGTCCTTTGACATTACAAAAAACCCTTCCAGGTCTTAGTTTGCAGAGACAACCCATCATTTGAATATATATATATATATATATATATGTATATATCAGGCAGTCATATTTAGCACTGTACCCTTCATCTGAGTGAGGTGAGTTTTTATACAAATCAGTGGCTTTAATTTCGGAAAACTTTTTGTAAAACTAAACCAATTTTAAGAAAATCTATATCATCTTGTAGAGACCTGTATGGCGGATAACTTTATTAATGACACCGATTCACAAAAATTGCTCTCAAAAATGCCCAACACAAATTTTGGGGAAATTCTTACTTCTGATTTGACATAACACAGAGATTACCAAACTTGCTATATGCGCATAATTTTATCCAGCGACTGTTTTTTTTTTCTTAAACAATAAAAAAGATTCTCCAATTTGTTAACGTATAACAAGAGTTTTAGTGTTGGAAATGGCACAAATGATCTATATCTAAAATAAATTATTCTTAGTAGATCCATATCCATTGCAGAGTTGAGTAGTGGGTTCATTTTGTAATGGAGAGATTGATTGTTCAAATCCACCCAGGAACTATTTTTTTTTTTTTTTTAACAACAATAGCAGTTATAGTTAAGGACGTTGTGTGTACATATTAATATTAAAGAAAATAGGGTATGTATATGTTAATACAATTGTAAAAACTTGAAAAATACTCACCAAGAATATTGTAACATAAAATAAACGGAAAAATATTAATGGTGTGGCAAACTTGAATAATTTTATTTAACAAAGTTTAATTACATGAGGGTAGATCCTAGTATAAATAACTATTTTGTGCCGCTGCAGTAATATTTTTTTTGTCTTTTCTGTGTTGAAATATTCTTGTTTGTTATTTCAAATGTTTTTTAGATAATATCAATACATGGTACTGGTACAAATTTTTGTTATTGGTATACATATATCTACTATTTAGAATTGTAAACCTTTCTGGACTATATATAAGAAACTATCAACCAAAACTGTCTTCAAAACAATCAACATAGGTTTCTTCAGCTTTTAAGTGGGTCTGTCTGTCAGGGTTTCAATGTGTGTGTGTGTGTGTGTCAATGGAGCTAGAGGGCTGGAAATTTCAACATTTACTCCTTATTATGCTTAAAAAAAATTTTTCACTTTCATTCCCTTACCCCCAAAAATGGGTTCTTAGTTCAGGAGTTCGATTTGCAATGTAAGTTTATCTTAAATTGATCCCTTGGTTTGTGCCTGGCAGCATTCACACATTTTTTTTTGATTCAGACTTCTTCAATGATCACTACCCAATAAAAGGTGAGAGATGTAACTTATTCCTTGATCACTCCCAAAATGGTATGTTACTAAAAGACTGTCATGTGACTGGTTCTTTTGAGAGATTAACTAAACCACTGTGTGTGTGTGTGTGTGTGTATATATATATATATATATATATATATATATATATGATCTATTGACAGTTATTTGACTTTTAAAGTTATTTTTAGACATAAAAGAGTAAAATAGTTTTTTTAATAACAGAACCTTGGTAGAAAGAATCCTCCAGGTAATTAACAGATTTATTTGATGCTTGATACAATTTAGCGAACCAGGATGAATAGAAATTTACAGGCTTAAAAAATCCAATTGTTTGGTAATCAGACATCTGGTGGACAGAAAATCTGTGTCAGAATTTCTCATTATGCAATGGTTCACTTTTGAACACTCACCTGAGACTCTGGAAATCTGAAAGAATGATTGTGTGTTTTTTTTTTTTTTCTTTTTCTCTGTCTGTGTAAATGGACTCTTCAGTTTAATGGACTTTATTCTCAAAGGTTTTTATGACCACCCCTTTGGCAGAATGCAAGTCTACCAAAGGGATACTTTTGCCTGAATCAAGCAACTTAGTGTGTACTCAGTTAGCAGCCGAGCACACAGGGGAAATTTGTCCACGATTGAACCCAGGACCTTTTGCATGTGAGGTAGACGTGCTAACCATTACACTATCCGAGTAGACTATCATACACATATACTTGTCTGCATCTATTTTTCACAGGAAAAGCATACTGGGCTTCTCTGACAATGGGTATTTAATCATCTCCCTATAAGGGGGATTTCTGACAATTATAGAGTTAACCACGGGGATCTGCATACATTTGCATGTGGGTAGTGATAAACCTTGCCCCGTCCCATTGGCATCACTATATACCCTACCCCTTTAATGAGGAGGTGCTGCTAGGTGATGTGTCCCAACCGGGCTTGGACCAGCCATGGTGACAGCCAAATTGTAAGGTGGATTTTTTCTGTCAGAATAACCTATTCTTTGATAGTCAACTAGGGTTGAAGGGCTCTGGTAGCCCTGCTATTCACACATAGCTAGAGGAGAAATGGATACATCACTTTTACAAAGGAATTAGTGTAAAATTAACGTAAACAGTCTCACCCAAAACTTGAACTCAGTTTGCCGATTCCATTCTAAGCGCCAGTAACTGTTATGCCACTCCATGTCTGTCCTTAGTGAATATGTATCATTGTTAATAAAGTTTTGTTTGTTCATTATACTTTTCTGCCTTTAACATTTTCATATTCATCCAAGTTTTTGTGCATATTGTATATTACAAATTTTCAGTTTTCATTTTATCTTTGTAAGATTTTCCCCGACAATGTGTGATTTAATAATTTGGCAATTTAGGAACACGATTGAATTTTAAATTTTTCATATATTCTTTCTTTTTGATTTCACATTAGAAGCATTGTCAGCAGGTCTAACAACCATTTCTAACATTTACAGAACATTTGCATCTTTTTCTTGAATAGGACAAAACTTATTGGATTTTCTCAAATCCATGTGAAAATTTAACACTGGAAAAAAACTTGATCGGTTCCATTCAGTTGTAAAGATTATAAAAGTCAAAACTCTAGAAAATAATACAAAATAGCTTTTAATGAATATACTTACCGAAAGAAAACAAAGTTGTTCTTTTAATGACTTTTCACACAGATAATTTGATGTCGATGTCAAGAAGTAAAATTGTGCATCAGATACAAAATATTTACGATTGTTTCATCTGAATTTTTATTAGACAGACAAAACAAATTTTCCTATACATGGAAAACCAAATTATAGAGCAAGATATAAAATTAAGAAGCAAGATGACAGTCAAAAATAGAGGCACTTTATTAGTGCACCTTAAAAGTGCCATTTCTGTTCACTTCACTGATGGGCCGTCTGCTATGATTAAATTGGCAATGTCTGGAGGTCTAAAAAAGGTTGAGAGTAGAAAAATCAAAGACAATGTCAATTACACTTTATAGTGCTGATTGGTTTTGTATTTTGTCCTTTTTCCATTTTCTTTCTTTCAGTTCACTTATGCCATATGTCGCAGTAGAGTGCTTGTATTTTTCAAATTAGTCTTTATGTTTTTAATCATCATGAAGAACTCATATATTGCTCGATCATAGCTTGTCAAAATGATACAAAACCATCAAACAAAACTGTCATCAAAACAGGTCTGGTTAGTTACTCAATAGAAACCCTCTTGTGACCATGGTAAAAAAAATGGGGTAATCAATGTAGAACTAACTCTCACACATGTTGTCACTAAAAAATAGAAAAAAGATGAGTATGCCACACAATAAAGGATCAATTTAGCATAAACTTACATTGCAAATTGAACCCCCACTATAAACTGATCTGCAGGGGGAATTTTCAAAAGATTAAAAAATATTTTTACTCGACACAAAGAGGAGTGAATACTTCTATCTTCAGCTATCAAACTCTGTTGGTGCAGCCTGTGCACACAATACATACATAGCCAGACCAGCTTAGAAACTGAAGAGACCTATATTGATAGATTTTGTCGACCATTTCTATTGGTCAAAATAGGTTTCTTTCAGTTTTTTAGTTGGACTGACTGGCTGTGTGTGGATGTATGATGGTATAGGCCACACCAATGGAGGGCTGAAAAATTGAACACTTTTTAGTATTAAAAAAAAATCATTTTTGGTGGGTGGGGGGTCAGATTGAAATCCAAGTTCATGCTAAATTGATCCCTTAGTTTATGTCCACCTGTTTCAATATATTGAAAACTCAGACTTCTCCAGTGATCTCTACCCAACAAAATACTAGAGAAGTAACTTCTTCATTGATCTCCCATTTTTTCCAATTAATGTGATTGATTATCTGCCAACGAGGTATTCTACCAGAAGGTGTTTGTTGCCTGACAGTTTCTATAGAATGACTAACCAGACCTGCTCTAAATAATGTTCATCAAACTTGATTATGAGACTATTTTTAATGTCATAAAATGATTTTCAAAGAGTTTGAACACTTCTATTTTAGCACTTTTTAAAAGTGCATAATTAGACTCGTTATCTTACAAGGATTTGAAAAAGATCGCCCGAACACACACACACATATATATATATATATATATATATATATATATATATATATATATATATCCGTACCTCATATAAATGAATCACTGTAGTCTGGGCGTGTACCATAACATATTATCTAAAAAAAATTGTCTAAAATGAATAGATCTTTTATCAAAAGAAAACTGGTTTTAGATGGTGCCTTGAGGCACACCTGGTCACACTTCAGGAACTACAACCACTAGACACCAGCTAAAACGTCTTTTTATTTTTGTTTTCAAAAAGTGCACTTTTGGATCTCTACTGTCATTAGGACCATCATCATCATCATCATCATCAGCGTTTTAGCACCTGTTCTTAGATGTAGACCTTTTCCAGGATTCACCAGACTGCTCTATCATTGGCGTCTTGGAGCCATTTTTTATTGAATTTGTCTAGTTTGTAATGCCATCTTATCTTCTGCAAGCCTCGGTTTTGCATGATCTACATTGTGAGCTGGAATGTCCAGTGGTTGTCTCCTGTCTTGCAAATCGACCGGCCCTTTGCCACTTGAGTTATCTGATGGTTTCTATGATATCTCTCTCCGTGTTATGTTGAGCATGATTCTCTCCTGGGCACATTGTTTAGTTCTTAGTTTGAGGGTCTATCTTTTGGTTAGGATCCATGTTTCGGTTCATAAGTGACAATTAGGAGGATGCAATAGTTGAAGACATTAGGACGAGTGGGATTTTCTTGTTCTTGAAGGTTCAGCTTGTTATTGTTTTAGATAATTTCAGATAAAAGATCTTTTTTTTAAAGATAATTTAGATAATTAGCTCTGGTACATGCATGGGTTACAATGGTTTATTTATGCGAGGTAGGAATATAACTATTTACTCTATTTTCAATGATTTCAATTGTATATTCAAACCTATCCAGTGTGAAATAAATTACACTAACAAAAAATCATGCAAGGATTATTTTCCAATTAACGGAATGCTAAGGATAGATCCAAAAGTTAGAAACATAGGTTTCCTTAGTTTTTAACTTGGTCTTGCTGACTGTTTATGCTAATTTGGTCAGTAGTTTGTGCCTAGATGCATTCACATTTGTTTTCTGAAAACTCAGACATTTTAGTGATGACAAAAGGCGAGGGAAGTAACTTATTCATCGATCACACCTTTTTCTATTTTCTTAATTGATCATTCCTAACATTGCACGCTGCCAAAAGATGTATGCTTTTCATTTTCTTCTATTCTTCAGAGTTTTCAAGCAATGGTCTCATAAACCATGAAGAGTCTTTCTATATCTCACTTGAGGCATATTGTTTAAGTACCATGGAAAAAAATATTAAGAAAAATAATTTCGATCTAGTTGAAAAAAAGGCAATAAAGCCAAAATTTGCAGGTCTGGTGAATCATTCAATGGACACTGCATAGGGGTGATCAATAGAAAAATTTGAATCAGAAGTGATCAATGAATGAATTACTTCTCTCGCTTTTTACAGACAAAAATCAATAAGAAAGTCTGAATTTTAGAGAAAATGTAAAAGCATGAATGCTAGAGCAAACTGGGGATCAATTTAGCATAAACTTACACTTTCAATAGAGTTCTCCCCACTAAAATCCTATTTAGTGGTAAATTTAAAAAAAAAAAAAAATTTCCAATTGGAGTAAATGTTAAAATTTTTAGCCCTATAGCTCCTTTGTTACGGTATGTATGGGTGATTAATACTTATATACATGTATATATAGCCAACCAGCCAGCCAGCCAAACCAACTTAACAAATCTATTTTGACATTTTAGTTGATTGTTTCAGATAAGAGCAAATGATATAACTAAAGTATGAAATGAAAACCATCAGTTAGTTACATATGAAATATCATTATTTGATGACAATAGTCTGATGAAAAATTATATAAACAACAGAAAAACACTATCTATTCAATCACAATTCAACCATTTTGAAGTGATAACATATTTCCAACAATTCTCTAATCATAAGCTATTGTTTGTGGTTCGTTGGCCACTACTGTTGACAATTCTTCATCATTAATGAGGTTTAAACCTCTCTCAATGTTTATCATTGATATTCATATTTCTAAGCCTAAATCTATCAAACAGATGCAGAACAATTTTCACCATAGTTGTGTTCACTCTAAATTCTTTGTTGAGATTATCAGCTGCTTGAGCAGCATTGTGTTAATTTGAAATCATACTGGAGCTGTTAAAAGCTCAAAAACCTCCATTAATAAGAAATTATACCTCTATACTGAATCAGCAAGAATGCAATTACATTTGCAAATCTTTCATTTTTAGCTTTAATTTCGATGATGTAACATAAAAACAACATTCCATGTTTATACATGAAAGTTGCCGATCAAACTAGAAGTACAAAGTGAAAGCTAATAAGAAGGAAAAATAAAATGGAAGTGGAATTCCAACTCAACTCTAAGTATTTCACAAGTTTTTCTTTTTTATTCTCCTTCTGTCAAACACCAGTGATGCAAAATCAAGTCAATGTTATGAATGGACCAGTTGGAACTGGCTGACAAGATATTAAGGAAAACATTTCTTTATCCTGGGGTTAAAGATAAGATATTTCATTGATATGACCACACACACTGACAAGTCTTGTAATTACTTACGCTCTACTTGAAACAGAACAATTTCCTTTTCTCACCTTGGTAGAAAAAAAAACAAATTCAGTTCAAGACAGTGATGGAAATGGGTTTTCAGAATAAGGTAAACAGTAAACCTGAATTCTGGGAATTAGAAACGAAGTAATCTCTCCATTACGAGACACTGAACATAGAAAAAAATGTGGAAACTAAGGTGTATTCATATGCAATATCCCTATGTAAACCCTATTTCATTCCTGGATGTAGATATTTGCAGAAGGTGCTGATTTTTATGCCTACCAATGGTACATCTGATTCAGGCAGCAGCTGGTGAATTAAATCCTGGCTTTTAAAAATGGTAGCACTCAGGAAGAAACTTAACAATATTTTTTAAAATCTTTTTTTTAATCTGGAAGTGAATAAGATGGTGTTTCAGGATTATTTGCAGATGGTGATGGAAGGAGTGAAAGAAATCATTTTCTTGGAGAGGCCGGTGAGATATTTTGCTAATTTAACATCACACATTGGCATTAATCATCTTATACAGTATCACCCATAAATGAGTACATCCTTATCAGTTTTTTTCTTATATAAAGTTAATAATCTTCTAAACTGGACACAGTAGTATTTTAATATTTCTACTGGAACATTCTACTGTCAAAACAGAGTTTATGAATTATTATCTATGACCAAATTCTACTGTACCAAAACTCTGTTGCCGTCTAACAATGAATACATAACTGCAAAAAAAATATGTGTTCGATACAACAGAGTTTAGTTATAGATAATACTTAATATGACCCATTTTGATCGTGTAATCTTCCTTTAAGAAAACAAGGTAGAGTTGTGCTCATTTATGGGAGACACTCCATATAATTAGAAAAAAAAGAAAAAGAAATGTTTTTCTAGAATTAAGGAGTAAATATTGAATTTTCAGCCCTCTACCTCCATTGTGTGTGTATATATATATATATATATATATATATATATTTACACACACACACACACACACTAGACAGAATCACTTAGAAACCTACTTAAGGAGTTTTTTAGTTGATGTGTACTAATTAGTGCACAATATGATCTACAAATCATTTGAGATAAAAGAAAGTGACGTCTTAAAAACAAACCCAATTATAAACCAAACAAGAAAAAGAACAGACAGTTCAAAAACTGAAACACTGAATATGTTGAGCCAAATTGGTGAAATTGCTTAATTGGCAAAATTTATTTTTTTTAAAGATAGTTTGATTCCACTTTCATAACATAAACCTTTGATGTAAAAAATAGATGTTCCATATCCTTGTTTTGATTGAATAAACGTTTGGTCAACTCAAAACTACAAGTTTTTTATTTTTTTTGCAAAAATAGTTCAAATATTTTTTTCAAAAAATGAATAAAAACAAATTTTATTTCATAAACTTTTCTATGTGAAATGATAGTTGTTTTACAACCTTATTTCAATTTATTCAACTTGATTTTCGATCAAATGAAAACTACAAATTTATTTTCTCTTTGCAAAACAAGATAAAATTTCACCTTTTAGTTAATTTCACGGATTTTGCTCAACATATACAATTCATCCATCCTGAGAATGGTTTTCAAGAAAAGGTTATTAATATACATATTTGAAGTACATCCTTATGTTAATTATAAACAGTGTATAGTCTTATGTCTTTCTTTCTTTTTTTACTTTATTTTTTTTTCATGTGAATTGATTTTTAAGAAAGGAATGATATGACATTGTGTGATGTAAAAAAGAAATAGATATTGCTCTTTCTTAGCCCACTACATCATACCTCTGTATCTTTTACAAATATTTTCTCTCTCTTATTAAGATAACAGCTTTCTTTCTTACGAACACTGTCTATCTCTCTTCAACCACTCTCACTTTGGGTCACTTAATTCTTTATCAATGTTGTCAACCTATTCAAATCCATTCTTAACATGAAATTTCTGTCGTTCTTAGAACTGTCAACTCACATGACGGTTTATAATATTATTTTGGTTATTATAAATATTGAAGTATTCAATTGATTTTCATATTCTCATTTATTTGGAATAAATATATTTTTCACTGAGAATGGTTAGTTCAAAGTTTCCCCATCTGTGAAAGTGAAACTTCTGTAATTAACCATAAACCAAAACTAGCAAAATAGATTTCTTCAGTTTTTAAGTTGGTCTTGCTGGCTGGCTTGATATGCATATATACATGTACATACGACGCATACAGGCTGTACCAAAGGAACTAGGGAGCTGAAATTTTTCAACATTTACTCCTCTCCATCTACAAAAAACCTTTTGTTTTTTAAAATCCTCCCATAGGAATTTTAATGGGGTGTTCAATTTACAATGTAAGTTTATCCTAAATTGATCCTTAGTTTATGTTAGAATTCATGCTTGTTTTTTGAAAATCCAGACTTTCTCAGTGATCGCTGCCCAAACAAAAGGCAAAAGATGTATTTCATTCATTGATCAACTCTTTATCAAATATATTAGGGAAAAAACAGGAGAATCCATTGGAAAACTCAAGTGGCAATGGGCTGGTCATGTTGCAAGAATGGTAAACAACCGCTGGACATCACGACTCATAGCATGGATCCCCTGGGATCAAATGCAAAACTAAGGTTGGCAGAATATCAGATGGAGAGATAAGCTAGACAAATTCAGAAAGTATTGGCTCTGCAACGCCCATGATAGAGAGATCTGGTGAATCCTTGGGAAAGTCCAAGTCCAAAGACAGATGATAAAAAACTGATGATGATGAACAATGCATGCTGCCAAA
The DNA here is from genome assembly GCA_963457665.1 of Thysanoteuthis rhombus. Taxonomy (NCBI): domain Eukaryota; kingdom Metazoa; phylum Mollusca; class Cephalopoda; order Oegopsida; family Thysanoteuthidae; genus Thysanoteuthis; species Thysanoteuthis major. The sequence continues at coordinate 5,663,925 of OY735203.1, read as the reverse complement.
AGACATTGGTTACATGACAGTTTCTACTGAGTGACTAACCAGACCTATTTTATTAAAGTCGAAAATTTTCATTTTCTTTTTTTAACTTCCCTCTTTTATTTTATTCAGATCTCTTCTATCCATTTTGAGCCTGCATTAACTTTTTCTTTCTTTTTCAGATACAATTAAGCCGAGAGTCGATTAATCCATTGTGCAGAATTATCAAGCCAAGCTTTAAGAAGGAGAATTTTAATTTTCTTGCTTCCTGACTAGTTTTCTTGAACCCAAACATTGTCTGTGGTTGAAAACATATTCCCATACAATGATGAATAATTTTTTCAATAAACCACCACAATGGACATAATTATATTGAATCAATGATACTATCTGGCATAAACACATTTTTCTATAAAAACAAAATGTATCCAAATAATTCACTTGTTCAATGCACATTAATTATGGAGGAAAATTCGAGCGCCAAAACATGTACAATTAATATATGTATGAAAAAGTTTTGAAAAATTGGTGTGTGTTTTATTTGTACATGTGTTTTATAAGCCAGCGGATTTGGTACTTACTATTTATAGGGCAAAGGAGAGATGTGGAGAACAGGGTTTTGGGGTTGATTTTTTTTGTTGATAGAATTGAATGAGAGACAAAGGAAAAAATCTTTTTTTTTCTGACAAATTTGATTTTGATTAATGACAATATTTCTGTTTTGATTATTGCTATTGATAACATAAATGAATAGAAAACTGTGTCTCATTACTTCAAGTTTGGACCGGCTAAAGATTTTCATGAAATCTGATGCACCTTTTGTACAAGCATGCCTAAGTTCTATTTAATAGAAGATTCTTTCCAATTGAAAGAATTAAAAGAATTAGAATTATAACAAGTCTGGTTAATCCCTCAGTAGAAACTGTCATGTGACCAACCTCCTTCATCTGCAGGTCCTGTTGTGGTTGATCAATTAAAAAAATGGGAAAGGGGGGGATCAGTGAATAAGCTACTCCTTTTACCTTTTGTTGGGAAGAGATTGCTATCGGTCTCTTCCCCAAATGTACTTCTCTAAGTACATCACTTTGCACATTGTTCGCTGCCTTTGCACCATCAGTAATTAGTACATGACAATCCATCTGACTAACAATTGCAAGTAGTCTAAGAACATGTTGGCACTGACTTGCATCTACAAGCAGCAAGTTTTAGTTATGATTCCAGCACAATATCCTTATTACTGAAAACAGGAATGTTCCTTTCTCTTTTTCTTTTTCACTAAAAATTCATATGAACTGATGGCACGGTTGAATTTGGATAAGAAACTATTGACCCTTGGCATTTGGTTCTGAAATAAAAGAATTATATGGTCTAACGGGTTCATTGACATTACCCACCTCCCAAAATATCTGAATTGTGAGTTAGATTCACTAACTATTTTTTATATTATAAAGCAGTTAGTATTAACTCAATAATTAGAAAGGCTCCAAAATGGGATTAGTTAATTTAGTAATATCAACAATGGAACAGAGTCCAAAAAGAGAATCAAGAAAATAATCTAATCCACACCCACAAAAGAATGTGTTACAAGTAACAACTTTTCATTCAAATCCTCAAATCACCCAATCAAACTGCAATAAAATAACTTATTGTTATCTTTTCTTTTATGCGACGTGTACAGAAAACTCCATTTGTGTGTCGTAACTGACAATAAATACTTATATTTGAATTAACTGTTCCATTATGAGAAAATAGTACATAGTTTACATAAAGGGTTATTATGTGTCATTCGACTTCAAAAGCGACCTATGTACAAATCAATTTTCCTATCATATTCTTTTGCTCTGTGGAGAGAAAGATTATTATGAGACTGATCATGATATTGGCACAGAAATAAGAAATCTTCCTTACTTATTGTACCATTAACAAGGATGGCTGCTAACTTTTCCAGCCATATACAATTCTATATTTGACCAGTTAATGGCCTGTGAGGATTTTCTCTCTGACTTGCACAATATTTTATAGTCATATTTATTTTTCAAATTAGAAGAACTTTAATTTGATACCCAATAAGATTTGTTCATGTCTACAAGCACATTTTCAATAGATTTCACTTGGTGAGAACAAAAGAGCATGGCTGATGACGTCTAAAAAAAAAATTGTTCAAGGGTTGGGTCCCTTTCTGAATATGAACTAGCACCCTCTAAAACAGGGTTGTCCAACTCATCCCACAGTATGCAGGCCAGATAACATAACTATAGGCCTTCCACATCATGGCATGGTTCATGATATAACATGAGTGAATGATCATTGACAACATTTCCAATTTTATAATCATCTACTCATCCAGAAACATGAATTAAAAAGTTTCCATGAAAAGACAGACTCCATACGTCTAAAATATTCAAATTCTTCAATTTGCATTTACACTTCCATAACAATGGGTATGTCCACAGAGTTCCCCAAAAACTGACATGATTTTTTTGACAATGAAACTACTCAATTCCATACAATAGGTCAATCAATAGAAGCTGCTGAAGAGAACGGATGAGTTTTCTGAAGCTCTGCAAACGCAACCAATTTTTGTCCCTTTGGGCAAAGGAACCTCCGACATCATGGAGATAAAGAAAAACTAAGTGTTGCTGCAAAAAGATAACTAAGAATGAAAAAGCCCTTATGTGTAACGTTTGCGATAACTGAATACATACTGTATGCAAATCGATCATGGAAAGAGTATATGAGATCCACAACAAGAATGAAGAGACTGCATGGCTTTGCCAAAAATGTAGGAATTTTATCAAAGATGCTGCAAAAAATACCGGAGACAATAGTCAACGTGGAAAAAGGAAACCAAAAGCTCAAAGAGACAGTTGAAGAGGTGAAAAACACATTCAAAGAGGAAATAAAGAAGGAACTGGAAGAACTTTACTTAAAAATGAAAAACAAAACATAGCTAGGAAAGAGACCACAAACAAAATGAGGAGGAAAAGAGAAAATCAGGGGGTTTTTCACTGACCAGAATCTGAGGAAGAAGACCTAAAAATAAGAGAAGAGGACAAAAAGAAAAAAAATAGATCGAGGAAGTGCTGCAAGTCGACAATTGTAAAATCATCCAAGCAATCCAACTTAGGAGAAAGGAGCCACCCTGTACCAAACCAAGACCACAACTGTTAAAAACGAGGCAGATTGAGGGTCTTCAAAAAGGCCAAAAATTTTTTTAAATTGCAAATAAATCGTTCGTCAGAAAACTGTGGATTTCAAAGGATCAGTTAAAGGCAGAAAAGGAATCTACTAAAAAGATGTGGATAGAGAAAAAGAAAGAAAGATTAGCAAAGATCGATATCCGTCCCCTATCAAAAAACACAGAATTGTTACGAAGGAAGGGAAAGTAAAAAATGGAAACAGAACCAGTAAGTTGATGAAAGAAAAACAAAATGCCAGATCTCTCATGCTCCTGCTGTGGAAAAGACGTACAGAGAAGAAGAAACACAATAGTATGTGACCTCTGTATATAATGGATTCAACTGAAATGAAGCTTTCTCAATAACAAAGACTACAAAACACTTCGAAGAAATGATGAGAAAAATAACGTTTACGTAGACCCGTTTTTCTGCTATGTGTGTAAGAGATATTTTTTCCATATGTAAACCAGACCAATGACGAATTTTATGTTTCAGTGACTAAAGGACTTGACAACTATGCTAATACAAATTAATTAGAATTCCCTTCTCTCCACTCAAGTAAGATATCATGATAAGCTTAAGAACTTTATCAATAGAAAAGTTAGTTCTTTACAACAGGATGACAACAATAGTGAGCCTGATTCTAAACCATCAGTTCATTATGAATATTACAACATATGACATTAACAAATTTAATGAAGAAAAATTTAATTCCCAAACATCTTTTTCCATATTACATCTGAATACATACTCTCTCCAAAAGCATGTAGAAGAACTACGAGTTATTTTTAAATTGATTATTTTAAATTTGATATTACTGCACACTCAGAGTCTAATTCAATGAAAAGAAACAAACTTAATGTAGATATTAATATTGACAGCTAAAAACGACCTATTGGTACCAACTCGGAGCCAACCAAGGGTGGTGTACTTTTATGTTTGAAATGAACTAAACTTTAAACCCCAACCTGACCTAAAATATCTGTGAATCTAAAAGTTTTGAATATTTTTTCATCAAAAAATCAAATCATATAGTATAATATGTAGACATAAGACATCTTGCAAAGATAAATTTATAAATACATATCTTAGAAAAATTACTCTGCAAATTAAACAACCAAAAAAAATATTCATCTTTAATTTTGATTCAATTTAAATTTCAAACATCATTTAAGTTTTATGATCTGCTCTTATCAAACTTTTATTACCAACTATTCTTGTACAAAGATTCATGAAAAACAGATACCTTAACAGAAAACATTTTTGCTAATTATTATAATAATGACACCATCAGTGGAAACCTTACTGTTTCAATCTCTGATCACCTTCCTTCATTTTCAATTATCCCAAAATCTTATGTGAATCATATACCTAAATATAATATAACAAAAACTTGGGAAAACTCCTGAAATATGAAATATGTAAATCTTTCTTTTGACATATACTTTTCAACATTTGAAAAAATTTCTTGATAAATATGTCACTCCAAAAAAATCACAAACAAAGTGTTTAAAACAGACACAAACAATGGATTGCTAAGGGAATTATAACAAGCATTAGAAGGAGAGATATAATCATTAGAAGATATATAAGAATGAAAACTGAAGCTAACAAGACTTCTTTACATAGTAAGAATACAAAAAACTCCAGAATACAATCATAGATCTTATCAGGAAAAGCAAATTTGACTACTCTAAAAATTACCTCCAGAAAAATTCAAATGTTATTAAAAAAAAAGTCTTTTGAGAGGTATTAACCAAATAGTAAATGTGAAACTAAATTCTATGACTATCCAACATGTATGGAAGATGAAAATGGTGAACCAATTAATAATCCGATTAAAATCTCAAATAATTTTATTAATTATTTTTCAAGTGTAGCAGAATAGATTCTCAATAAACAGAAACACACCAGGGATGAAAACTTGGAAAACCACTCTACTTAACTCTATATCAATTAGCCCAGTTAATGATAAATAAATGAAGTCTATAAATTTCTACACAAGTAAAAATGTTTTTGTGAGATACAAAACACTCGTCTGAGCATCCCCTAGTAAACCTTACAGAACAAATTAAAGAAACAATGGTTGCTCATAATTACACCGAATGCAGAAAATATGCATGTGGAATATTTATTAACAGCAATAAGTCTCTGTACTAGGGTTAAGATATCAAATGAAAATAATGGAGTAGAGAGTTCCACAAGGATCAGTACTCAGCCCCCCTTCTTCTAACATACATCAACAATATATAGAATCATATTGATATAACAAAATCTACTATGTACCACTTTGCAGATGACACTAGTTTACTTTTGATAGAAAAATCTTATAAGAAAATACGAAAAAATCAAATTCTGACCTAAAATGTCTATAAATGGTTATTTGCCAATAAAATTTCCCTATACGCCAACAAAATAGAAGTAATCTTCTCCAGACAACCTTCTGAGAAATAACCTGTAAATATCAAAATAAAAATAAATGGCCAGTGAATGTATCCAACTTCCCACTTTTAATATCTTGGTGCGTATATTGATGAATTTCTAAATGTCTCTGCTCATCGTCTAGATTTAGAAATCAAAAATGCTCTATAAAAGTAGACCAGATATAAGTGCTCACAAACTATTATCTTTTTACAGTGTTACATTCTCTTCCTCTTTGTTATATGGGTGTCAGGTCTGGAGCCTTACCACTGACACTATATTAAAGGAAATTGAAATGCTATAAAATACTGCAATCAAAATTATAGCTCATAATGATGATACAATAAAAAACCCCAGTATTATGATACTGTAAAGGACAAAATGAAAGATAGCATAACCCTTAAAAAAAATTGTTTATTAGTTCATGATTACACCAATCTAAAACTTCCTGACAGTTTTAAGAATTTCTCACATTTCAAATAGAAAAAGCTTTAATAATACTAGAAATTCATGAAAGGGATCTTTGTTTTCAAAACATCTTCACACAGAAAAATATGGAAAAAATTGGATCAAACACAAGGCAATACTTGCTTGCAACAATTTCATAAAAGTTTTTTTTCCCAAAACAGATCTAATGAGCAAAAAATATTTCATGGAATCTTATTCATGAATAAATGTCAACTCAATTTGATTTTATTGTCTGCTCCATGAATACCACCTGAACTTGCTGGCTACTCTATGAGTATTGAAATTTTGATTCCACTTGTCAGAAAAATGTGTAAATGAGACAAGATACTGTTTCATAAGGAACTATGAAAGGTGGATACTACTCGTGAGGCATTAAGCCTAATTTGTATCTTCCACACTAATGATGCAGAAAAATATGGAAAAATGGTGTATTTGATTCGTCATGTTTATGAGTGAAATAAAATTATCATTGTAACATTTATATACTGAAAAGAAGATTTAGCGAAACATCCAATATAAAAATCAATTTATACCATTTACATAGAAATAGACTTATTCGTTTTTGATATTTTTGTTTATACTTGAAAGAAAAATAGACAAATCTGTCAATAGTTTTGAGAAGGGTCATTAACATTCAAAGAGTTTTTCAGATGATTCAACTCCTTCTTGCTGTTTGTGTTGTTAATACAATGTTTCAGCTAGTCCATTCTACAGTCTTCTCCAAATGTACTATCTGAATGTGATGGCGGTAAACAGAAATTCCCAATGGTATCCACACTACAACATTGGATTCAGGTGATGTCAATTTATTTTCCTTCCTTAGTTCCTAGGACAAGGTATGGAAAAAGTCAGGATTTCAACTGTCATGAAAACTCTTAGAATTCAGACAAATTGTTTGAATTTTTCTTTTTGTAAAATAAGCTGGCATTTGAAAAACCTATTTAAATTCAGTTGATAAATAAAATGTGATAAAACTTTTGGTATCTATTCATTGATTTATTCATTTAACTTTGAAAGGTTACTGTGTAAAAAAATTGGAATATATTTTCATTCAAATCTATGACATGAAGATAAATATCAAACTGTTAGCAAAAAGGTAATTACGTTAAACAAATAAAATCCATTAGAAAATCTCCCCATAGTAACAGGTAGTAAGAATGAAGTAAAGAAATTGAAACCAAAACTCTGAGGGCCTGCTGATCAAGGATAGAAAATATTCACTAGTACACTTGAAGAAGAAAGAGGTCAGAGGAGAGAAGAATGAAATAATGCCCTGATACTCGGCACTGCTTAGTATTGACCAGTCCCTCAAAATTTGATACCCAAGACTGAGTTATAGCTATTTTCAGTATTAAATTCAGATTCATATCAGTAAGCTGTGACCAAAGTCAAGACTTATTCAAGCTCATCACAGATTATTATTGTTCAGACGCATATGTGCTTCTGAACATTGACATAATCTTTGAAGTCAAACACTTGAAGCCGGGATAATTTGGCCCAAGATATTGATAAAATCAGCAAACATCAACACTTGAAAACTTGTTCCTGAACACAGATTTAGACTGGTGCTTAATTAATTCTAACTAGAAATGTTCTAGCATCATATTAACACTAACAGAGAATAAGTCCAGATAAATAGAAAATCATTCTTAAGGTTTTCAAATTCGACAAGTCTCTTTTAAGACTCATTTATTAACTTTGAAATTTTGATGCTGTAGTTTTCTCTATTGATATCGGCATGAAACACATGTGACTTGCAGAGACTTTAAGATCAAAAAGTGTGTAATGTTATCATTTGATAATTGACATTCAACAGGGCTAAGTTTCATCTGAAAGGTACAAATAGAGTCATAAAGATCTATTGCCGATTCATTGTGTCCTTGCAACATTATATTCAGGTGATTTAAGTGTTCTACAATATCGACCCAAAGAAATAGATCTTGAACCCATTCATTATCTTCTAATTCCTTTATATCTCTCTCTTTCTGATGCATAAATCACAATTCATAAAATCAGTACGACTCCCCAACCGAACCAGTGAACATCGGTGTGATATGGCAGTCAATGTTCGAAATGCAGACACCTTCTTTATCAGATTACTTTGACTGATGTCTTATTAAGAGACTCAGCTCAACCTTAACCAATGTTGTGTAGATAGAATTTAAATTCATATCAATTCTTAAAGAAGTTTTAATAGAAAATTCTATTTTGATCATTCAATTATTAATACATTATTTAATTACTAAAGTTTTATCACAATCAGAGGACCAAATTTCATTATCTCTCCTTTTTTTCCAATTTTGAGCAATGGTAGGATTGTGTTTTCTTCTTGAATAGAATTCCCAAAAGAATTGGCAGGGCATGAATTCAAATGCCAGACACTCAGTAGTTTATACAAGGAACAATGATTTATTTTTATACAAAATAGTTTAATAACAATGATTTGATACAATATTCTGAGAGAACCCAGTAATGAATGTAATTCATAACAACTCGTTCTTGTAAATTTTCAGAAGAGATTAAAAGCACAATTTAAGGAAGGCTGTCCTCATTGTAATATTGTGCACACTTACTCACTCCATATTCAAAACTGTTTACCAATGAAAATAATTTCACAATCCATTCAATTCAAAGCAATAAAACTAAAATTTATGTCTTTCATTGTTTCTCCTATTTGTGCACATCTTTTTTGGCATCGAGTGTAAGATGACATGGAGATTTACAATTCACAATCAGGACCATCTTCCTTACATTGCACAAAATCAAAAAGAAAGGAAAGAAATAAACTTAAATTAGAATTCTAGAAAAAGATTTAAAATCAAAATTGAACGGAAATGCTTTAATACATTTAGGATCGAAAGAAAAAAGGCAATTTTTTTTTAATGAAATTCTTAGATGTTTCATACGTGAGTGATTTTGTTTTTTTCAGAGTTGAAGAAAAGATATGGATTGGGAAGAAAGCAGATAAAGAGACAAATGTTCTATCACTTAAGATAGAAGGGGTTACGGAAATCTGGGTTGGCAAGATTTTGGTGAAGTTCAAGCGTCAAGAATAAGAAAATCCCGTTAGTCCCCAAAAGAAGGGTCTATGAACAATGCATCCTCCAGATGGTCACCAATGGCACTGAAACATGGAACCTAACTAAAAGAATGACCCACAAACTGAGACCTATGCACAGAAAAGAAGCATACTCAGTATATTAGAGAAAAGACAGGAGTCAGGGATAGCATCCATCAGAAAACTCTGGCCATGTTACAAGATGGTCAAAAAAAAAAAAACCATTGGATGTCACGGCTCAAAATATAGATCCTCAGAGATCATATGCTAAATTGTGGGCTACAAAATATAACATGACAAACTATGTAAATTCAGAAAATATTGACTCCGAGACATCCAAGATAGAGAGATCTGGCAAATACTGAGAAACATCAGTGTTCAACAATGGATGCTAAAAGGCTGATGAAAATGAATTTCACAGAAATTTTGGGGAATGAATACTTTTTCAGCTATCATCAATTATCAAGACTCAGCAAGCAACCTGTCAGGACTCCTGGGTCCTCTGACAGTGCTAAATTTATTATTTAATTTATACAAAATTTCCATTTTAGATTTTAAAAAAAAAATATCCATATTGATTTTTCTATTTTTAAAATAATGCATTGTAAAGCACAAAATATGACCGGAGCTGCATCTGTGTCATGGGCCCCATCCAAGCTGATGGTCTGTGGACATCACGTTTGATACCCCTGTGGTAAACTCATCTCCAGCAAAAAATCACATTTCTATAGTAATTCCAGCAACTTCTACCTGACAATGATAAGAGATTTCACTCAAGAATTCCATGCCTTCATATAACTGAAGAAGACATTCCGTGATGACCAGATTGTTTTGCATTCTGTTTGACTGGAGAAGTTAGAATATTTTTTAAATGTGGTTTTCTTTTAATTCTTCAAAGGAGAGATGTCCATTTTAAGAGATGTAATTTTAAGCTGTGAAAATAAATACAATCATAAAAAAATACAGATATATATATATATATATATATATATATATATATATATATATATATAAAAAGTTACAAAACATGAAGATGCTTACTTTTTTACTGTGGGATCATTTTCCACAAGGAATCGTTGTTGGAGGGTGCAAACAACTTCTGAAGATTGCTCTTTCAGGAGACGCAGAGAACGACAAGCTTCTGCTCGGATAGCATGATGGTTACTGTAGTGCACTGACCAAAGCAGACAATTCTTGATCTCTTCGGAACAAACTCCAATTTGACCCAGAGCTGAAAAATTCAGTGGTAGAAATACACAATTTTATTGAAGAATACATGAATATTCATGTAATAAACGGTACATGTGCGTACACACACATACTGTAGTTGGTGGCATCTAATGACAAAAAAATCAAGGCTGGATTACCCCTTTTTCAATCAGAGTTCCACGATTTTATTGAAGCTGCCACATGCTGTACAAGTGAATTTGCGAGTAAAAAATGATAAAAGAAAAAACATATTTGTGCTTATATCTTGCCTCTGTTGGACAATTGAGGCCATCAAAGATGACAAAAGGGTTCTATCCTTTTTTTCCTCATAAGCACATATGCTTGTTTATGTGTTTGAGAACTCCTGGCCTTACCATTCTGTTTACAGACTTGAAAATTGGCACCATTACCTTGAGGGTTTCATTTATAACATTTACATTCTCGAGAATTTAGATGTCTTTTATACTCTCCATTAGATTTTTTTCCAGTGGGACATGCCAGACATAAATACAATTTATTCTGATCTGGTGTATTCCTCAATTCAAATTTTTTTTTTTACATGACTCCAAAATTTGGCGCTATGGTTGTTCCATTGTTGACTATGATGACAACTATTTCAAAAAGTTTTTTGTTTTCATCATACAAATCATACTCACTCATACTTCAGGCAACCTAGAATTTCAAGGATTTAGCTTTGCACATCCAAACTGAATATGATACAGACTGTTGTCAAGACTCTTGTACAAGCCAGTGTGCAAACTGCCGGTAAAGGGCTGATCCAAAGGAAACAGTGGAAGCTAAGAGTTAGGGCAAATAATTTTTTCTTCCTCTTGTCCGAGTTCTCCTAACTTTTGGGTAGCAACTCATATTTTGTACATTGTGCAAAATAGAAAAAGATTTAAGCCCAGTCAGAATGAATCTTTGAGTTTTAAGAATTAAATACATTGGCAAACAAACTAAAATAATCCCAACTTTTGTAACTGAGATGCTTGTAAGAACAATACATCAAAGGTGATTAGATTGAGGAAATTTCTCAAAATGAAAAACTCTTGAATAGATTTTTCTGCATAATGTCCTAATCGAATTTTCTAATTTTCTCTCCTGATTCATCTCGAGCAAATTTAGTACAGAGGTTAATGAAGAGACACGTCTGGTAGTGAAATTGATAATGATAAAGAAACGAAGTCATTAACGAATGGTCAGGCTAAATAAATTGGGACTCAAGTAGAAAATAGGAAAACTATTTTGTCTGAATGTGAACATTAGTGTAGGTACTTCAATTATTTAGGACAAAAGATTAGGTATGTCCCAATAGTATTATTACCATATCATAACTGCTTCTCATTTGTAACATTATTGAATAACCATAGCCACCAAAGATAGCAAACGATACTACCTTTTTTTTATATTTGTGTCTGTGTGTTTCATGGTGCATTCATGTGCTCCTGGCCATACCATTTAGTCCACAGACTTAAAAATTAGCATCAGTATTTTACCAGACCCATTCTAAAAATGCTTGTTTTGATTTTTTGGGGGGGTGGGGATTTCATGATGTTTTGGGGCCTTATTCTGACAGATTTATTCATAACATCTAAATTCTCAAGAATCTAGAGGTTTTTTTTAATTCTCTATTTTAGATGTTTTCCAGTGGAAACACCAGTGATATCATAAATAGAATTTATTCTGACCATATATATTCTTCCTATTTTGTATTCAAATTTCTACTGATAGGATGTTTATCTGTCTATTATTATCAACATATATGATAGCTATATGTTTACACACACACACACACACACGTGACCTTCAGTGAATCAATGGTTAGTAAGCTAGTCTCGTAGACCTTTAAAATCTTTAAATATGTTTCAGTGACAGCTGAATGGCATCATAGAACTATACACGGTGCAACAAAAAATTTTGCCCAGCCAGTCAGACAGGCTGAGACTGCATTAATATGAAATTCATAGTTAAACATGGGGTCTACTATAGCCTTCAATAAATTATTTTTGAATGCATTGATTGATATGGAAGAAATAATCTCTTCACCGAGAATATTCCATGGTTTGGTTACTCGAGTGGAAAAGAAATTCTCTCTCAGCCCAGTGGATGTCTGCACCTGGTATTTTCAACTATGTATTTGGTGTTTGGTTAATAGAGATGCAGTGAGCATATGCTCGTCAGGACACAAAGAGCAGTGACAGCTTTGGTCTAAGGTGTAGATGCTATTTTGAATTCAGTAGACTGCCAACAGGTCAGCACGGTTATGCCAGAATTCCAATGATTTCTAGATTAAGTTTACTCAGCCTCTCTGTGTATGACAATTCTTTAATTTACAACTAGGGAGAAGTTCAATCTTCATTGAATGCTCCTACAATCATATCTATCTGGTGATCTCAATCTGAACGGTAGAAGTGAAGACGGTAAGTTTTTACCTCTGTCTTTCTATTTCTATCAGTTTTTTAAGCCTAATGATATTTATAAGGACAACAGATAATTCAATCAACTGGTCTATGTAATGCTACAACATTAATGTTTCTGTCTAAAACCAAGACTGGGAATACAAAGGAATCAGAATAGATGGTGAATATCTAAGCAACCTCAGATTTACTGATGACAAGGTTTTTTTTGCAAAGAACCTCCATGATCTCCAAGTAAAGACAAACTAAATGGGCGTGTAAGAAAGTTGGCATCTACATAAACTTCAGAATTTCATGTATAGCAAACATGTTGAGGACAAAGACAACAATCAAAATCAAAAACACGGAGCTGGAGAAAATAGACCACCACTTCTATCTAGGTCAGTAAATATCCACAAGGATAGGTTCACAAGCTTTATGTAGAGCCAGCTTGACTTTCCAGAACAAGAAAATCTAATTTGTCATAAATAAGAACAGTATACAACCAATGCATCTTCCCTAGAGTCACCTATGGAGCAGAAACATGGAACCTAACTGAAATATTGACCCTCAAACTGAGAACCATGCAATGCTCTCATGAAAGAATCCTGCTCGACCTTACAGGGAGAGATCATAAGTCAGCATAACATATTAGGGGGAAAAACAGGAGTCGGAGATATCATAGAAACCATGAGAAAACTCAAATGGTCATGTAACAAGAACATCAGACAACCACTAGACATCACAACTCACAAAATGGATTCCTAGAAATCATATGCAAAATTGTGGCCAAAACATAGTGAAATGGCATGATGAGCTAAACAAAGTCAGAAAGTTCTAGCTTCCCTATGCCCATGATAGAGATGTCTGGCAAATTTTAGGGAAGGTTCCAATCCAACAATGAAAGCTCAAAGATTGTTTCTGCTGCTGATGATGATGATGAATGCCTCAACGTTCATATTTCTATCTAGCATAGTTCACAGGATATAGATGTTGTGCTTATTCTATAAATCAATGAACAAATATATACAGTGTGTGTGTGTGTGTGTATGTGTGTGAAATAATGTTTTTGTAGAAGTATATAATTGTTTGTATTTTTATAAACAGAAAATGCCATAATCCTAAATTATTTATAAATTCTTAAAATTCAATGACAATATCTGGTTATGAATATATGACCTTTCTATCCACCCGATTCAAGCAACATCCTCTTGTCGATCAATCCTAAATAGCATTGAAGAAGTTGAAATCTGATAACCTTTCCGATTGAGAGTTGTTTTCTTAGCTACAGGGAAGTGAAGAAACACTTCACTAAAGCTGATTTCATGTTTCATTAATGTTATGTTCCGTGTGTGTCAAACATTTTTCTAACATTAAATTCCCAATATAAATTCCTTCTTGAAAATATCTTGTTTTTATTAGAAACTGCCAGCGAGAACTGTCAGCATAGATTTCTCCACTTTTTTGAGAATTCCCAACCTAAATGTTTTTAGCTTGGATTCAATTTACAATGTAAGTTTATGCTAAATTGGTCTTTCTGTATGAATTCAGCAACGTTCTACCTAGTTATTTTGAAAATCGTACATTTTAGTGATCATTTCATAACAAAAGACAAGAGAAGTAATTCATTCATTGATATATATATAGCCACATGGACATTTTTAAACCCAGTGCTAGCAACATTCTCTTGTCAGACAATCCTAAAACAGCATTGGAGAATAAAAAGGAAGTTAAAATCTGATAACCTTTCTGATAAGAAGTTGTTTAGTTTGCTACACAGAAGGGAAGGAACATTTCACAATATTGACTTCAATGTTTCCCATCTAAGTAAATAAATGCAATTGAATTTGATGTATTTCATATAACTGAACAATCACTATTTAAAGGGAAGAAAGAAAGTTTAAATGCTCTGTGCTCATCTATCATCCATGTATATTGTAATAGGAGCCCCAAATAAAAGTTCAATTGCAATAATAGTCATCTTTCATATACTCCGGAAATTGCTGGGAAGGGATAAGATTATTCTTTGGTTATAAATTCTCATCCAACAGCATCACTCATTTATATACTTGTAAAAATTATAATTTTCATGTTTCCTATTGAATATAAGGAAGTGTCAACCAAAATCGTCACCAATACTGCCCACATAGATTTCTGCAGTTTTCAAGTTGGTTTGGTTGGCTATGTATGTATCACACATACAGGCCGCACTAAGTGAGCTAAATTTGGTGATGGCAACATCCTTTTTGTTTAGAACCTCCGTGATCTGCAAAAAATGGGTGAAGGGAGCGAGAAAGTAGGCCTTCACGTGAACTTCAGTAAAACAAATGTCATGTAGAACAAACACGTAGAGGACAAAGACACAATGATCAGAATAGAAAATGAGGAGCTAGAGAATGCAGACCACTGGATTTACGTAGGACAATGGATATCCTTGGAATCCTTAAAAAGAAGAAGAAATCAAGTGTAGAATCACTCTTGGTTGGGATGCTTTTGGTAGAAACAGCTCGACTTTTAGGAACAAGAAAATTCCATTAATGCTATAAAGAAAGGTGTACAACAAATGCATTCTCCAGATTGTCACCTATGGAGTTGAAACATGGAACTTAACCAAAAGACTGATCCTCAAGCCAAGTACCATGCAATGTGCACAAAAGAAAATAATGCTCAGTCTCACATGGAGAGATCACAAGACAGCACAGTGTATCAGAGGAAAGAGAGGGGTCAGAGATATCATAGAAACAGTGAGAAAACTCAAATGGCAATTGGCTGGCCATATTGCTAGAATGGCAGATAACTACTGAGCATCCCGACTCGCAACATGGATCCCAAAGGATCAAATGTGAAAATGTGTCCGGCAAAATATAAGATGATATGACAAACAAGACAAGTTCAGAAAGTATTGGCTTTGCAATGCCCATGACAGTTGGCGAAGGTCTATGTCTGATGACGGATGCTAAAAGACTTCTAATGATGTTTAGGAAAAAAAAGTGTTTTGATTTCAAAATCACCCCCCCAAATTATTTTTTTAGATGGGTTTCAATTAGCAATCTAACTTTATGCTAAATTTGTGCCTTACAATGCATCCTGCAGCATTCACACTTTTTTTTTTAGAATTTAGACATTTTTAGTGATCACTACCCAACCAAGGGGAAGAGATGTAACCTTTTCATTGATAACCCCATTTTCCAATTTTTTAATCGATACCGCATGCCTGTATAAGACATTAATCATGTGACAGTTTTTTATTTGTGTGACTAACCAAGTCTGTCACATGGTTGTTGTTGTTCCAAATATTCTAGAAATACCTGTACATTTTCCATAGTAATGGCCGAATATAAGCTGTGCATAATTTTGCAATTTTTACAGTGATTTTGTTGAAGGTGTCCACAATCTTTAAAATGTAGAATATATTCGTATGCATAAAGGTTAATAAACACTACTTATCCAAGGGTTTTGATTTCAAAGGAAAGATTATGATGATTATGGAAGTAAAAACTAAGTGAAAATCAGATCTTCTCCAGATTGTTATCAATAGTGAGATATGTCTGCGCCTTACTTGTAAAAGATTTGTTTATATATTCTAAATTTCATAGATTGCATTCAGTGGGATTCAAACCTGCAAACTTTCATGTATGAAACAGGTACTTATTACTAAGCCATGTTGGCCTATCATCATTTGATGTAAAATAATGCCCTGACTTTTATTGTATTTGTTCAACCACTTAGATTAAATACTGGAAGATACAAGGCCAGCAGGAATTATTTAAGTATGCTTGAATTAATGGAGTATGGAACACGAAAAATAATTCATTATAAAAAACACAACCTGAATCTATCTTCTCTTTCTCACATATATATAATGTTATTATTTTCTTGGGAGCTGACTAATCTGTGCTCTGAGTTTCATGTTAGTTGTGCAATCATCAGACTGGACCACTGGCATGAAACTAAGAGTCAACCTGAAGAACTGAATTTTCTATATACACCTATTTATATATTTATATACATATATATATATGTGTGTGTGTGTGTGTGTGTGTGTGTTTGCATTGTGGTTATGAACTGCTCCGACAGATTGTAAATGAAAATGATAATTGGAAAGTGAAAAAAAAACTCAAAAGATAGGTGTTACTTCTCAAAATTTTTTATTATTCCATGGACATATATCAATGCATTCCAACCGGGGCCAGCCATCTTTTTCAGAGAAAAAGAAATATTTGAGGCAGTTCACAGAGGAAAAAAAAAATTTGCTGTTTACTTTGAGATGCAACACCTATCTCTCTTGACCTTCCAATAGTCATTTTCATCAACAAACATATATGGATAGACATTGCATTTTATAGAATGGACTATTAATTTTTTTTGTTTTTGTTTTTAACATATTACTATAATACCATAAAAGCAATCTTTACCATTTTAATAAAACAATATATCCTGTCTGAGTTTAAGACTGTCTAATTATGAAAGAACGCTAAGAGTAACATTTTTTACTTCAAACTTTCTCATGAATATCAAGGGAGACAATCAAGGATTATTATTATTATTTTATTTATTTTTTTTCCCAAAAAATTTAAGATATGTATTGAAGTAAAGTTTATATGTTTCTTAAAAGCACAGAGTAGTTTCTTCTAGATATATCCTTGCAAAAAGTTTCCATACTTATTTTTCAAATATTTGAAGATAGAACATACAAGTTGAGTTGTCTGCTTCTATACATAATGGATAATTTACAATAAGGTTGAATAAGTTGACGAAAATTCAATAAATACATTAGAACAACATCAAAGGGAAATGAGTGGAATAACATTAAGTATAAATCTATAATTAGACAGGTTTATTTATCAGTATGCAATAGGAAGAAGGATGAAAATCATTATTCATTTGAATAATCTTGTTAGTAGTGAAACAAAGTTAACTTTGTTATGAGTCCATAACATTTGTTTTATATATATATCTAGTACATTTGTTAGGGAAAAAACCTGGTGGATGTTAACATTTCAAGCCTCTGCAATCTTCCATGCCGGAATACGGTTTGTTTTTTGTAATTGTAAAACCAATCTGCCTATCTTCATTTAAACAACAGATTTTAGTGTTATCCAATTAGGATTAATTGTTTTTGAAAACTTATGATATGACGAGATATCAATTAGTAAATAACTATTTACTTGGATTAAAATTGAGGACTTTGATTGAAAAATTACAGAGAAAATTGTTTCTTTTCTGTAGCATTATAAATTACTAAAAGCATTATATACACGTGTGTGTACGTGCGTAATGCTTTTCAAATCAGCTCAGATACTGCACTCTGATCATAGGCAGAAGTGTCAATCAAGACTAAAATTATCCCACTTTTTTTCACAGGTTAGTATTATAGATAATTTTCTGTAATGAGCTGAATACAAGTCACCTAAAAAAAAATTTTGTCAGTAAATTCTGTTTTTAGATGTGCACATCTCTATGTGATGCTTTCCAGTCAGTCTGTCCCAGTTATGTTGAACAATAGAAATAGGAAGGAACAAAGGAATGGTCATTAAAAGGTAAGATAGATGTTACAACTTTTGATAATATCCCAACCATTTTTTTTACCAGCTGTAAATGACATCATAAAAAGAATACTCAAGGTCTACATAAAAACCAAAACGGCAAAAAAACATAAAAATGTCAAAGATAGCCTTTCACAACTTTCATTGAAAAAAGTACAAGCAGAATATTTCCATATTGCAATATTTTACAAGTATGAGAATCAACTGACTCAAAGAAAGACTACTTGCTCTCCTTCTCCCTCTTTCTGCCTCAGATGTTGGATGTATCATTGAACTCATAGTTCTTGTTATGACTGTAAATCAGTCCAACAATAGAGAAAAGGTTTATTAGTGCTAAGTTCCTCCTATCAATTGGCATTTTAGCATTGATAGTAAAAGGCTCAGACATGTATATTGAGTAATATCTTGTACGGAAAGAGATAGAATGATGTTTTGTGCTGTTATTCATTGGGGACTGATAATTAAATACCATGAGTGAATGGCAAAGATAAATCGTTTTTAATGGCTGTTTTTATCTCTACTGTAAACTGTACAGCACAAGTTAATGTGTGATAAGTTGATTTTTATTGGTCAATTCAGATTTGATGCAATAGTTATTGTTTCATTAAAACAAACATGATCGAGCAAACAGAGGCATAGCTGAGGGAAAGGAAGAGTCGATTTGAGGCTAAAGCTTTATAAATAGTGTCTACTGACGAATCTTACTCTCCAGGCCCTCAAATCCTACCAAATTTCTGGCTAATCCTCCATGAGCATGAATGTGAACGCAAAATTATCAAATATGAATTAAGTAGTTCTTCAAAGTGAGATGGTGGAAACTAGGTGATGGTAAAAGAATTTTTTTATAAAAATCAAAATATCCCAAACTTTTGGATACTACTTCATTCGTAAGTTTAGCAGACGGTGAAGTCATAAGCTGACCAAGAGTAAATTTTGATACCATACAGAAACCAGTGCTCAGAAAAACTAATTTTGAGCGGTTAGGGTTTCCCATATCAAGGGTCAGCCCAAAGCCATCAGTTATGACATATCAATCCTGTCAAGATTAAGTTATTAAGACAATTAAGTTAATGCCAGCAGAATATAAATGTCCAGATATATATTCCAGCAGTCATAGGAACCTTGGGATACATGTCCCAGGAGTCTCAAATTGGTTAAACTCATTATTTTGAGAAATTGTCGATATTTCCTTCTACTGAGCTCAACAACAGTTCCCAATCTCATGTGGTCTTTGACTGGGAACAAGAAAAACTGATGTAGTTCTTTTCCCTAAAGCAACCAATTTTTCTTATCAGATCTCAACTATGGAAGTAGCTACCTTTACTAAAAATTATTACTTGAGTACATCAATAAGTCTAAAGTCTAATCAAGCAAAAGGCATCTATTTTGTTAAAAAAAAAAAATTGATATGTCAACATAATCTCTTTCCTTACCAATGAACTTGATCCAGTGGCGAATATTGTTCACATAGATTGAACATTATAAGATGGAAGTTCTAAATGAAAATTCACCTAATTACTAAATGTAAGGACTAATTGATTAACCTTTTGAACTTTATATTAGTGTACTGAAGCTTGCAGATACACTTTGTAAACCACGGTACAGCAACCAAAGACGTATATTTTTGAGAAGACAATATGTAAACGAATTGCAAGTTCAAGAAAATCATTTTATGATAGAAAAAAAAGATGATGATAGGATTCTGAGCAAAAAAAAGAGATAAACATAAAAGCTATTTAGATATTATATATTTTGTCTTATATGGCATAGATTAGATCTCACAAGTTTATTTTTATTCTAATCTTTTAGATAGGATGCTATTTTGATAGTTTTGCTTATGTATCTTCCTCCAGAGAGCACTTTCACCATGTACTTGGGGAAAAAAAAAAAGGCCTTTCCTGATATCTCACTTACTTGTACAGATGCCATTATATTCGGCTGACACTTTTCGATCAAGCATAAGAGAAAAGGCTACATTCTGAAGCATCAGGTTGAAGATGAGACTTACTATCAAGTGCCTGTAAGACTAGCATTTGAACAGCACTGTAAAACATCATCTGACAGAATTGAAAAAAGTCTTCATTTCTGGATTTTCTTCTTTTCATGTTGACTTAGACTCATTGTTTGTTAACAATGAACCCATAACTCTTAACTTCCAATAAATTTTTACCGTGCATAGACAACATTTATTTTCCAGGAACAGTATATTGTGCTTTATTTTCCAATGTCTCAAAAAATCAAACTCTCTTTTGTTGATATCCAAAGTAGACACATCTATATTGAATAAAATGACCTTTTCATGCTGACTACAGGAAGGTACTAATATCTGTCTGCATTAGATAGTATCCATCCTACTACAATTTCAAATTTTTTTTTTACATCTATGATAATATCTACTGAGTACCTGTATAAAATGCATTCCAGACTTTTGTTAGACAAATAGGATGTGCAAAATAGTCAATAACTAGGCTTTCAATAATTTCTTAAAATCTATACCATGGCAGTATATGTCCCTAGAATTAATTTGCTCTTTTAAAGCAAAAACCCACTGAAGTTTTTCTGAAATATAGAATTAACCAAAGGAAGAGTTATGTCACTTGCACCAATTGCAAAAAGTATGTATCAATTGAAGGAATATGAGTTTCAATTGCTGGAGAGAAAAATACCAAGTCACGATTTGATAAAGAGAAAACGTAACATTTTTAATACAGAATGAGAGAATGTATGTTCCCAAGTTTTTCGGAATAAAAAAAAGTTCTTGGATTTATCCAGTTGAGGAAAGAACCAAACTGAAATATGCTGACAGTGAGAATAAATATAAACAATCGTCTTTGATTTACCATAGTTTATACATAGTCAAGGATGTTGGAATTCAATGGAGGAAAAATCAAAACTATCTTGGATGCCACAAAGATGTATAATTTCTTGGATAGAATAGGCCTTGGTTGAAAAGATGCATTTTAAAAAAGAAAAGGTCCTTAATCTGATAGAAGTGAACAAGAGAAAGATGAAATAAAAGAGGGGTCAGAGCTTACCTCCAATGGAGTGCTGGAACAAAGAAGGTTTGATTTCAAACCTAATTTTTGCCAGAATTAGAAGAGACTCTTAGTACTCACCAGCAGGATCAAAAAGTACCATAGAGAATTAGACAAGGGCAGATAACTCGTGTGCTTACTATAACATTTCAGTTTGATAAATTCTCAACTGTCATCAATTCTTACAGATGAAAAGTTCTAGATCAAAATATGATTATTTTACTAAAAGATTAAATAAATGAGTTCTATCCATTGCTATTTTATTTTTTTCTAAATTGATCAATTATATTCAAAATCTTTCTTTTAATAATCTTTTAACATGGCCAATATTTTTAGAGTCGTATTGTCTGGATAAGAATGACATAACAATCTGTTGTCTGTATTTATTGTCCGTCATTGTCATCAGTCTTTCATCGTCCATAGTTGGACATAGACCTTCCCCAGGATTTGCCAAATCTCTCTATCATGGGTGTCATGTAGCCAATATTTTCTGAACCTCTCCCATTCATCTCACCATCTCATATTCTGCCTGCCATGGTGTGTACAATTAAATAACAATTTGTCTGAAGTCATTATTTTTTTATTTTTGAATGATGATCCTAGAAGAAAAGGTCTGGTCATTTTTAAGTTAGCTGCTTGATTCTAGAATAAACATTATCTATTTATCCAAATCGAGAGGCTATATCTCGAATCATTGAGCATTATTGCTATAAAGGTGGCCTTTATGAGTAAATCAAATGGGGAAAAAATGTTCAAAAATAATCTTTGAAAAAAAAAAGATCTGATATGAACAACCAAGTGGATGATAAGCTGTCAATAGAACTAGGGCATGCCTGTTCGTAAGGTATTGGTTTAGAAGTAGTTTGACTTGCACTTGTGTGGAGCAGCCCTTCATAATTGTCATGTAAAATATTTTTCTGTCAGTTGTATGAAACTATGGCTTTGGAAAATTTCGGGTAATTCTCATCTAGATAGTCAATTGAAATATCTAATGTTTAGATTTATATCTATGATTAAAGAGTGAAAATATCTACTCATATCTATTCCATCTTGATGATGAAAAATTTATTTTTCATGCCTTCTTTTCCATCAAAAAAGCAAATTGTAATAAAAAGCAGTTAAATAAGTTAGAAATAAGACAATATAGTTCATAAAACTGGGTTTGACAGAATGAGAAAAACAAGAGAATTTGTTTGTGATGTAATTAATAACAAACAATCAAAACAGAAATTCTTAAAATTCTGTTACACTATCTATAATTTGATATAATCTCATTCTACGGAAAAATTTGTCAGAAAAAAATTCTGATTCTGTCACTCACCCTATACTAACCCAACATCTTAAAACCATAAACATGTGCTCGTGAATACTGGTGATGTATTTGAGCAAAAAGATCCAAGGTTACAGGAGAGGTATACTTGATTTGTGCTGTTAATTCATGTCAATAAATTCTGTACCATTCATAATTGCACTGGTCAAGATCTTATCATGATTTAATGTGTTTTTCTTTTCAGATTCTACTTAGTTAGCTTTGTTTATACAGTATTACCATAACCATGTTAGATCGAAAGCCACACAAATCAAAACTGCACTATTCAAGGTATTCCTGTACTATATATCTATTCATTTCATACAGATAATATTTCTCCTTTGTACGAGTATGGTATAACATATTTCGGATACCACACTCTGCACAATTTTGACTAGTATAGTGACAACGTTTCTTGTATTCTCTAAATGCAGCATTTGGCCCCAAAAAGATGAAAGATAAAAGATGAATTTATTGCTATCTTCAATCTCTACATAGTTCATAAATTTCTCACTTTTCTCCTGCTGCAAAATATCCTAAAAACTATACAGTGTGTCTATTCTAGAAGTCAGTCTTTTATTCTACGGTCTATACAGTGGAAGAAATTGAGTAAATCTTATAGCCTGTCTTTCATATTACGGTCTATTCAGTGAAAGAAATTGAGTAAATCTTATAGCCTGTCTTTCATATTACGGTCTATTCAGTGAAAGAAATTGAGTAAATCTTATAGCCTGTCTTTCATATTACGGTCTATTCAGTGAAAGAAATTGAGTAAATCTTATGGCCTGTCATTCATATTACAGTCTATTCAGTGAAAGAAATTGTGTAGATCTTATAATTATTGATAGAAATATCAACCAAAATAGTACCTAGTTGTCAAAATAGGTTTCTTCATTTTTCACACAAAAAATTTACTTTTTATGTCAATGAAAAGAGTTTTCCCTTCCCAACAAATAAGATTGTAGTGAGGGGGTTCAATAAGCAAAGTAATTTCATGCTAAATTGATCCCCAGTCTATGCCAATGTTATGCTTGTTCTCTGAAAATTTAGACCTTTCTGCCCGGCAAAAGGCAAGAGAAGTAACTCATTTATTAATCACCCCTTTTTCAGATTTTTCAATTGATCACCCGACATAGCATGCTGCCAAAAGACATTGGTCGCATGACGGTTTCTATTGTGCGTCTAACCAGAAGTCTTGTTTAAAGTTTTTTAAATAAGCTGAAGTACCCACACAAATCTGATTATAATATCAATAAAACAAAGACATGGAACCAAAGAGACTGAGGAGGGAATACCAGCAGAATGGTTGGGTGGGTGTCAGAAAATGTGTGAAAAAATGATGAAGACAACAGGTGGTATGTTCAACAGAACAAAACCAGAACCATTAGTCCAATGACATGTCCACCATCCGTGGTAGTAGGAGGAAGAAGAAGAGCAAGAAGTCTTTCTTTGAGTCAGTTGATTCTCATACTTGTAAAATATTATGATGTGGAAATATTCCAACTGAAGAGCGTCTTATTGAGACGTATGGACATGTCTAAAAAATCAAGAGAGGACGGGACTCACATGCTATCCTCTGCTTAGCATTAAAAGCAATTATCAAATATTAATACAAGAGAGAGAAGGTGCCATAGTATATCAGAATAGCAGGAAGACAGATAAGCCAAAGATTTATGAACTATATATATATATATATATATATATATACACACATATATATATGGTTAAAGAGAAAATAATAAACTACGGCTACGTATTAAATCATATGATAAATGATACAGGGTTGATGAGGTAATAGGTAGGGTTGGTATAACAGCTTCCGAAGAATAATTTAGTATTTACAGGAATCGTTTCAGTTTTTCTCAGAAGTCTTTTATTTTTATTTTTATTATTCCAGCAACTAAGGAAGCTTATTATACATGTCAGATAATGGTAAGGGATCCGGCAAAGTCTTTACACCAGACTGTCTGGTGCCATAAAACAGCAAATTACAGTCTTCGGTGGTTGGTTATGTTGCCAATTTTGTATACAAAAAGAGTATATCAGGTTCTGTTATTTTTTATCTTGTTATTATAAACAAAGTGTAGACTATTATAAGTATAAAGATAAGCGGTTTATGGATGAGACACAATAAAAGGTGTGGTGCCTTCGGGATGGATGAATGGTATGCAAATGGTACCGGTAAGCAGGAGAAATAATGAGAACGGGTATAGAGGAATAGGGATTCTAAGGGCTCATTTGCAACAAATAAAAGAGCTGAATGTTTGGGAAGAGGAGATATAGAACTGTGGAAGACATTTATGTCCTCAAGTAAACTGCTTCTTTAATGTATTACCTCAAATGAGTTTGTTTATATTTTGCTGTAAGCTAAACAGCAGATAGGATTTTGCAGATTAGTAATTTGATGTATGATATGATACACTTCCATGTCAAAATAAAAAGCTAAGCTCAATAATTCTTTGGCTACTTTTCTTTCCACTGAGTTTTTGTACAGAAATTGCATCTAAGTAATATTTCTTAATGAAAAATCTTGCTCTCCATGTATTCTGTATTCCTATTAAACTGAGAAACGTAATGCGCACATTAATATCTATGCTTAACCTCACATGGAAAGATAACAAGATAGCATGATATATTAGGGAAAAAACAGGAGTCAGAGACATCATAGAATCCATTAAAAATCTCAAATGGCAATGGGCTGGTCATGTTGCAAGAATTGCAGATAACCAATGGACATTGTGACTTACAATATGGATCCCCAGAGACCGTATGTGAAACTGAGGCCAGCAGAATACCAGATAGAAAGACAAACTAGAAAAGTTCAGAAATTATTGACTCTGTAACGCTTATAACAGAGAGGACTGGCAAATCATGGGCAAGATCAATGTCCAATGACGGACGATACAAGACTGATGATCATGACAAATAAAAAATTACACCAAAATATTTTGGTCTCACTACATTCTCTTAAAATACATTTGACCCAACTGACTGAAGTTTGAGTTGATGACCAGGAGGTGTTTAAAGTAGACTTTTTTTTTTTCAAAGCTTATCATCGACAATGGAAATGGGTTATTGGTAAGGCTCGGTTTTGGAAACTAGGTATATGGTGATGCATCTATTAGTAGACCCTGAACATTCAGAAAACCAGAAAATAGAGAGGATTTTATACACCATATCTCAGCTAAACATATTCACCAGTAATGGAAACAATAAGTATATAAACCTATTTATTTGTACAAAAACTTTTGAAATAAAACCAAAACGACTTTGGTGAAAGAATTGTTTTTCTTCATGAGTAAACAAAATGAAGAATGGAAAATAACATCACTTAATCATAAGAAAATTTCTGAGAAGCTTTGGTCAATCAAAATTTTGCTAAATCTTGTCTGGAATTTTCTACATGGGATGGATCAATCATTATTTACAATATGGTTGGGCTATTTCTTTTGTCCGTGGTTCTGTATACCCTCCAGCCTTTGCTTGGTAATGCTGGTTCTAGAATGTGGAATCAGTACCCAGAGTGCACACTCAATTGGACTGGACATGTCAAATATCCGTTTTTTTTTTTGCATATCTGGGTTGTCTTATTGGGGTACTTCCAAGTTGCCTCTCTTGCATTGGGTAATCTGATTACCATGTGTTCTGAATAGTGATCTCACATTCTGAAACCATCAACACTTGATGAAAACTAGAAAGTATACAGCTGAAATGTTGTGAATAAATGAATGTGTAGATAAGAAAAATAGTCTAACTAAATGATATATAATGATTAAAATTTAGTTAGTTTAACAAAAGACATTTTTTGTTATTCATGGTTTACGTAACATGTGCAGTTGAGGTGAGTCAATCTACTGCAAGAGAACATAGCCTTCTTTTTATGTCAATCCATCATCAAAGCTGCAGTGCTGTACAAGGTGCAGGAACAGACAACTCTTTAGGTGAAGGAGCATTTTGCGTTTTTCATTTATTTGGATTTTCACAGAAATGATGGAGCATTGCCCCCTTGAGCTCTGGCCGCACTTCAATGCTACATCCAAGTAAATTTATATGCTGGTTTCTTGACCTACTGCTGGGCTATTTCAAATCTTGTGCGGGCAGTGAGCAACAGTGTAGAAAACAGTGGGTGTTTTGAAATTTTGGTTGGCAGTATAGGATTTGGAGTATTAAAGTTGTGATTGACAACAAAAAGTTTTAACAGCAACATTTTCTATTACTAATTTACCAAGCAGGTGTCTGCACTAGCTGCATCTCACCAGACACAGAGATCACATTGATGATATCCAAAAACGGTATGTGTGTGCCAAATTAGATGTTATTACTTTACGTGACTTGCATCAAAGAAACAGAAAAACCTGTCCATTTTCACTGGTTTTTAAGACTTGAAAACTTTTCGGAAACCTTTTGAACATTCGCTTTACAGGTGGATGGTGGAAAAATTTTCCATATGAAAGTGGGCGCTGAATGCCAGGAAGGTTGAGAACCCCTGGTTTACATTATTGAACACAACTAATCTAGCGCAAGGAATTTTATACATTAAGCAACATGTTTTTCAGTTTAAAAACTGAACTATGAATGTTACGTTTTCCAATTAATCACTAAGCTATCATTTAAATCAGGATCATTCAGTCTGGGGTACACAGGAGAAATAAGGGCAGTATATGTGGTTTTTAAAAATACTGGAATTTTGAAGTAATTACAGACGACTAATCACTACTTCTACGAGTTGTGAACAAAAGCAAATTTCATGGCAGGTTCAATTGAGAATGATATGCAGGTGTGTTTCTGTAAACTCTGTCCTTAATTGAAATATTTTAAAAAAATGCTAAGCTTATCCATATCATAAAAATGTAACTTTCTTAACATGATTACTAACAGATAAGAATGTTTGATCTGAGGGACCCCAAACAGCTTCAGCACAAATTTAGTTGATCCAAAAATGACAATAAAGACCAAAAAGAAATTATTGAAAGGAAACAAAAACAAAGCATTTTTGGATAGTGTTTAGTTGTGTACGTATGCAAACTCTCGAGGGTGTAGCCCCCCAAAAGTGACCAGGTGTGCCCAGAGATAGACACTCAAAGAGAGACGAATTTATAGCCTACTTGGTTGGTTAGTCGGCCACTTGTTATATAAGCATAAAGATGGTGTTAATTTACTCATTAAATGCTAAAGATTAAGGTTTGCGTTTTACTGTCCCCACACTGACTTGAGAATTATTCTTAAATATACATCTTTGTAGAATGCTAAAAGATATCAATCAGGTAATACATGTATACCTTGAAACCAGGAGCACCTGGAGACATACACAGGCACACAAACTCTCAAAGGAAGAAGAATCTGCAGCACACTTGGCTGGTCAGTAGGGATATTTGTTGGGCTATGGTGATTTAATATTCACTGTATAATACTTAATCAATGTGAGAGTTGAAGCCAGCCATCAAAGAAAGGAATGGCCATAGGACCAGATAAGATCAAACTACTCAAAAATGCTAGCAAAATAGCAATTCTATTCAACTTATGCTGCAAAGCAAAATCCCAGAAGATTGGAACACTGCAATCATAATGCTGTTATATAAAAAAAAGGACCAGGAAGAGCAAATAAATACAGGCCAATAAGCCTACACAACTGCATCTACAAACTTTTCACCAAAATTATCACCTACCGAATCACCAAAACATTAGATGGAACCAAACTGGGGGAACAAGCTCACTTCAGAAAAAGCTACTCAACCATCAACCATGTCCATTCGGTAAATAAACTAAAAGTGAAAGCAGCAGGATATAAAATGCAACTTGCTGTAGCATTTGTTTAATTGAAGAAAGCCTTTGACTCAGTTGAAATCCCCGGAGTTATTGATGCTATCATTTAACAAGGTCTACAGTTTGTATATGTAACATTCTTGTAACATATCTGCCAGTGGAGCAGCTTGTTCATGAAGATTCTGAGCACTTAAAGCACAAAAAAGGGGTAAGGCAAGGTGATACCAGCTCACCTAAACTCTTCACAGCCGAACTCAAAATGATATTTCCAAACTTATATTGGGAAAATGAAGGAATCAGAAAAGATGATGAATGATTAAGTAATTCCAGATTTTCTGACAACATTGTCCTTTTTGCTGAGAACCTTCATGATTGCCTGGTAATGTTAGTTGAACCAAATAAAAGCAGCAAGCAAGTAGGTCTCCTTGTGAACTACAAAAGGAAACACATATTAAAGACAGAGACAAAACATTAAGGAAAAAGACACAAAAAATCAGAATTAAAAACGCTGTGAAAATCATACTCAGAATCAAATGAAGAGACCACAAGAAAGCACAATATATTAACGGAAAAACAAGAGTCAGAGATATCATAGAATCCGATAAAAAAACTCAAATGGCCATGGGCTAGTCATATTGCAAGAATCATAGACAACCCCTGGACATCACAACTCTCAATGTGGATCCTCAGAGATCATATGCAAAACTGTGTCGGGCAAGAAGTAAGATGGCGTGACAAACAAGTCAATTTCAGAGAGTACTGGCTCCACAATGCCCATGATAGAGAGGTCAGGCAAATCTTGGGGAAATGCTAAAAGGCTGCTGATGATGATGAACCCACATAAATTTATGTAATGACTTTGACTGAAAAAAAATTATTTCAAGTTTTCATTTTTTTTGATAGATAATCACAATAATAAATTCACTCTACAAAAATACTGATTTATTTGATTTCCTAACTAGTGAAATTTGAAAGGTCTCTCGGCTCTTTGATTAGACAATAACCCTGAGCTGAAAAGGTCAGAAGTTGCTTAATTGGGGTTGGTATTTCAAAATGATATCTTATTTTTAGTGACGCTTATGGGTTAGGGGGATTTTTTTCTTTTCACTTTTAAATTATTATTTTAATACATCCAAACATAATTTGAACAAATTTGGTTTGACCGATTATCACATTATTTCTACAAATTTTCATTTCTTTATTTTTTGTTTGTGTTGTTATTATGTGTGAGAAATTTCTTAACTTGATTTTCATTTTATGCAACCTTTCTGGATATTATCATTCAAATGATACATTTTTTTTCTTTTATTCCTTCTTGATTCTTTTGAGTAATTTGTTTTTATTGTAGGAATAATGGATAATATCTAAAATTCACATCAATGAATCAGCATAGCCCATGTATGTACCAAAAATAATCATCTGAATAATTATCTAGAGCTTTGGGCATTGTTGGTTCCAAAATGACCGGAGAGCCACAAAAAAAAAAACACATTTTTGGTAAAAACAATGAAAATGGTTTTTGAGGTTGTAGCCTCCAAAATGTGACCAGGAGTGCTCAGAGACACAGACATAGATGGATAGATACAGACAACCGAAGAGAGAAGTATCTTTAGCCCACTTGGCTGGTTGGTCAGGCCATTTGTGAGGCTACGGTGATCGGACAGTTTTTTTGCAAATGACAGTTCTTAGGCAGTTTGATCTAATTAATACAAAGAAAAAAAAGAAAAAATACAGGAATAGATAAAAAGAAAGATAATCAGGGAAATAAAAAAAACAAAAGAATTTGAATACGAATGTGAAAAGGAGGGAGTTGCACATAGTGGCACTCGGTGAGCGAGGCTGCCATGTGGCATGGTTCTGGATTGACTTGTTTAACTGATTTGTTTCCTGTGGCACTTTTTTTTTCTGTCGCTTATCATTCGCAAGCATCTTTGGTGATTTTGCAATAGCTGATGAAAAAGAACAGAGAGTGCAAGCAGTTAAGTTTTCTTTTGAGAAAAACTGCAGCTGGAATTGTGTTAATATGACCCTTCATGTAGAATGAAGGGCTGACTTTTGACACATTGACTCGTATATAATGGTCATGTACTCTGTTCAGTACTTTTTTGCGATGCCCATTGTAGCAAATTCTGGCAGATAACAGATGCTAGAAGCTGGTTACGAAGATAGAAAAAGATCTCAACACAAAGTTAAACATCTTGTACTCACTCTAACCTCAAGCTTTCAAACTGAAGAAAACCAATCCAGATTATCTCTGAGTTTTCAAATGTTATGTAAATTGGACATTAGTTCAGCCATATTTGTTCACACATTCCCCTTCTTTTCTTTCAATCAGAACCACATATCAACAACTTTAAAAGCAACTCATGATAACATTAAAATATTTGGTCATAGTTCTCTTATGCCTTGTTCCTCAAACAAACAAATCATTATAATATTTAATTTTTTAAAATCAAATTATAAATTAAGAATGCTTTACGTAATCTCCTAATTTTTCACTTAAGCATTCTAATTAATATTTTGAGTTAGTCATGTCTTCCCCCCAAAAAGATGCACTTTAAACATGTTTTATAATATCTAACTTTCATCTTCACACTTCAAATGAGCATTTCTTTCTCAAATATTCATTTCCTCTAAAGAATCTTTCAGTTGCTTCTCAGTGGAATCTCTGCTAACAGAGCCATTAGGAATAACATTTAAATTTCTCCTGTAACAAGAGTTATAATAAAAGAGAAAATCGTTTTTTGTTCACAGGTTCTTTCAGTAAAGTTGATGATACTGTAGCGCTCCTATTCTTTTAGTTAGGAATTAAATACGAAACTCCTCTTTAAGCTAGATATCGAAAATGTCACTTCCTCTGACACCCCTATAAAACCTCTGGACACACGTGGTCCAATGCTAACTAGCGTAAGCATTCCTAGCTGGTTATGCTTTTGGCTCTGGCAATGGTGCCACCTACTCTTTCTCTCTCTTTCCTTCTCCCTAAGATCGTGACCATTTTTCCACCATGACTATCAGATAGTAAAAAGCCTTGCCATTTCATTCACGAGAGTGAGAGGTGATACGCGTTTGGAGCACGTGGCGAAGACACGGTGGCGTAGCTGCACATATGTGTGATGCCCAGGCATCAATGAAATGAAATGGGCAAAGTTAGTACAGAGATAGGTCACGGTGGAAAAATGGTCAAGATCGGATTAACCAGGATGTCAGCGAAATAATAATGATTTAAGGGAGAAGGAAAGAGAGAGAAAGAGTAGTTGGCACGAGTGCCGGGGCCAAAAGCGTAACAAGCTAGGAATGCCAGTGCTAGTGAGCATTGGACCATGTGTGTCTAGGGGTTTTATAGGGGTCGATGGAGGAAGTGACATTTTTGATATCTAGCTAAAAGTATTTAATCCCTAACTAAAAGAATTGGGGGCACTAAAATACTCTAAATCTGAACCGTCTAGATTCCAGTATTTTTACTTTTAATTTGATACATGATACATCACGTTTTGTTAATTAGTCTAAGGTCTGATGAGAAGGGTCAATCTAGTTAACGCTAGTGATTCACCCTCTTTTCAGCTTTGTTCAATGCTTGCAATGTCAACTCCAAGACGTTATTCACTGACAACTTTTGTTGAATGTAAGTTTTCATACAATGTTTTGTTTTCATTAAAGAATACAATAGGAATATTCATTTCCTTTGGTTTATCAAAGAATAGTTCATTCAATGAATGTTCAAGATAGTCAATGGTATCCAGGCTTTCAACTAGGACCAGATATTCAGCAACCAACGTACTTTGTACTACTCAGCTTATTTTTTTGGATATCCATGCTTAAGGACAATATTTTCCATTATTTCCAAGTAGGATTTTTATGTGTCCTCCAGCAAGTAAGTTTGCATATGATGGATCACATATATCCATTTCTTAATGCATGACTGTCGTGTTGAAAGGAGCAAATAGACCAAGAGTAAACAAGATGAGAATTTGGGTTGAAAGCAGTTATTTGGGATTTTACATTACCAGCGGCCGTCCAGCTCAATGGTAAGAGCAAAGCGATGTTGAAGCTGCTACCCTATCGGTGGCAGGTTTGATTCCGGCAGCTACTCTGTTTTCTTTGTTTATTCTATTTACATTGTCTAGGGTGAGTGATGCATTAACCGTGTAATGATGGGAGATCATTTCAGATAAGTTTCTATCTAATAAAATGCAATTTATAATTCATATGACACACTGCGGTAAACTCCCAATTCAAGATCAGATACATACCTAATTTCAGGGAAAACAATGTCATATGGTTTACTTTTTAGATTTTTAATTACTTTATTAGCATGATGAAGGTTTTCAACTTCAGAATTTTTTTTACAGTCATTCCAAAAGTTTCATTTCTGATGTGCATATTAGCTTAGCCATCCAGTTAATTTTACCTATCAGGCTATGAAGTAAAGTGTTTTTCCTTTTGATTCAAATCACCATGCCGTCTTGATGCGGAAGATGCAAAAATTGGTACGGCTTCTGTGTCATCAACATAAGAATTTTGATCAAGGCTGTTACTGTAATTCTCATGTTGAATTCTCCGGCCTGTGTATGTGAATGCGCCTTCTGTTACTTTGCCAATTTCCAAAGCTGTTTGAAGATTTCCCTATCACTTTTCCTAATAATTTTTTCCCGCCCATATGAAATCAGCAACATGCAATAGGAGAAGCCCAGAAAGGTGATCACTGCGATGCTAATAGAACAAGGCTGGATCTATTTCCCATTGCTTGCATCCAAGTTTATTCAATTCTTTACACACAACAAGACACCAGCTTCTGGATACATCATTTGATCCACATACACACTTCCTTAGAAGCCATAAATTTTTTTAGTAGCATTAGCCTCAGGTGGCAGCTTCAGACAAACTTCTCATTCGATAGCTCTTCCTCAAAGAAAAGCTGTTTTTATTTCAATTGTTCTACTTTCCCAATCAAGAGTAGAAGTTATAGCAAAGAAAACTTTTTTTGTCCAATGATAGGAAATTCACACTACATTTTCATTTTTCTCAAAACCATGTGCCACCAATCTTGGTTTAATTTCTGTGCTAAAATCTTTTGTTTTCCTACTTTAACCCACCTGGTTGACACAGTTGGCTGTCTCTCATCAGACACCTATTCATAAACCTTGAATGCTCTCCAATTGGTCAACTCAGCAAGCTTAGCTGAATGAACAGCACATTCACTCTGATGTACCACAGGTAGAGATGTTATGTTTACCTTTTTCTGGAGTGGAAGTTTCCTCAAAAACACCTGTTTACTTACTCTCATTGATTCACCTGTCTCGCAAAATCTATAGCTTTTATAATAGATTCATGTTTATCTTGTTTGTTGACCCAAGGACAGTTTCTTCCTGTAATTTTATCACCTTCACCTTTATCCAAGAGTCGCTATTTTATAGAAGATATCTTGTATTATTTAACTTTTGGAGAGTTAGTTACTTTTCAGACATTTGAATCTTTGTTTTAAATCGTTTCAGGGCTTATCTTGTACTATTGTTTGACTAATACAATTAGTAGTGGACATTTTCTTGTTCACAGGATGATGATGAATCACTGATTTCATCATAATATAGGTGATTAGTTTCTGAAATCTGGAACTCTGAAATTCTTTAGACGTTTTCAGAGTTCCACTTTTTATTCTTGTCCTACTTTGACTGAATAACATTGTGGTACACGCACATGTATACTTCCATATCTGACTAAAATAATATTTTCATTCCGTCCAATAACCTTTCCTGGAACTTTCCATTTGTTTTCCCATTGATAATGCACGATATCACTTGTTCGATATACAGAATCATATGCTATTATTTGATGATGTAGTGCTTTTCTAACTCTTGCAGAACATTCAGCTTGAATAAATTCTTTCCTGCTGGTATGAAGAGTATTCAACTGTTTTCCAAAAACCTCATTCACTGTTGAGCCATGTAGAGAAGATTGATATTGATGGTGGATTTTTTTACCAAATACTAATTGATATGGTGACCCTCCATGTTCGATTTGTAATAAGTTCTTTGTGTTGAGTGCTCACACAAGAGCAATTTCAAGAACAAGGTTTTTGTCATCAGTAAGAATTTTCAGTATACAGTCATCCACAACTGCATGATTTCCTTTGCATATTCCATTTTGCAATGATCTGAATTTTGTAGAATTCCATACTTCAATATTTAGTGTTTGCAAATCACCACCATCCGCAGCTAAAAATCAGGGGGAAGGGGGCATTCCACTACCAATCCAGAGGGTCATGTTCTTCTCAGTAAGAATAATAAAGATCTTACATATGTCAGCTGCTAGACTGAATCTAGTAGTCATATGTATCAGATGTAAAAAAAAATAAGTTCTTGGTTTCCATTCTTCGAGTTCCATGACAACGTCTTCATTAAATTCTGTTGCAGAGGAAATATGTGTCATTGGATGAAGAGGCATTTCCTTGTTTCTTCTACAAATATCAGTTTGTTTTTTATGTAACTTCATCGATCAGATATTCTCTTGTCTTCAGACTCATCTGCAACTTGAAACAGGATCATCAGATGCTGACTACTGGGATGAGTAAATTGTTCAGGTAGTTTGCGAAAAACCTGTTTTCATTCAGGTATAGATTGGCATAAAAATATCAAATGAAATACCTGTTTATCTATAGGAGCACATTAATGACCTGATGTAGTACACTATAAGTCCATGGTTTGTCCCCAAATTGTCATTTTTCAAAATCTAACACTATTTTTTGCTTTTTTCAAAGATGATTTATAAAGGTGGGATATCACTGTTGATCACATCAGAAGTTATAGAACATTCCACTCCAGCAATTTCACACGGGAACGTTACTTTCTCACTTGATTCAACCTGCTCCGCTTTGAAACTTGAAAATTGTACCATTTTCACATCTTTTAACTCGATTTAACTGTTCAGAACTCAAAGAATCCCCAAAAGCAATTTATCCACACTTTGCCGGACTATCACTGTAGAACTACATGCTCTATCGAGAATTGCTACATTCTTTGATTCATTTCACAAGTTTGACAATTATTCTGCTTCATTTCCCATGAATAATATTGCCTTCTTCTCTTTAATTTTTTTAAAGATTCTCATACAAATCTGAGAAACTATAAACAAAGTGAGATATTGACTGACAGACACAGCATTTTAGTGGATGACCACAAGGATTCAGTAAGCACTTCCAGTATGTCAACAATCTTTTTTCTGAAGATCCTGCCAAGGTAGTGTCTTCAAGTTTCCCCAGTTGGGCCTTCATCTCACTATATTCTTAACCTAAATGTGTTCAGCTTCCTGTTGAGGCAGGTTGGTACTTTCCAGGAGTTGAACAGGCAGCACCATTCCATACGTTTGAACCCTATTATGTAGGTGTTCAAATTCATTTACGTGTATATGTATGTGTCAGTATTCATTTCAGATGGCTACTGGTATTTTTTCAATTCAGAATAAGCCATATCTTTGCATAATTTCTCATCCTTTAAAAATAAACCATCTAGCTTGCTAATCAACTTATTCAGTCTGTCTTCTACATACAATTCTCCCAGGCATATTTCCAGAGCAGCTTTTTTGGGCTCGACCTTCCAATGATAATACAATGGTAGGTCCTTGCTCTTTGAGATCCACTTTGGAGCATATTGCCAATAATTTTAATTCTTTTGTTCGTTGTTCAATGGATGGATTATCTGAAAGTTTTGAGGATCTTTAAAATTCAGAATTTTTCTTGTCTGTATGTGCAACAATATCTCATCTTGGAATGTCAAGATTTGTTACAATTCAATAAAAAGATTTAATTAATTTCTGATATTGCAAATAACAAAGCCCACAGAATTGGTTAATAGACAACAAGGAAAATGAAAGGAAAAATACCAGAAATGTTTCCTTTTTTATTCCACGCATTTTCAAACAACATGAGTTCAAATCCTGCCTTTCTTGTCTACTTCCAACCACAGACATTCAAAAAGGAATAGATCAAAGATTTTGGTTGAGATCATTTAATCAATTTTCTTGTTCCAACCACACTGCGCTCCCATGAAAAAGATTTGAAGACAACTTCCTTTCGGTGCGTATGTCCTTGTACATCTACAAACATCTGCCTGTACTCTGTGACCGCATTTTTTAAACTAATGGAAACCACCCTAGTCTAATCTCTGATTGGCTTATCCTGTTGACTTTACAATGTTATGTGAATTGGACATTTAGCCTAGCCTTATATATTCACATGATGGCTGATCAAATACAAATACATTCACCAGAAACAAGTGGTGTCCAGTTCATAAAGAGAAGAGTTTATTATAAAATTGTGTCACATACATAACTGTTCACAAAAAAATCCAAAGGATCCATGTATAACAAATACCAAACAAACTTTTATGGAGGATTTTTATAGACTTTGATCAAAGTTTTGAATTG
Organism: Thysanoteuthis rhombus; assembly: GCA_963457665.1. Classification (NCBI taxonomy): domain Eukaryota; kingdom Metazoa; phylum Mollusca; class Cephalopoda; order Oegopsida; family Thysanoteuthidae; genus Thysanoteuthis; species Thysanoteuthis major. The sequence continues at coordinate 5,627,144 of OY735203.1, read as the reverse complement.
CTTTAACTGTGGACAATCCAGAAAATGGCTGACAGCTAATATATCAAGGTTGACTTGATATTGTTTAAGGAAAAAGATACAGACAGGATCAAAGCAAATTCATAAGAGGCAAAAAGGTTATTATAGATATAACACTCAGCTTTCGTAGATTTTATAAGTAGACAAATGCACACATTACTTGTAGGACAGAAGATTTTTAAGTGCTTATCTATCCAGAATATCCTACCTTGAAAAAAAAATCAACATTTAAAATCTAATCTTATTGAAACATCTATCAAAATGCCAAACTATATTTGTTACCAAATTGCTCCCAAATCAATCACAGAACAAACCCAAATTGGGGATAAACACACATATATATACATATATATATATATATATATATATATATATATATATATATATATACACACACACACACACACACATGTAGATAGACATAGATATTCAAAGAGAGAAAAATCTGTAGCCCACTTGGCTGATTGGTCAGGCGATTATTGGGTTGATTTGAAGAGTGAATATTTGTTTTTTTAAATAAATGCATTTTTTCATCATCAAGCTATGGATTTATTATCACTGTAAACCCTCAATTTAATAGACATCAATATAAAAGTTCCCAGGTTTAGTGCACACTTTAATTGCCCAGCTTTGCCAGGTCAGATGTTTTATATCTAAATTAAGATATTTTTGGTGCATTTAGATATGAGAAATCATTTTCAGATATTGAATATCAGTTTAGATATCTTTTGATGAGGCTCAAATACTTTTATATTTTTTCTAAATCTTAATATCTTTTGGTATTTGATAAAGTTCAGGCCTTGAACTTTTATAAATCAACCAAAATATCAAATTGTTGCCAAATCCCTAGCGTAGCACTTGCTTGTTGTGTTGTGGTTTGGTTCTCAACTTGACCCATTCAACAACAACAGTAAAATAGTAACAGGAAAACAATGTCTTTCATTGGCTAACGAGTGAATAAATCATAAATTATGATGTAACAAATGAGAGAATTCTCAAAAGAAGAAGAAATCAAGCAAAGAATCACACTAGGATGGCAAGCCTTTGACAGAGCAAGCTCAACCTTAAAAATAAGATGATCTCATTAATTCTAAAAAGAAGGATGTATAACCAATGCATCCTCCCAATGGTTACTTATGGAGCTGAAACAAGGAACCTAGCCAAGAGACAGATCTACAAATTGAGAATCATGCAACGTGCACATGAAAGAATTATGCTGAGCTTCACATGGAGAGACCACTAGAGTGTGCAGTACATCCGGGAAAAGACAGGAGTCAGGGACATCATAGAATCCATTAAAAATCTCAAATGGCAGTGGGCTGGCCATGTTGCAAGAATGGTGGACAACCGATGGACATTGCAACTCTTGACATGGATCCCCTGAGATCATATGCACAACCGAGGCCGGCAGAATATTAGAGGAAAAGACAAGCTAGACAAATTTAGAAAATACTGGCTCCGCAACCCCCATGATAGAGAAGTGTGGCGAATCCTGGGGAAGGTCTATGTCCAACGACGGATGTTGAAAGACTGATGATGATGATGACCTCAACCCAAAAACTTGAAACTTATCAGCATCTGATCGTGTCTGAGGCATATTCATTTCATAGAAAATTGTTTCCCCATTTAACAAATTTTGTTTTACTGGTGAAAAAAAAAAAAAACTTCATTTTTGGAATGAATATCAGTTTATATCAATGTTTAATTTTCCATTTTTTAAAATCATTTTAAAGATGTATAAAACGTGATGGGTTGCAAGGGAAAGAATGTTATGTGGAATAACTTTAAAAAATTTATTAGATTGTCTAAAAGTATATTCACTCACAAATATTCTTTGAGACAATCTAATAAATTTATGTGTGACAAATTAGAGTAATATTTTCAAGTTAGTCTTCATATCATTTTTCAGGGTGTAGTTGAAATTTTTGTTAAAGATTTGGTTTTTTTCAACCTTACAGTTCTCGGAGGAGAAATTCTTTTCTGCTTCAGTTTTAGGTGCTTTCAATCCAATATACCTTAAACCCCAACCAGGAGTACACTGGTTTTTAGAAAAATTCTTTTGAAGGTTTTAACAAGGTTAAACTGGACACTTTCTTTCTGCCATTCTTACCATGTTTTGGCTTTTATGATTTATCTTTATTTTTTGATAACCGTAATTTGACAAATTCAAAACTCAACATTCCTCAAACATGGAAAATTCCCCAAAGAAATAAAAGTTGTTCTTTCAAAACATCAAAATTTAAAAAAAAAAAAAAAAAAAAAAAAAAAAATCGACCTCCATATTTTCACTTAACAATCCTTCATTTTTTTTATATCAAATGCTGATAATGAATGCTTTAAATACAGCATATTTCTACATAATTTCCTAGAACATCTAGATATGTTCAGATATTTATTGCTTTGATTTTGGATCAATTTTTTTTATCATTCACTGAAACAAGATATTTTGGAATTTCTTTTATGTTTTGTCTCTAAGTAATCCTGTTATCATCTGCGATTTCTGAGTATTTACTTTTATTCATTGAATAAAGCTGCAATCCTTACAACCCAAAGGTGCATCAATCAATACAGACATAAAAAAGGAAGTGTGTGAACTTGAGTGTAGAACAGAAATTAAAGTTAATTAAAATATTGTCACTAACTATGAATATTTTCAGAACTAAAGCTAGACAATTTTCTTCTGTTAATTTTTGCCGACTTAATTTTTATCATAATTCAATAAATGTAAATTCTATATTGTACCAAAGCTATTTTTGCATTAAGATATATGAATTTGAAGATTCGATATTATGGATGTTCATAATAAATAGACAACCATCCCCGCCTTTTAGTCAATCAAAATGGATTTACTGTATTTACTAAGTTTTAATTAGTATGATGTCTATCCAATGTCAAGAAAAATATCAAAAAATTCATAGCTCAGAGATCACTAAGATGATCTAACCATGGGGAAGAAAAGAGGGTAAATATTCATAACTTATGAGCAATGCAGATTTTTCTAAGCATACTAAAAAAATGAATGCCAAGAAATTGCCAATTTTCATCCAGCATGGAACAATGAGTAGATATGTCCTTTAAGCCACCAAATGCACTCTAACTGACACTGATTGACACTGGTAGGTATAGATAAAGTGAGTGAAGGAGAAGGAATTAGAAGCTATTCAGAAATTATCGAAAAGCATTCATCTTCAGTAATAACTTTTAAAGACTCTTACATCAAGGAATGCAGAATTATTTTTCTAAAGGTAGATGTCACACATTGAGGTAGTTATTTATTAAATGTTAATACAGAAACAATTGTGCTCCACACGAAAATACACACAGTGTTGGCAGCACCCCTGTGAGAAACAAAACAACAACTCTCTGGACAAGGACCTATGAGAAGAGGGTGCAGAGATTATATCGGGTTCTGGGAAGGACTTCAAAGAGTACCCAAGAGGCTTTCTCTTTTCTTTCATAGTCATTCACATTTTCTCTTCATTCATTTACTTTTTCCCCTTCAATCACTTTTGCATCTTTTGTCACAATTTCGGGACTACAACCTTGAAAGTTTGAATGAGTACTGAAGTAGGTACTCATAAAAAAGTTTTTTTCTTTGTCTCAAAGGTCATTATGGACCAATAATGCTCAAATCTTGTGCTGGTAATTTTTAGATAGTTTTAGATAAAAGATCTATTTTTAAAGTCAATTTTAGATAATTTTTCAGATAATTAGTTTTGGTGCGCACACAGGCTGCGTACAGATATTTGTCCTCTTTTCTTAACTTTTCCCTCTTTCTTCGCTCCATTTTTCTCACTTCAATTTCCTCAAGCTGTTAGTCTTTCTTTCTCATCCACTTTAAATCTTTTTTTTATTGGAAATTGTCAACATATATTTCTTTAGTTTTCTAGTTCAGCTGGCTGGCTGTGTATTTATTGTTGTATCATTCATAGTGGTTACACCAGTAAATCCTCCCCCCCCACCAGTAGGTTTTTAGAGGGAGGTTCAATTAACAATGTAAGCTAATGCAAAATTAATAAACTAGTTCGTACCGGTAGCATTCATGCTTGTTTTATCAAAAATTCAGACTTTTTTTAGTGATTACTACTGCACAAAAGACAAGAGAGATAATTTATTAGTGGATCACCTTTTTTCTAATTTTTGAATTGATCATCCCCATCACGGTATGCTACCTTAAGCTGTTAGTCTTGTTATGTTTTCTATTGAGTAAGTAACCAGACATGTTTTAATTCCTTCATATCCACTCTCTTTATTCCCCAAGTCTTCGAAATAGAATGTTCTAGAAACTCGATCCAGTGACATGCACATACTTGATATTTCCAATTTAAGACCTAAGATTTCTTTGATGAGAATATAGCACTCTACAGACAGACAGGCAAGTCAGTATAATGGAGAACTAGAAAGACAACCTCCGTTGCCGCCATGAACCAAATTGAAGAATCAGATGTCAGGTGTGGAGTAAAAGTTCCAGATTTAAGCAGTGAAATTTGAGAAAAAGGTATTCTTTTCAGAATGACAGAAGTCAATTTGAGAAGTAAACCATTATCTAGAAAAGAAGTAGGTCTCTTATAAGTTGCTGACTTACTTTAGGAAGTGCCATGCTTCTCTTCTTGGTTATTTTCAATACTGATGCTGCAGTTCTAATGACAATATGGCTGCCTATCAATTGAATACAGATCTTTTTCTTCCAACTAGCAAAAGCAAAATGAGCAGAACGTGGGTATCGATCCTAAGTTATACTTTCATGTATAATTTTGCCGTCTGTTTGTAGATAATGCATCCCTAAACTGCTGAAAGGAATTAGACAAAACTTTGCAGGTATATGTAACATAACCCTGGGAACAATGATGATATTAATCAAATTCCAAGATAAAAGTATCACGCAGGTATCAAATATAAATTTCTGTTACCTAAATACATACAAATATAAATACAGTTACCTCCTTAGTTTCTTAGCAATCTATACAAAAAATTTCATTAGAAACTTAGAAAGTACATTGCTGATCTAGCCTAACTTGGCCAAATGATATATTCCCAGGTGTTGGGGACAGCAAAAGGATATATTTGAAATATATCTTAGCAGCAATCCTGTTACCTGCAAAGAATAATATCATCTTTTTACATTGATACATTAATGTAGGGGTAATAATTGTTCAGTATCATTATCCTTTCTTGAATATATGGTTCCAACTTCCAAACCCATCTCAATCTGGGATACCTACGACAATATCTCCAAAAGTTCTCAATTTCTATAGACTTTCATGGAAAGGTCGCCAAGAACAATGGAAGAAGTGACTAAATTTTGGAATAGGTTGATAAGATTTTTTCTGTTACCTCCCCATGCATCATAGCTATATGTCCACACAATATCTCCAAAAGCTCACATTGAATTTCAATTAAATTTTCAGGAAATGTGAGCCATGAGATGATGAGAAATTGGTTAAATTTTCATGGCAGATACAGGAATTTTTTCCATTGAAAGATTTTTCTTTGTACTCTTATATATTTGATCATATGAATACACACAATATCCCAAAAAGTTCTCAATGAACTCCAATAACATTTTGTCAAAAAGGAAGCCCATAGGAAATATTGATTAAATTTTAGGGGGGGCAGATCCAGGTATTTTTTACAGTGATCTCCCCTGTATCACAGCTATAATGAAGTGATCTTCATCAAGTTTCCAGTGGAAATGGTATTGGCATAGGTGTGCACTCTCTAAGTGCTTCCTTCTTATTTTGTCCAATCAGCGTGAGCGTGTATAAATTTTTCCAAGGTCTGTACATGCTTTTTGTTCATTCCATTTATGGATCATCATTATCATCATTGGCCTTTTAGCATCCGTCATTGGACATAGGCCTTCCGCGATTTGTCAGACCTTTCTATTGTGAGTATCACAGAACCAATACTTTGTCCAGTTCGTCACACCATCATATTTTCTGCCAACCACAGTTTTGCACTTGATTTCTCGAGATCCACATTGTGAGTGGCAATGGCCAGCAGTTGTCTGCCATTCTTCCAACATAACCAACCCCTTGCTATTTGGGTTTTCTTATGGATTTTATGATATCGCTGCTTCCTGTTTTACTTCTCTATACTGTGCTGTCTTATAATATTTCCATGTGATGTTGAGCACATTGCATGGTTCCCAGTTTGAGGGTCGATCTCTTGGTTAAGCTCCATATTTCAACTCCATAGGTAACTTTTTGAGGATGCATTGGTTGTATACCCTCTTTCTCAGAACTAATGTGATTTTTTTGTCTTCTCAACCAAAAGCTTTCAAGCCTAGAGTGATTTTCCTTTTGATTTCCTCTTCTTTTCAAGACTTCGTAGAGTCTTTTAGTCCAAGGCAGATCTACTTTCTTGGGTAGGGTTCAGTGTTTTCAATTCAATGTTGTGCTATTGCCCTCAACAAAAACAAGGACACAAAAATCAGGATAACATAGCAGTTAATATTTATATAACTTAAATATATTTTGGAATGTACACACACACACACAAGAAACATGGCCAAGTGTATAAAATAGTTGGATATCACTCCCACTATTACCATTGGAATATCACCTCCCACTCCCCAGAAGCCCAGGAGAAAAACAAAAATGAACAGGATGACATGAGAGGATGCCAGTTATTTTAGCATGTGCGTAAACAGTAAGAGCGTGTTGAGAGTTCCAAAACGTCTAATCAATCCCTTGAGTTTTGCAATAGGTAACCAACTAAATTTGATAGCGTTGTGCAACCAGATAAGAGGACAACACATTACCATCACGGCCAACTCTTAAAAACAGTATACAACAAAATTGATATCCATGTATATGTTAGTATGGACGGCTGAGTATAATCATGTGTGACAGTTTACAAAACAGTTTTATGTGTGTTCATTTAACTTTGAAGATAATGCTACCATACAAATGACTGGTTCTAAGTCAGAGTCAGATGCAATTCTTAAAAGAAGTTTAAATGATAAAAATGTACTTACCGTCTTCATAATATAAACTTATGAAAACAATTATTTCACTTTATTTGTTCACTGTCATGTATGACCAAAGCAGAGCAAATTAAAAACTTTGTAACATAATAATTCACGTGCATTGACTGTGTTTGGCTTTGAAATACAATAGAAGCCTCTGAGTCAGATGCTTGGAGTAGCAAATTAATAGCACTGGTACTTAGTCATTTGAAAATAAACACACATATGCTTGTTGGTGTATGCTGTGTATGAGATGGACATTTAATTGAAACAAGAAAGAAGATCTGCTTGGTCACACAGAAGAAACTGTCATGTGACCAATGTCTCTTGGCAGCATACCATGTTACGTGAATAATTATAGAATTGGAAAAAGCGGGTGGTTAACAAACGAGTTATTTCTCTCGCATTTGTTGGATCACTAAGAAGTCCGAATTTTAAGAAAAAAGAGAGAATGCAGCTAGACACAAATTAAGGGACTTATTCAACATTAACTTACATTGCAAATTGAACCCCCTACTAAGGATTTGGGGGGGACAGTACAAAACTTTTTTTCCAAGACATGATAAGAAGTAAATGCTTAAATTTTCAACACATACATAGCGTGCCAGAGCCACTTAAAAACTGGAGAAATCTATTTTGACAGTTTTTGTGATAGCTATGGTTGACTATTTTTGACTATGCAAATATTACTCTCTACCCTATAGGCTGGTATTATGACTAGGAGGTTGTCTACCAAAGCTGTATGAGGATATTTATGGAGTTTGGATGAATTGGAATAAACAGTGGTCCTCCCGATACTTTTGTAAACCAATCGTCTCATAGTTCGGCCTGTATGGTTTGTAAATCTGCGATAGCTGTAGAAACATGCATTGTTTAAAATTAATGGAACAATAATATGACAAACATGCCAAAAAAAAATAAAAAAAGAATGAAAAAGAAATTCAGACAACCAAAATCAATTGAAGCCGGCAGTATTCAATGGGAACCGGTCAATAAAGATACAAAAGAAAGAAAAAAAAGTCTTTTCACTGAAAAATACTTTTAATGAAAATAAAAATGTGAAAACAAATGAAAAAGTGGAAAATGACATCTAATCAAAATGGATGTTTTTTATATCAATGCAATGTGATTTGGTTAATGCAGTCTGACATATCACTTTGTTACTCTGTAATTGACTGACCGAATCCCAGGGGAATATAAGTAGTCTTATTCATATATGTCCATGTGTATGCGCTGATGTAACTTTGTGCTTTAAAAGTTGGTTTCTCTCAAATATCAGATACTGTCAACCAGATCTGTCACAAAAACCATCAATACAGGTTTTTTCAGATCTTTTTTTAGTTGTTCTCATTGGTTTACTGGCTGGCTGACTGTCTATGCATGTATATATGTATAAACCATGTGTACTAGCTGTACTAATAGAGCTAGAGGGATGAAAGTTTAACCATTCACTCTGTATCATGTCTAGAAAAAACTTTTTTTTATCCCCCTCCCTAGATCTTTAGTGGAGGGTTTGATTTACAATGAAAGTTTATGTTCAACTGATTCCTTGGTTTGTGTCCGGCAGCATTCACTACTGCCTTTTGGAAATTCAGACTTCTTTTTAGCAATCACTGCCTAACAAAATGTGAGAGACGTGGCTCATGTATTGATCACCCCATTTCCCAGTCTTTTAATTGATCACCAGCAACACAGGATGCTGCCAAAAAGAGGTTGGTCATATGATGGTTTCTAATGAGTGACTAAACCAGATCCATAATCAATTCAAAATACAATTCATATTTCTATTCTGCTTTATTTGAAGCAAAGAAAATGTTCGAGGAACAGGTGTCTGTAGTTTTACTTCATGATTCATGCACACACAAACATGGGAGAAAGGAAGAAATAGATTTATACATCCATATCTTGCATAAATATATCTTTATGTAAAATGACCCCCAAAAAATACCAGTACAAGACTTGGGCATTGTTGGTTCAAAATGACCAAAGAGACCAAAATAAAATCACTTCAGATTGTGCCTAGTGGTGTACTCATGCAAATTTCCAAGGTTGTAGCCCGAATAACTGTGACCAGGAGTGCCCAGACACATACACATAATTGAATAAAGAGAGAAGAATCTGGACACTATTACTACTAATCCATGTCTGTCGGTTTCAAGTACACTAACTGACCTTTGTTTTGGTTTGTTTCAGCTGTGTTCATTTTGAGAGATGAAAACATCTTAATAAAACAGTGATATACCTAAGTGGCTGATTGGTCAAGCAGGGCATTTGTGGGGCAGTAGTTATTAAAATAACGCCTGTTGTTGGACATAGACCTTCCCAAGGATTCACCACATCTCTCTACCATGGGCGTTGTGGAGCCTATATTTTTTTCTGCCTTTGGTAGATCAAGCTCAACCTTCAAAAAAACGAAGATCCAATTGGTCTCTAAAAGAAGGGTATGCCACCAATGTATCATCCCGATAGTCACCTATGGAGCTGAAACATGAAACCAAACCAAGAGACTGATCCAAAGACTAAGAAGCATACAACATGCACATGAAAGAATCATGCCCAACCTCACAAGACAGCAAAGTATATCAGGGAGAAAACAGGGGTCCAAGACATTATAGGATCCATTAGAAAACTCAATGGACTGGTCATGTTGCAAGAATGGCACACACAGCTGAATACTGATTCATAAACAGACTTGAATAGATAGTTATAAAAGAATATGAACAAATAAATTGGTCAATGTTTTTGCTACATAAATTTAACGCATGTTCTAAGTAAACAATGTACTGATTGGATGTAGGTAAGAAGATAGTCCAATCTTAGAAATTGAGATTACTTGCTGGTTTAGAAAAATCAATATTCAATTTTTTAGTTTTTCATCGTCAGCAGCCTGAGAGTGTCTGTCGTTGGACATAGACCTTCCCCAAGATCTGCCAGGCCTTTCTATCATGGGCATCACATTGTCAGTACTTTCTGAATTCATCTAGTTTGTCTCGTCTTTTCATTTTCTGTTGGCCATTATTTTGCATATGAACTCTTGGAATTGATGTTGTGAGTTGTGATGTCTGGTGTGCCATTCTTGCAGCATGTCTGGCCCATTGCTATTCAAATTCTCTAACAGTTTTCATGATGTCTGGGACTCCTGTCTTTTCTCTGATATACTGTGCAAACTTGTGATCTCTTGATCTGAAATTGTGCATGATTCTCTCCTGTATATGTTGCATGCTTCTCAGTTTGCAGCATGTCACTTTGTTAGGTTCCATATTTCTGCTCCATAGGTGATTATTGGTAGGATGCATTGGTTGTATCAAAATTCAAACACTGACCACGAATGAGCAACTATCTTAGCTATGAAGCAAATCATAGATAGGTGGATATGCAAACGTACACACCCATTTATACTTATACATATATATTTATTTTGAGGTTTTAGGGAATGTGAATCTGTGAATTGATCTCTGCATATTAAAACCAAATGTTAAGGGCATGTATATCTGCTGGGGGATGTAATAGGGTCAGGCCTTCTCACTGAGGACAAAGGGAGTTGAAAGTCAGATTCTCAGGGAGACTGGGAATCAATGGTGCCCCTATGAACAGTGACAGCTCAAAGAGGGTCACAGCTTGGACACTCCATAGTCTTTTACCTGAAACTTTTTAGTATATATCCTTTTGCCCTTCCATGGGGAAGTATCAGCAGATGCCCATACTGAATGTTTAAAAGCATGAAACTTCAACTCAATTTGATTTTTTTGATGAGTTTTCCATCTCTATATCATTTTTGTTCTTCCATTTGATCAAGATACTTTTGGCCAATACGTTCCTTGATTTTCAAATCAAATAGCAGGGATACAGAATAAAGAAATATGTTCAAATGAGACATGGGTTCATTTCCTGAAGCACAAGTTGAAGCTACTCCTTTGGTCTAAATTCTAGTGATGTAATTTTAATCTTATTGCTTATTGTCTGGAGAAGAATACAACTTCTTCCTTCAAGACTTGTACTATTAAAGACAGAAATTTAGAAATATCATTATTTGCAGATAAGGAATCCTTGATTCACAATTAAGAAAATGAAGTTAGCTTTGCTAATATTTCAAGGGTTTCTTTCATCCCCCCTAATACAGGACTATTACAAGGTGTTTCATGCCTCCAATCATCTTGCAAGTGTTATCAAAATCTTGTGGAACTTCCAACAGATGGTCTATCAGGCTGTTTTGTGCAAAAAAAAATTTTCTTCTCAATCCAGGCATTGGTCACAAACACATTGTCAGTCCATCTGCTGACAGTATTATTAGTTATATTGGACTGTTGATTTGTTTACTGACTTCTGGGTTACATTTAAGATGTTCATCAATTTTGGTAAACGAACAAGTTTTCCTTTTATAGCATCAATAATTTCCAATGTGTGATAAATAATGTTGGCTATCTATACCATGTAGTCCAATGGCGATACTATTTAGTAGCGTTCTCCATATATCTGTTCAGTTTTGGTCTACCTCTAGACATTCAAACTCTCATTAAGTTGGTACTGCCAACATAGATCTGCATTCTTTTGTCTGACACCTTTGACACTACTTTTCAATTTGTATCTGGAATCTTCAGTTATTCACAGCGCATCATTTTTTCCAATTCATTTAGGGTCCTGCCCACGACCTTGCATCACTTCCTTTGACTATTTTTTGGCTGGCTCTACTCAGAAGAGCCCAAAGGTACAAAGTCTGATTTAAGGACCTTATTTCAGTTGGTTTTCTGGTTTCCATATCACATAGAATACAAAAAACCATTCCTTTTAGTCCCTAAGCTGTTTCCTGGTCCCTCTACTGGCTATCTCAGAATACCACCTGACTACTTTAACATTATTGACCACTATTGTCTCAGTGGGGTAAGAGATTCTACTGGAAATGTAAAGTAACTTTTAGTATTCATAGGTGTCCATTGCAATTGCATATCTGAGTCACTCTGAAATTATGCCTGCTCTACAGCATGATTCTATGCTAATCTCCTTTTTCTCTTCTACCAATTAATGAGATTTCTTCCAGGACCATTCTTCTCATATTCTGCTCTTTATATTTGTAGTGTGAGTGTGACACTTCATTTTTTCTTATTTATCATAATAAATAAATAATAATAGCAGTCCTCATTAAAATCCAGTGAAGTTTCTGAATCTTTTTAGGGTTTTGTGGGGCCACTGACAGTGGTATAATCTATTCATATAGGTCAGTACATGTGTGAGTTCATTCACCCTGTTTAACAATATTTTAAAATGTGTGTGGCACTCTTACCGGAAGTAAATAAAATGAAATCTCCTTTACAAGGGTGATATCGGGATTTTGAGTGATACGTTTAACAGCATTGATACCTTAGTCCTTACAAAATACTCCCCATGGGACCACATGGACTTATCTAAGCATTCCCTCCACTTTTTAAAACAGTCTGCAAAGTCTTTCCAGGATTGCCGTCAATTGCCACGTCACATTTTCTTTGATCTTGTCCAGAGTCCAAAATCTTCTTTTCAATGGCAAAAAATTAGTAGTCTTAGGGAGCCAAATCTAGATGATAGGGGCACTGAGAGATCCAGATGATGTAATATTTCACCCCAAAAAACCCTGAATTGTTTATACAGTAGTCATATAGTATACAAGCTCACTCAATGGCGTCCCACTGCTGAGTGACCTCTCAGAAGAGTGTATCCTCTGAATAATTGCAATCTTACTACAATCCCCACGAACAGTTTTTTTGATTTGATATTTTATGGACGAACTTTGTATTGTCATAGCAAGAACAATACACCCCTGCATTGATAATTTTCAAAACATTTTCAAAAATCACATTCAGTCTTGTTTTTTTTACTTTTAAAACCTTTACATGTTTCAATGAAATGAGAATGGAATGAAAGTTTCAGCACGTCATCATGCGAACATTTTATTAGTTTTCTGCACCTGGTATTCTGAGAAAATATCAATTATACTACATTGTTTATAACGGAAAACATATAAAGATAGAAGAGCAAAATGAAAATTATACACTACAAGACAAGAGCTACATAGTGATCTTAAGCAAAACGTATCTGGGATGAAAGAGTATTAAATGTAATTCTCGAATGAAGCATTGAAAAAACAACGAAGCTGAAGATACTAGTCAGAATGATTTGCAGAGTTATGTTCTCATCATTTCTGTTTGAAAATTAATAGTCTGTTCATTCTGATTTTAGTTCAAACAAATTCATGCTGATATAATTAAAAAATACATAGAAAGATAACTTTTCTTTCTTATGGATGAAACACTTTTTCTTCTTCATGTCCTTTATTATGTCTGAGCTGTTTATAGTCCTGTAGAATTTTCCTTAAAAAAAATGGCAGGAAAAGATTCAGATAAATTGACAATGTATATCATTTTAAGAAGAATTTCATGGGCTTTTAAATGGTGGATCTTGTCAATTCATGTCTGTTGGGCAGAAAGGATATCGATCAAAATGTAAGGTAGGGTATTTTGAGTAAATGGGAAATTTATTTAAAAAATTGGGTGGTATCAACTTTTTTTTTATGTACATTTTTTTAGCCATAGATGATCTTAAACAAAAAAGTTTGTGGTGATCAAAATTGAAGCCAATACCTTAAAGTTTTAGAAAAATGCCATTTTCAAGAAATTTTAACAACCACTTGGGGTTAGAAAAGTCAAAATAGTGGATTTGAAATAAAAGATTTCAAAAATTTTTGAATGTTTTTACACTTACAACCAATGTCTTACCAGAAACTCTATGATTTCTTTCTGTAATTCATAGCTTATTGCAAAATGTAAATTACAATCAAAGGTTAATTTTATTATCCTAGGGGTTAAAAGTATCTAGGTAAAAGTTTTTCAAACAAAACAAGATGGAATTCATTTGCTAGCAACAGGAATTTAAATCTATGTAGAAGACACTAAATGGTAAAACATTCGTCAACTGCTCATTTAAGAGAAAGGATCAAATCACTACTCTGAAGTGCCATTATTCATTGGTAACTATCAACAAAGAAAAACTATTTTTTACACTTGGTTGCTGTAGTTGAAAGAAAGCCAGAGACTGGAAGTAACTTCTACTATGAACACACTATCCAACATTACTGTTCAAAGGGGAAATGATGAGACTAGCCAGAGTCAAAACACATTCTTTGTAGAAAGAATCATAGCCACTGAGATAATCAAAGGTATCAGGATTGCTGATGGTGGTACTTTCCTCTGTAATTGGTGTGAGAATGAGATATTCAGCAATATTTTCCAGAAGTATGTTGATTTTTGCTCTCAGTTCAAAACGCATATAGTTGTTTTTGATGCCTTTGCTTTATCAATGAAAGACATCAGCCACATGAAAAGTGCAAGTGAAATGTTACAAGTTAAAAAATAAATGTATATTATCCTAAAGGAAGTCCATTCCAGAATGTCTCCATATTTGAAATTGTTCAATACAACTTGAAGTATCACTATGCCAAGTTTTAAGCTTTATCACAAATGGAGCAATTCCAATCAAATTCTACACCAATCGCCTAGACTAATGGCTGTTGAATAATGTAGACATAGATCCACTCAGTTGGGGATGGTGGATGAAGAATGATATGTACACCCCTATCATGACTGATACTCAGGCCATCCCAGAAGATATAGTGAAAGGTTCAAAAGGGTCATGTAGAAAAAACTCTTCTTGCTGAAAGGCTGGACTTGAACATGCATCTCCTTGCAAAGAGTGCCACGGAAATACATGGACAATCATTCCATTTTTTTTTTTTTAGTAACTCCAAAGCATGGGCTTTAATCTTAATCACTGCAGATATATTCTACTTGGGGTGATATTACAGCTTAAAAACAAAATCAAAAAATGCTGGTAATCCCTATTTTGTACATGGGATTTCCGTCTTTCACCATTTTTTGTTGAAATATCCTACCTTACAATTTAGTCAATAACTTTTTGGGCCTCGTAGATATGAATTGACAAGATTCACCATTGAAAAACCTACAAATTTCTCTCTAAAACAATACACATTAGCATTTTATCTAATTTTTTTTTCTATCTTTTTCTATCAAAAACTCCTCAAGACGTTACCTGTGATATTAATGGGAAGATTTATTGAACCAATTACAATGAAATTTCATTTGCCCTAATGATAAAAGAGTTAACAGGTTTGATCTGTCATTCAATAGAAACTGTCACATAACCAATATCTTTTTGAAGTATATTATGTTGGGGGTGAAAAATTGGAAAAAAAAGTTAATGAAAAAGTTATTCCTCTCACATTTTGTTGGTTAATGATAGCTAAAAAAAAAGTGACTTTTCAAAAAAAAAAAAAAAAGTGACTTTTCAAAAAAAAAAAAAAAAGTGCGAATGCTGCTTAACACAAACTATGGGACCAATTTAGTGAAAATCTAAATGGTAAATTGACCAACTGCAAACAAAACCTTATTTTGTGTAGGAATTCTCATTTCTTCTAGATCTGGCTCTGTTGGTGCAGTTTGTATACACGATACATACATAAATAGCCAGTCAGACCAGACAGAAAAAAATCCAAGTTGACAGTTTGGGTGGGAAATTTCCAAAAAACAAAAAAAAAAATTGAAGGGAGTATGAGTGAAGAGTTAGGCCTGGGGGTAGTCCAGGTTCATATATATAAATGTCAGAATACATGAATAACCTAAACCCAGCAACAGTGTTTAAACTGGTCTGCTGTGGGTTGTGGTGATTAATTACAATAACACAGAATTGTTGAAATAGGAATGAATAGGAAATGATAATCACAATTGAATTTTCATACCAACTGCATTTGATCCCAGTATTCATAGGGAAAAGCTTTGGCATGTTCAATTGCTGCCTGCAGCTTAAAAGGAAGTCATTTTCTACTTCAACAAAGTTAATGTTTCTAACTTTTGACATAAAATTTGTTTTTGAAAGTTTCAGCTCTCAATCTATTTGTTATTTGTAAAGAATCAGGAAGAAAGGGATTGTAAGGGGTCAAGAATTAATGCACACATTAATGATAGAGTAGGAAAATCATATTCATGACGACTTCCAATAAAACTCATTCTTTGCATCAATGCGCTTATTGTATTGTATGAAAAGTATTGAAAATTGAATTTTATCCACAAACGAAGATAGAAATTGGCAATAATAAAACGATACATGCATCTTTTTGTGTAAGTCATCAGTGATAAGTATTTGAATCACTATAACCCACAAATGGCCCGACCAACCAGCCTATTGGGTTACACATTCTCTTTTCTTTGAATATCTCTATATCCATCTATGTACAATCGTGTGTGTCTCCGGATGCTGCTGGTCACATTTTGGGGGCTGCAACCTTGAAGATATCCATAGGTAAACCACTAGGCATCATCTGGAAACTGACTTTGTTTTTTAAAAAGAGAACTTTTTGGGGTCTCTACAGTCATTTTGGACCAACAATGCCCAAATCTTATGCTGGTATTTTTTTTTAGATGATTTTAGATTGAAGATATATTCTTTTTCAAATGATTTTAGATAGAAAAAATCCATTTTCCAAGATAATTAGTTCTGGTTCACGTGCCGGTTATGGGGATTCATTTATGCGAGGAGCGGATATTTACCAGATATTCAATTATTATGTTCTCAGACTCTTTGATGCTACAAAAGTAGGATGAAATATCATTACACTCTTCATTACTATTAGTTATACAAGTTGAGCCTGGAAAATTGTTAATTTACGCGCTGACATGGCTCGTCCCACTAAGGTTAATTATTTACTATACATAACTTTTCGAGTGTGACCCCTGACAACAGATAATTACAAGAGTGCAATTCATTGCATCTGGCTAATTGATAATGCCTTAACTTTGATCCAGACAAACAGGCTCACACTACTCTAAATCTCATCTCATCTCTCCCTTTCTCTCTTTCCTTTGTTCTTTCTTTCCTTGTTTGAAACTATCAACCGAAACTGCCAAGATAAATTTCTTATGTTTCTAAGTGGTACTGGCTGGTTGACTGGCTATCTATCCATCTATGTGTCATACATAAGAACTGCATGAATGAACACTCACTCCAATATATCTACAAAAAACAGATTTCTTGTTTTCTGAATATTACACCCAAAATAAATTTTTAGGGCGCGATTCTATTAGGAATGTAAGTTAATGCTAAATTGGTTCTTTACTCCTGTATTTTGGAAATTCAATCATTTTAAAAAATGAGAGAAATAACTTATTCATTAAACATACTTTCCACCAATTTTTTGATTGATCATCCCAAACAAGGCACTTTGGCAAAAGATGTTGGTCACATGACTGTTTCTATTGATTGACTAACCAGACCTGCCCCTATCTTATCTATCTCTGCCATTACTTGCTTTTTTTCTTTTCTTCTGCAAAAAAAAAAAAAAAAAAAAAAAAAGAAAAAAAAAAAGGAGCTCATCTTTTCTCTCTTCCACCCTAAGTTCTTTTTTTTTTTTCCTTGCCTGGTTTTTTCCATTTTGAAAACCCCTTTTTCCCCCCCTTTTTCAAAATTTCTCATCGAAAGGAATCTAAGCATATGTCTGTGTTTTTTTTCAAAGCCTTATGTTGACAACAGAAAACGATTCATAAGGATATGTAATTAAATCATTAACCTCTTTAAAAATCTGTCTATACAAGCAATGCAGGATCAGGTCGAGTGCCTGAGAAAACAACCGGGGCTGCTATGGAAAATTAATCTTTTCAACCAGTAGTGTAGTGTTCAAATAAAAATTAAAAAAATAGAAATAAAAAAATGAGGAAACATAAGGCTGTCTGCTCTTGGATGAGGGGTGCTATAAACCCCAACTCTATCGAAAAGATTTTTTTTTTCAAATTTAACCAATTTCAGAGACATTTTTAGTAATGATTCTTGTCCCATATGGATGAGTAATGGAATTTATGCAGGGGAATTTTTCTCACCAGTGAATTGTTCGAAATAGAAAATTGTAGTGGTCTACAGATAATGAAGGAAGGCTGTTCCACCCACCCTACCAAAAAAAGGTAAGGGAGTGCCATTCCTATACTTTCCAACAGCAGTACACCACTTTATTCGATCTGGGCATGCCTGGTCACATTTTGAGGGCTACAACCTTGGAAAAGTTCGACAGTACACCACCAAGCACCATCTAGAAACTTTATTTTTTTTGTTTAAGTGCTTTTTTTGATCTCTATAGATAATAACTCAATTTTTTCTGTAATTGGTTCTGGTACACTTGTGGACTATGGAGATTCCTTTATGTGAGGAACATTATTTTTCAATCATTGTATTTTCCTGATAATTTCTCATTTTATTTTTTTTTTTGAGAAGCATTTGTGTAAGAATTATTACAAATGTTTGAAAGCAGATGTTTTGGTTCATTATCATGATATAAAATAATTTTTTTTTCCTGAACAATATTTGACATATTGCTATGGATGCACCAAAGAGAAAAAAACAAATGAATGAATGATGTATTTGAGATAGGATTACAGCATTTATTTCATTTATTCATATACTCATACTGATACCCTAGTCATATATTTGTTTTACAAAAAAAAATTGAATTAATTTGATTACTAGAGACTGGAATTAAATAAATTTTGCAAAAATACTTGTGCTAAATTGAGTTCATGACACATTTTGAAATAATTATTAGGGATTGCACGAGGATAAATTATGAAAAAAAAAAATAAAAAAAAAAAAAAAAAAAAACTTTCGCTACGGTTGTCAATGCCTTTCTCCAGCTGATTGGACGTCATCAACACTATAGCTCGAATCATGGTGCATCTAGGGAGTATAGTTCCATGAGGAACTGGATAGAGTGACCAAATCCCACCAGGCGGGTCACATGATCAAACCTAAGCAGAAAAATTTTAAGAAACTCTTTGTTTCATGTGTGCAGACAAGCAAATACATATATATAAGTATATCTTTAGGGTAGCTGTGCCCCTAGTTAACCTGTGCCCCAGACTCCTATTAGGCTTAATATGGCTGTGAATCTATTGCAATTCAGTAATTACTCATTTCCAGCATATTCAACATATCTGGTGGATCCAATCAACACTGCCACATGAATCTACTTCATGGATCACCCTGAGGGGAATGAACTCAAAGTCAATAATCTGAGATGAGATTCAGGATATCTACAATAGTTATAATTCTGAAATGATTATACATAGTTCTAAATGGGGAGTCTGGCATTGTAATCAATACTTAAAGGTCATGTAGTATATTCTAACACAGAGATTCTCAAAGCAGCGATCACAATCCTTCTGGTGAGGCAAAAACTCAAAAATTGACCTTTTTTTTTTTTAAAAATACCTCAAGAGGTCAACACCAAATTTTTCAGTTGTCTTCTTCAGGTTTGGAAATACCTAAATTGACCTTTGAAGATCAACAGAGGTCAGCACCACCTTTTCTATGCTCATACTGTGGTCATTACTCTTGTCTACTATTTTGCTGCCTTGGAGATTTCAGCAATCTGTGTTTGATTTGAAAATGCCAAAATGACCCCATCAAATTTGACCTAACCTTGATTTGACCTTTGGAGGTAACCAGAGGTCAAAACCACCCATTTATTGTTCAAGTTACCTTTGTACATAAACTCAAAGGCCATAGAGTGCTGTCTCTCTAAAATTCAAAAATGCCTAAATTGACCTTTATGTCATTGGACACCTACCCTAGGTTCGTTCTGCGTTTAGGTCCCCTTACACACAAGTTTTAAGCATGAAGGGTGTAAGCTTTCAGGAGTCTATAAAAAAAGTCAGTAACAAACATTATCCATCTTTGAAGTATTAATTTTCATATTTTACTGAAGAGCAATTTTTTTTTTGTGATTTCATTACAGCAATCTTTGCTGGCTTTTTTCTTTTCAAATCCATTTTGCAACAAACTCAACCTCCTTTCCCTGCCTTATATTCTTTTGCTTTTTCATTTCATTCCTGCATCTCTCTATCTTTATTTTGAGCCATTATTTAATTTTTTGGAATTCTAAATATTGCCACACATCAAATCTGGAACAGGGCTATTAAACTCGTGGGACCAGCTACAGAAAAAAAAAAGAGTGTATGGCTTATTTGAACTGATGTTAAACTGTTCATAAAAGGCGGCATTATTCAATGATAGTGAAGTGGTGAAACAAATACCTTTTTATATACCTTCTTATTTCTCTCTTTTTTTCAATTTTATTGAATCACCGCAGCCCCACAAAATGCCTGGCCAACCAGCCAAGTGAGCTACAGATTCTTCTCACTTTGTCTCCAGTCGCTCCAAGTCACATTTATTTTAACTACAACCTTGAAAATTTGCCTGAGTGTGCCTCTAGGCACCATCTAGAAATAACCATAGAGATCCACTTTTGGGGATCTCTACCATCATTTTCAACCAACAATGCCTAAATCTTAGGCTGATAAAAATATATATCTTATATCTAAAATTGAGATAATTTTAGAAAACTAGTTCTGTTACACAGGCAGGATATGATGTCTCAATTCTATGAGGCACAGATTTCATTCTTATTTCATCATTTTCTTCACAATATTTATGTCTCTTTTGCAGTCTCCTCAACCACTCTTTCCATAAATGTTGCTCTCTCACTCTCTTTTTTTCCTTCTCTCATTAGAAACCGTCAACTAAAAATGTCAACATAGGTTTCTTTAGTTTTTGAGTGGGTGTGGCTGGATGGCTACCTATATATCTAAGTATTACATAAACAGGCAGCACCAATGGAGCTAGAGGGCTGAAAATTCAAATGTCTACAAAAAAAGTTATATCTTGTTTTTTTCAAAAAATTCCCCCTCTAAACAGGTTTTTTGTAAGTGACTCAGTTTGTAAGTTTTATGCTAAATTAATCCTTTAGTTTGTGTCATACTTATTTTTTCTTTTTGAAAATTTGGACTTTTTTTTAGTCATCACTGCTAAAAGAAGACAGGAGCAGTAACTGATTCATTGGTCACCCTTTCTTCCATTTTTTTAGTTGATCACCCCCTATACATCATGCTATCAAAAGACATGGGTAATGTCACTATTTCTAATGTGCGACTAACCACACTTGCCTCTTATTTCTATTTCATTTTTTTTCAAATGCTTTTCTTCCTAACTTAACACCTTCACTGCCAAGTTCGTTTGTTTTTTTTATTTTTATTATTGAGAGCTTACCAGGTAAAGTAGCGGAAACATTAATTAACATGTTTTGGTGCTGCACATGTGAAAAAAAAAAAACAAAACAGCTTTCATTCCTCGCAGATTTATTTTGAGAAAACTTCACTATTTGCCCCCCCACTACATGATTTAGCCACAACGCTACAAGAAACATAACACTATCTTTTGATGGCGTGTCAAGTTTTAACATCAAAACCTTGCATCTTTCAGTCTCTATGTTCTTAGGCTATTGGAACTGATTTTGGGCCACATCTTTGAATTGCTAATTTCAAATTTTTTTATTCATTCACCAGATCTAGATTCAGCATAATCTTTTATAGGCACTTCTATTCAAATATCTCAAACATTCTATCTTGAAATCTTGTCAGTTTTTGCTGACTTCACAATTTGGACACATTATTGATATATAAATTAGATCAGTCTCTATCAAAATCAGAAAAAATAGAAAAAAAAACTGCGGCTGTTATCTGGACAAGTATTTATGGAGAAAATAGATAGATTGTACATTAAGTCACTTTTTTTTTTTTTATTTCATTGCAATGCTCAAGAGTCAAAACTACATAAGGTGACTGAGAACTGTGTGCAATGCAATTTCTGCTTTCTTTGTTACCAGGATAATGATATTCATATGGAACTGTTTTTCTTACATTACACGATTAAAATGTGCAAATTTGCCTGTTGTCCAATTGGAAATAGGCAGATTTCAAATTATCATTGTCCTGGTAGCAAAAACAAAATTTGAAGGGAATAATTGATACTCAGAATACTTTTTACAGAAAATCAATCAGAAAATAATATTCATTTCCCAGAAGCATGAAATGTAATGTCTGGCCTTCCTCAGGAGCATGTCACATTTGGTAACCTTTATTTAACCCTTTCAAAACTCCTAGGATATATTAACCCCTCAGATCTCTTCAAGAAGTATACTGGGATGACAATAAAAATTCAAAAAAAAAAAAACAAGATTTTCCAGGCTTTTACAAACACGGAAATGAGGTAATCATGTCATGAAACCCACGCAGAAATAAGTTCACATGATACGATTGAAGAGGGAAGATTTGTAAGCTAGAGGATATACTGATTCTATGTTTTCCATTTGTTCGTTGATGAGACTGTATCACAGGGATAAATGTTAAATGGGACAAATGTATTCCAGGATAAATGTCAAGTGGGACAAATGTATTCCAGGATAAATGTCAAGTGGGACAAATGTATTCCAGGATAAATGTTGAGTAGGACGGATGCATCCTGGGATAAATGTCAAATGGAACAAATGTATCCTGGGAAAAATATCATATGGGGCAAATGTATTCTAGGGGCAAATGTTGAATGAGACGAATGTATCCTGGGATAAATACCACAAATCAGAATTAAAATGTTTTTTGCTTTCTAATATCCTTTTGAAGATTCAGGCATTGAAAACCCTAGTCTTGAAAGTGTTAAAGAACAAAAAAAGCATCCTTCACACTCAACTTATGTTATTTCATGAATCATTCTGACGGATATTCTCATTTTGTTATGTTTTGAAGGAATCTTTGTTGCTGGGACTTATCACTTATTCTCACTGGAGAGTTGTCAAAAGTTATTGGAAAAATCGTAAATGAAATCAACGAGTCTCTCAAAAGCTGCTTGTACATTACCAAAAGTAGCATACACCTGAGAATTCTAAGAGAGCACACAGGCTGAAGGTGAAGAGGCATAAAAGAATTAAAAGCAAACAGGTCACCAAGTATATTATAAAATGTTTCTGGCAGTATTCTTAGTAGCCCTTCAAAAGAAATCACTATTTGAGGTACTTGAAAATAAAACTGAACTTGCCATGATGTCATATTTGGAGAAGTGTAATGTACCAGCATGGTTTTAACGTGATGCTCTTTGGTATGCACGTCATTGTTTGAGTGTCTCACCACATGACTCTTGAGGGGGGTTTTGAACAGATTTCTAATTTTATGTTCAAATCTTTTTGCAGGGATCCAACTCGGAATGTCATTCTTTGTTATTCCAAATGTACTGATCAAATTTTTCTGCCACAAAATGGATACCAGATTGAAACACAAAATTGAAAACCAATCAAATTTGAAGATTATGTTTCAAGGCATTTTCAATGCAGTAAAATTTCCTTGTTTGTTTAATTCAGCAAAAGGAATCAAGCAAAATTATAATTTTGAAAAAGATATTATAATCCCAACTTGTAATAATAATAATGAAATTGATTTGAATTAACCATCTTGGAGGTATGAACACAAAATTCTCTCCCTTTGATAACTGGATAACATTAGAAAAAAATATGATTAACGGAATCTGTTTCTTAGTTTATATTCCATGATGTTTCTACATAAACAGCTTGAGTAATGCTCTCCCATAAAAACTTTGTTCTAAGTCAGTATGTTATCTAGGTTCTTCCAACACACAGAAGAATGTATTTTATATGTAGGCCATTCGGAACATTCTCAAATCTTTTGTATCCAGTGCAAAGATATCAAACATAATGTTGCAATGTTTTCTCTACAAATAAAGATTAGTCTATTATCATATGTTCTTTCATTTTTTTTTTTTATTTACAATCTATCTCTTGTTTATTTTGTTTATGTCGAATAAAGGAGCTTGCTTTTTTTTGTGGCTGCATCAGAGGAAAACCTGAAATATTTTGCACAAAATTTGAATGTACTGTTCTGGGAAAAAATATTTTCCAAATGTTCTGACACACGCAAACATAAGAATTTTTAAAATTTTTGTTCATCGAATCCCAGGTTGTCTCCTAGAATTCAGTGAACTGTATTTTTTTTTTTTTTCAAAAAACAATTCTGAAAAATACCTTCAGTCAAGGAAGTTAATCTCTCAATTCAGACCTCAAAATTAGGTAACGCATAGGTCAAACTTAACTGAGCATTGAATTTAGAATCAATGTGAGCATGATTCATATATACCAGTATGTATGTCTTTTTATAAATATATATATGTTAGTAGGGGTAATGTATCATGTTTATATTAAGTATATTCATGCTTATATATATATATATATATTATATATATATATTGTGTGTAAAATGACAATATTGGAAGATCATTTGAGACAAATGACACTTTATTTCTATGTTTTGTCAGGAATTAAGATGCTGTAAGAAACCAGGTGTATATATAGTTGGATAGTTTGTGGAAAGCTTAAGTGTAATGACCTTAAGTTAAACTCAGTGGTGGGAAGAGTGTCACAATCTTGGAGGAATTTCATGCTGAACTCTACGTCATCAGTACTACCGAAATAATCAGATATTTGGCATGAAGTTGATTGAAGATTTGGTTTATGGGAGAATTTATATGAAAAGAAGGGAGAAATACACTCTTGCTGGCATTATGTTTGATGGAACAGGTATTTGAGGATATAATTAAGAAGCGATATGGTTATTCTGTGAATTTGTGGTGGGTGCTGATGGATATTGTAGGTGAAATGCAAGGGTTGTGTATGTGTCATAATTCTAGGGAGATCCTCTGTTGGAAATATGGTCTATTGAAATCAAAAAACAGAAATTGATTAATGGAAGGATTTAGGTTAGAGAGAAGGGAATTAGTGCCAGCTAGCCATGTGTAAACGATGAATGAGGATGTATGTGTGTGAGTAAGTATGTGTGTGTGTCTGCAGGTAAGTAGTGAATAGGGGTAGTGTGTTTAATTGGTTTGGGGAGTTAGTATTATGTGTGGGTAATTTGATTTGCTTGATGATGAGTCTTGCTAAATGTAGGATGAGGTTAAAATTTCCTGGTCTCTGGACAACAGCATCAGTTTTGTAAATGAAAGCTGATTTGATATATCATCTTCATTTTTTGTCTTCGTAAGTCAAAATTGTTACCTGATTCATTTCTACGTGCTGTGAGTATATCAGAATGATTGTCTACTTTAAGTGCTCCCTTCTGTTCCTTTATTTATTTGTTCATTGGTCTGGAAGTTTCACCCATGTACACTTCAGGGAAATGCTCACCTGGGAATGGATAAATGCATGCCTCAAAGTGGTTTTCCTTATGAAAGTCTTTGATTGTCATGGATGGGGTTAAGGTGATGTTTATGTCCTATCTTTCATCTTGTTGGGGATTGTAATCATTTGTGAATCAGTGGGTATCTTTTTGATTGCGTTCTTTCTGTTGTTTTTCTCAAGTGTGGTTTATCTTCTCTTAGTTTTGTACATGAAATGATGGGGGTTGTGGAGATTCCTAAAAATGCGTTCAATGTAGTTTTCTTTGTCTTTCAAATGTTGAGGGCTGCAATTCCTTAAGACTCTTAGGTATTATCCAATGATGATTCCTCATTTGGTTTTGATGTCAAGAGCAAAAGTGGATGAAGTCATTCTAATTAGTAGATTTAAGGTATACACTGAAACGTAGGTTGGTATCAGTTCTGTGCAGTAATATGTCATATATTCATCATGATATTAGAGTATATTGAATCACTGGAGCTCTATAAAGGACCCGACCAACCAGTCAAATGGGCTACAGACTCTTCTCCCTTGGTGTGTGCATTTTTGGGGCACTCCTGGTCACATTTTTGGGACTACAACTGGACTAACAATGCTGAGATTTATGCTGATAATTTTAGATAGATCTATTTTCAGATGATATTTGAGATGGCCAGTTCTGGTACATGTGCAGGCTATGGTGAATCATTTTTGTATGTTATGGATATATTCATATTGTTTAATCACTTTGTATGTGAATGTATATACATAGTGTTTTCTTTTTTTAGCTCTATACGTTCATCTCATTTATCTTGGTGAATTTTCACAGGTGTGGTACACTGGAATATCATAATGTAGCAAATATAGCTAATCCACTGCTAAGGGATTTGAATGTAGATTCTGGAAAGAAAACATTTTGAGAAACCAATTCCAATCCCAAATGAAACTTAAGCATTGTAACTAAGACTGGATTAAGCTTAATGGAGGACTGAGGCACAGGTCAATATGAGGCTCCATATATATATAGAGTGGCGGCCCCATGTTGACCTGGTCTAGCAAACCACCATACTCAGGGTTAATCTAAGAATAATTGAAAAAAAACATCTGGATCATGGCCTACTGGGTGGGCCCTAAATCCACCCAAGGAGTCCTGAGGCTTGAGTACCTCTTAGTTACAGTCAGGGCCAGATTAACATTGTTTATATAGAAGAATATTTATATAAAGCATTATTTTTTTTCAATGTAAGAAACATGACCAATAAACATTATATATACAGACAGACGGAGAAAGAAAACTCCGAGCTTCAGAATAAATTGTCTACGAAGAGAAATAAAAAGTGGTGTTACTTGATACCAGTTGATTTATGGGAAAATAGATACTTAAGACAAAAATGGCTATCTATCATTACTGATCTTCCTGGAAGGCCAGATCACAAATGATACGTCTGGTGGAAGTGATGTGACTAACTAAATCAAGAAATTCTGGGAGCTTCTGAGAATTCAGTTACAAATTATGCCAAACATTGGAGATAAACTTGCCAAATTTTAGCAGATTAACAAAGCACTAGAAAACTTGAATAGCCATATCAGACTCTCGCTGCAAAAATGCAATACGCAAAGAATATGAACAGACTTTTCATAATCATATACATTGAACTTTGTCATGGTTGACAATAGAAGTAGCAGCTTTTTGCAGCGGCGGCCTGGTACAATGATTTGCTGAAATGTTACCTTGACCACTCATTCCATTGTCAAGCATTTCGACACAATGTCTGGTGACAGGGCAAGGCACATAAGCTGTAATTCAAACTCACTTATGATTTTATTTTTCTATACCAATGTCTGTTACTTCACACTGGATCTCTACATATACAAACATAAACATGAATATATATGAAGGCACAAAGACACAACTAAAAAGCAAATGGGTTTCATTTTAATTGAATGAGAAATAATTGATAGACAAATGGAGGCTCGCATTAATTATGTTTAATTATTCAAGAATGATCAGTTTAGGCAGTTTATCATCAATTGTGGACTAAATGGAATTTGTATAACAATTTTATTTAATTTATAATTGTTAGACTAGGTATGTACAGTTATTGATGCAGATAAGAAGTCAAAATATCAACCAAAACCAAGTTATCATCTCTTGTTATAAGTGTTTGGTGAAACTCAATTGGTTTGATGCTTCATAGTAATCCTAACCAATGCATCCTCCCAATAGTCACCTATGGAGCTGAAACATGGAACCTAACCAAGAGACAAAATCGCAAACTGAGAAGCATGCAGCGCGCACATGAGATAATTATGTTCAACCTCACATGGAAAGATCAGAGGACAGCACAATATATCAGGAACGAAACGAGAGGCCAAGACATCACAGAATCTATTAGAAAACTCAAATGGCAATGGGCTGGTCATGTTGCAAGAATGGCAGAAAATCGATGGCTCACAACAAAGATCGCATGCAAAACCAAGGCTGACAAAATACAAGATGGAGAGATGAACTAGACAAATTCAGAAAATACTGGCTCTGCGATGCCCATAATAGAGAAATGTGGCGGATCCTGGGGAAGGTCTATGTCCAACAACTGACGTTAAAAGGCTGATGACGAGCTTCCTATAAAGTAGCCAAAATAGGCACATGAATATGTAGACAAGCCGTAAATAGTACCCAGTTTGTCCTCTATTATAATGCGGTTGTTAATGTCCAACAAAATATAACCAAGCCATAATAAAATTTAGGCATTTTTGAGTTAGATCTAACTATTTTGGGCCTAGATTATTATTTTGGGGTTGATCATCTAACTTCATTATAGCACAAGCTGCGCTATAATGAGGCCCATTATGAGGGGAGGGAAGCTTTTAGAGAAGACATCATTTAGAGTCATAATAAGACAAATCATGTTGCAATAGTTACATCACTCAAGTTGAGTTAGTTAAAGATAGAGTTTTAATTGCAGTGTCTATTCACCAAACTACTCTAGACCTTTTCTCCACAGGGAAGCAATTTTCCAATCAAGATCAAATTGAAAAAGTCTTCATTGAATTTATAAGACTTTTAAATAGAGAATTCTTCAGTGGAAAAGAACTAATGACTTGCTGCCAAAATGGCATAATTGTCGGGAGGTCAACAGAGAATATTTTGATTGAATATGTAATTTTTCTACTTGAATGTTTTCAACTTATTTTATGTGAGTGTGTGTGGAGGTAATGTCCAACTATTAAAGGAGGGCAGAGTGGTAAAAAGGTTGAGGTTCATTAATAAAGGACAAGCTCTTAAGAATATAAAACAAAAGAAAATTACTTTAAACTTCTTTATGGTCGTCACTCACTAAGAACATAAACAAAGACTGCCCTACTGGAAGTCCACAAGTGCTCTCAACCTAAAGGGGGGATACTAGAAAGGGCGACACCCACCTAACAGCCCATCCTCTCTTTTCTTTCCTTTTGAGGTGAGACTAGTCTTTTTGATGATAAGAAGGTTTTCTGGAGTTCCCACTGAATACTTGAAAAGAAGACATCATATTTTTCTACAGGCTGTCCATTCAATCTTTCAGCAACATGATGCCTCCTACTTCCAGGCTGGCATGATCAAAATCTTGTGGAACGTCCATAATAATGTCTTCCATACTTTCTTCAGGGAAAATAATTTCATCTCAATCCAGGAATTAGTAATGAGCACGTTTTCCATCCATCAGTTGACAACATCCTTTCCTATATTGAACTGTCGGTTGATTCATTCACTGACCTCTGGATTACATTTAAGATGACATTCAAGTTCAACAATTTAGGTAAAAGTCAAACTTGAATGAAATGAATGAGCATTCTTTGTTGGCATCAGGAATTTCCACTGTAAGACGAATAACTTTGGTTATTTTGTCCATGTAGTCCATCAGTGATATGAGTTAGCTCCATTCTCCTCAAATCAGTTCAGTTTCTGTCTGCTTTAAGACTTCTGACTTCTCAAGTTGATACCTTTAAGGTTGTTTGATATCTTTTGATATTCACTATGTATCAATTTTTCCAATCCATTTGGGGTCCTGCTCTTGTCTTTAATCAATCATTCCATTATTTTGAAGATTGATAAGGAATTCTTTGAATCTTGACCTTTATTAAAATTCAAGCAGAATGGATCTCTTGTCTCTCCTTCTTTCCAGCTTTAAAATTTTAAGTTTCTTCTAATTTGCTTCAGCTTTATGAGAGTTGCATTTCCTTGTGTGCATCTCAATTCAGATCCTAATCCTCAGGACCTTCTTTCAGAAATTCATTTTAGTTGGTTCTTCCAACTTGCTCCATAAAATGCAGAAGACCATAGCCTCAGTCCCTAGTCTGTTTCCTGGTCCCTCTATGGGCTTCTACAATCTGGTTACCTCAGATCCATTGTCTGGGGTCCTCAACATACCCTCTGGCTATTTTAACATTTTCTCCACCGTGGAGCAAGAGATCCCACAAGAAATGAGCAAATTACCTCCTTGTTTTCTAGATTTCTGCTTGAACTGCTTATCTGAGTCACTCTGAAGTCATAACGCAAACCAGATCTGGCAATGGGGTGTGTTCAAATCTCCCTGAAGGCTTACTCTTTATTTCTGAACATGTTGTTAGTTGCCATTGAAACAATGGCACAAGTTGAAACTTGTATATAAAACAACTGAAATCAAGATGGAGGTAAAAACTAGGCAAAATTTAATGGAAATAAGTTTCATGTTTTTGTTTTCAGTTTTGTCTTCAGTTAAACATCTAGATTCTTGTATTTGTACAGGCACCTTGCTTTTCTGTTGTCAATTTTGTTTCCAGGTAAACTGAATTCTTCTTTCAGTATGCTATCTGTACCAGTTCCTCAGAATAATCCACATTTATAATAATGTCTGGGGTGAGTGTTTCAGTTTTTGAAGACTCATATTGTCTATTGTGTGTTTTGTTATCTACAATAACTTTTTTCAGAAATCTCAAGTGTTTCATCAGGAAATTTCTCAGTTGCATCTTTCTTCGTCCATTTAATGAATTATATAATCTCTGTATTCCATATCTTTTATAATAACCTTGCAGTTCTTGCTCAAGCCAACTTCAAAATAATCTTGTACAGCGTTTGTTGGGTTTCAACCTCAATTTTCAAATGTTCTGATTCTTCAAAGATTTTGAAATATTTATTTTTCCAATGTTGTATTTTATGCACAAAATGCTACAATTTTCCTCAGGTAATTTCTCCTTCATATTCCAAGAATGAATTTCCTTCAATTTTAGTTTTTCAAATGATTATTTGTATCTATTTTATAAGGTGGTTCATTTTAGCCACCAGATTTCTTTTCTGTCTGTTTTTTTTTTCTAGTCTTTATGGTTTCAACCTTTTTTCTGAATTTGTTCTCAAAGGATTTATCCAAATGTTTCACAGAGTCTTTGAAGGCTATCTGCTCGGTAAATCCATTACATCCATTTGTAAAAGCTCTTGTTTCGCTCAGCTGCTCAGAGAAAAAAATAAATATGTTTGGCACTGATTTCTCCTTGAATTTCCAAATGATCTCCCTTAAAGCAATTCTCTTCTTCAGTTCAAAATAATCCTGCAACATAATATTCACAAGGATAGGTTATTCCACAAGTCATATTATTGTTCTTAGCAACAAAAATATCAACATTCTCAAAGTGGTTATCTCAGGAAAAATGTTTGTCATGTTTTTTTAACAGATCTGATACCAGTGTTAGTACTTAAATGACAGACTCGACAGGATTTAAAACAATGGAAGATTACTTACAGACTCTTTATTCTCTTAATTACTTGGCCAGACACCTGCGATTTCTATAAGAACACATTGAACAATATGGCAGTTGTTCACTCAGAAAGTAAACAATGGACACCCTAGCGGAAGTTTAGAAAAACTCTATAGCTTTAGGGGAATTACTCAATAATAAAAAAACTAGAATTAAACCCATCCATCTAAATTTGTGTGAGTATATATATGCATGTATATGTGTGTGCAAGGATGTTCCAATAATTCTATTGCCCAATATGTAGTCATTAGCTGAATTTTTATTTTAAATTTTCACTGTAATTATATATATATATATACACACACATATATGCATAGTATATATGGTACAGATCAGGTTAGCAACATAGCAGAATATAAAGCATTGTCTGATATGTGATGGATTTATTTCATAGAGTGCTCGATACATTCAACTTTATACTTTGAAAGTCAAGTTGTTTTAGAGTAGAGCTGGAAACATAATGGAAAGTGGATTTGCTACACAAATAAATTAATGCTTCTGCCCTCTCTGGGCCTCATCAGGCACCTGATGAGGCCTAAAGAAGGCAGAAACAAACTTGTTTGTGTAGCAAATCCACATCCTATTCTATATATATATATATATATATATATATATATATATGCATAAATACACAAACACATACATGCGAAGTTTTTCCATGAAAAACAAACTTTCAAAACAGTACCAATGAAATGTTTCAGCTTGCTCTGTTTGAAAGTTTTGTAGCAGTGGCCTTACATTGGAAAAAAAAACAAAAAACAAAAACAAAGAAAACAAACTAATCTATCAATCAATTCATGACAGTTTCTAAGCCACACATGCAAGTGTGAACGTGTACTTGATGTGTTTGCTAGTTTTTTTCTCTCCCAACTTGAACAATAAAGGTTTTAGAAGAGTGGCACAGTTGAGTGGAATTGTGTTTTTTAATGTCGCTGCTGGCCTAAGGGGAGGATTGTCAGTGGCAAATGCAACGTCATGTGTGGTATGTTTCGAATTGAGAGAACTTCCTCCAAGCAAATGCCAAAACTGGACAACACTTCACCTTGACAGAGGAAGATAAGATTGGAAAAATTATGTGATGAGATTCAAGGAAATCATTGTCTTTTTGTCTGTGAAGTTTTATAAGATGCAGGAATCTGTAAAAGGTTGTGCAACTTGATTTTAAAAGAAAAAACTCATGGTGCATCGTGTTGCTGCAAAATCTGCTGGCAGATGAACAAAATACAGGACGACTAAAACCTTCATGGTTGAGCTAAGGGGATAATAAAAGGCCAAGCACACCAGATGTTCACTCTTGCACATCAAGCTCAAAAACTAATCAACGTGGGTTGATGTACTATTTATTTTTTTTTTATACAAGAGGTCAAGGTCACTCTTACATAACATATCGGTCAGAGCACTCTAAAACATATCATTAGTGAGCAGTTTCAAAAGTTTGGTTTCTTTATTAACAGACCTCCCATTACTGGAGCCCGGTCATCATTTTTTATTATTATTTCAATTTACAATATTTCTCTCTCTCTCTCCCCCCACACACTATTTCCCTTTTCATTTCCTTTCCCCCGGAGAAAAAGAGAAGTGAGTGAGAGAAGAAATCATTAATTTGTTCAATTTATTCTGTATTTAGATCCACCATACATGCCATCAAAATTGAACATCAATTGGCAATCAGAAAGCTAAAGATGAAGGAAAAAAGGTAACTCAGCTTCGAAATGATGAAAATCATTATATATATATATATATATATATATATATATATATATATATATATATTTGTGTGTATGTATGTATGTAAAATGTTAATATCCCATTTACAATTCCATTTCAATGTCTATTTTTTTCTCATTAAACCCGAAGCTATTATTTTGGGCTATCATCATCATCATCATTTTTATTCTAGAACATACCATTATTATCTTTATTATGAAGTTCATCTTTGAGATGACTATTACTGCAAAGATCGATAATGCAACTTACTTTAATTGCTTGAGTAAATCCGCCATTTCCTTGTAATATACTTTTTTTTTATTCCTCATTTTCAGAGTCTTTTTACTTTAAATGAAGCCATTATTATTTATAATAGTTTCATCAATAATTGCGCTCGCAAAAACACACACATATATATATATATATATATATATATGAGAAGCTTGGGGGGAGGCTTATATGTACAAAAATTATCAATGTATCTTGATATTCTGATCCATTTTATAGTCTGACTCACCAATCTTCAGTTTATTATTCTTCATCTTTACATCATCAGTCTCCAACAATATAGTACAGAGATCAAGTAATAGAAACTTTCAAATTAGAAACTGTCACTGTAATTGTAACCATAGGTTTCTTGTAGTTTCCAAGTTCGTCCAAGTGGCTGGCTGGCTATGTATGCACGACAGGTACAGGTCACACCATTGGAGCTAAAGGGCTGAAATTATCATCCTTCACCCCTAATTATTTCAAGGAAATTTTTTTTTTTTTTTAAAATCCCATGATATGCTTTTTGTCAGGGCTCTGATTGGCAATGTAAGTTTATGCTAAATTAATCTCTCATTTTGTACTTGTTTTAGAAAATTCAGATTTTTTTTATGATCATAGCCTAACAAAAGGTGAGAGTAATTTATTCATTGATTACCCTTTTTTCCAATTGCTTTATTGATTACCCCTAACTCAGTATGCGGCAAAAAGATGTAATTTGACAGTAATGTAATGAGCGACCAACCAAACCTGTTCTTTATTATTATTGAAATGTTCAGTAATATTGTAGTACATATGACATCTATCTCTATGCTTGTAAACATTCAAGTTTACTTGCACAAACTCTATAGTTCCATGAAGCATTCAATATCATGTCTTCGGAGTAACACTATTCAAAGGTCCTTGACTTGCATGAAAAACACTGGAAAGTCAAGCTGGGATCCTCAATTTATCTAACTCTTAGGATATTTTTCAGAGGTTATGGAATTTTGTGTGCTGAAGATTATGTCATTTTATCATCAAAACACTTGTTTGTTTTTTTTTTAAACAATTTCTAACTGATTTATAAAATCTGGACATGTTTGACAAATGGATGTTGATAGTGGCCTGAGAGATGAAAATATATTCATTGTTTACAATGGTAGACTTACATTTTGGGGGCCCCAGGAGCTCCAACTGTAATGGGGGTCCCTTCACAACCAGCAACAAGAAGGCAACATCCAAAAAGGTCCAAAGTGCCTAGATGCCCTCTCTAGTAGTAATGTCCATCGGATGTCTGCCATTCTTGCAACATAACCAGCCCTTTGCCATTTGTGCTGTCTTGTGATCTCTCCATGAGAAGTTGAGCATGATTTTTTCATGTGCATGTTGCATGGATTTCAGTTTTTGTATTGGTAGTAGTTGTTTACTAATTTTTGGTTAAAGTCATCTTTATTATACAATATAAGTTTAATACTGTCCTCAACAATTCTGATAGGAACTTTCACAATCTAATTTTATGGGTCAGTCTTCTTGCATAACCAGATTATCAAGCAGTGATAGAGTAGATTCTGAAGTTTATCCTAAATTTGTCATCTCCTGTGAAAAAAGCTCTACCGCTAGTTTTATCTCGAATTTTTTTGATTACAATACCTCTAGAGGCATCAAAATAACTTGGTGATATCTTCACACAAACCTTTTCTGATTCATGGTGTGCAATCCAATCGGCTGAATTTTCTTGGAGTTCTTCAACAAACAAAAGTAAAGATGATACCAGAAGAAAACTTTCAAATACATCTAAAGCAGATGTTTGGAGTTTCTCACTGATGATCTTAAAACACTGAAGCAGTTCTTCCTAAATAACTGTTAGAATAAAATATTCCCAATGTGCTTCTCACATTGAAGCTTCTCTTCTGAACTTTCAAAAAACTTCTTGAAAGTTTATAAGTTACCCATATATTCATGTATAAAGAAGGCTATACCAGCTATTAACTTTTAATGTTCAGTTTATCTTGCTTTTAAAATTCTTAATTCATGAAAAAGGAATGTGAATTGTTAATCATATAAAGATGTTGAAAGAAGAAAATTAAGAATAAAATATTAGTAATGAGTCAAACTTTTTGATTTCAATTGATTCTTTACTTTGGTCAGAAGTGATATTAAGGGGTCAACCAAAACATGGCATATAGAAGCAAAAACAGTGAGTATTTTGTCTGTTATCTCATAGATGCTTGAATGGATTTTAATAAAACTTTACAGAAATACTTAGCAGGATAGTGAAAGTAATATGAAGGTGGTGGCTGCATAAAAAGTCATACAAGATGTACTTTCACTGCATTGATTACAAACTACTATTTACCCTTCATGAAGTCCATTGAATTATTTATTTGCTATTTGAGTATTACAATCCTTGTCACAACAGAATTATGAGACATAAAAACAAGTTCAAACAGAATTTTAATTGTAACTATTTCTAATTACTAAAAGTTAGGTCATAACAATGTTTTTACTTCCTTGACAATTGCCATCCCATCAAACAAAAGAATAAAACAGTTGCAGACTCTAGATATTTCAGTTCTGATGGTTTTAAACTATGATTTACAAAGAATTATGGAATTCTTTTCAGTTAAGAAACATATTTTCAAAGCTTAACAGAAAGTAATGTTGAGAATTTTGAAGTTTGGAACACTGAAACAGCTATCGTACTTATCGTTTGTGTACATGACTAAAACTAAGCAAATCAAAAATATTATCCAATTCTTTCTTATATTTACTGCATTTATTTTGATAGGGGTTCAATTTATACTTTAAGTATTTATGTAATATCATATATATCCAGCCAGTGTTAAATAAAAATAATCATACGCATTAATTTGGTCTTAGTGTTTGCTGTATTTAACCCACTGTGTTTCAGCAATTATGAAGAGATTTTGTAATGGTCCATGTGTTATTATCCAAAGTCAGTTTGGATGGATCCACAAATTTGTTAAAGCCAAAATTCTTTACAGCAAGGATTCACTGTATTTGCTAAAATATCATTTTTTTTAAATTTCTTTCGTTATATTTCAGATCAGGTTCAAGATGCCAGAGAAGGAAAGAGGTGCTGGTTTCAGCATGGTATCGAAAGAAGTCAGGAGAATGAAGGGGTTCATGCAGAGATTCCAGAAAATTTTAGTTTCTATCAGCAGAGCCAATGTCAAGATGAAGAATGTCAA
This sequence comes from Thysanoteuthis rhombus, assembly GCA_963457665.1. Classification (NCBI taxonomy): domain Eukaryota; kingdom Metazoa; phylum Mollusca; class Cephalopoda; order Oegopsida; family Thysanoteuthidae; genus Thysanoteuthis; species Thysanoteuthis major. Next base: position 5,591,146 of record OY735203.1, on the reverse strand, counting down.
GTCAGAGGGAGAAGAGAATAAGAGAAAGAAATGCCCTGGCAATAAAAACTAGATGTGAGGATTATTGGCCGAGGGATTTTGAGAGGCTGAGTGATAAGCACAAATAGCCGAGGTTTCCCAACTAAAAAGCAAAACAAGCTCGGTACACTCAAGTCAGGAAGGCCTAAATGGGGGGGTTCTGTAGACAGGATACAGAAACAGGCGGGGAAGAGAGGATTTTGGCAAAAAGAGGGATACATACAACAGCAGACTCTGTTTAGACTTATTTGAGATCAGATCTAGAGAAATCTGATTCCAGCCAGTACCTTGAAGATATAATCAAGGACAACTTGCCCACACTGAATCCTCAGCTTCTCTCCAGAATGGCTACCACATGTCAATGAGGATTCTTTCAAGGTAGAAGTATCAACAGTGGATGCTCCAGTCATTGGAAACACAATCGTAGATTCAATGCAGCTAGCTCTACAACCAAATCAGACTGATGGAGAAAACCACACAAGTGATCCATTGCTTTGGCCAACCACAGCAGTCAGCTTCCAAATTCATCACTGGCTACTTTTCAAAGGCATTTCTGAACCTCTTCTCTGATGTACAAATACCCAGGATGTAAGAGTGCCCAGACCATACTGAGAATTTTTTGCTCAAAGCCTACCTCTAACCCCCATGGCAGTCAATCAAGCATTTGCTATGTATAATTCTTTTCCCTTCGATAACAGCAACATGCTTTGTCACCATGAGGTTGTCAACCACAGAAACGTCTTTACCAGACGCTCAGCAGATAGACTAACAACAGCTGAGATGAAAGATCTTGTTGAAGCAGGCTAATCAATAAATTGGTCCACTTTCGTTTTCTTATTCACCTGACAAGAGATGACCTTTTTCACACTCTTCCAGACGTTTTCAGCAGGTGACCACCACTGATATGATCTGCATAATCTCTTGCCTGGCTCAGAGGCATACCTTGGAAAATGCGCAGTAACCTGGGAAGTTTACAACAGCCTCCCAGCCGAAGAGAAAGAAGGCTGCAACTTGGAGACAGAGGAATTTTTTCAATCATCCATATCATCCCATTGAGAATTTTAGGGAGATTGACAAGATTTCATTTCTGTGAAGAACCCATTGTCACTCAATTAAAGCAATACCTTGATTAGTATAGGTTTTGATATAGCACAGTTAGGGTATTGCTGAACAAATAAATGTTACTAAGCTGAAAAAAAACAAAAAACAAACAAACAAGAAAGCAAACAAAAAAACAAATAAAAAACAAAATTGTAATAAAACCATTGAATTGTGCAGTTCTGAACAGTACGGAAAATTTTGGAACAAATCAATCTCCATAAACAAGGAATACCTTGAGTTCTTTTGTCAAATTTTTGATAATTTATCATACTTATGGGAAAATATAGGAATTTTCTGTGTTTTGGATTCAGATCATCTTCAGAATTTGGAGTATAAAGTAACTAAACATTGTAACATTTTTTTTTTTTTAACATCCCCATTGATTCTTTGTAGGAGTTCGATGTAAATTCATGCTAATTTGTCCTTTTAGTTTTTGTCCATCAGCATTCATGCTTGTTTTGAAAAAAATACCAACTTTTTAGCAATCCAACAAAAGGCAAGTATTGTTGACTTAATACTTTCTATTGACTGACTAACCAGACTTTTTTTTATATCTTCCATTGCTATTAAATCTTTCACTGTATCAACCAATTATCATAAAGTTCTTTTCCTTCTTTCATAATTATTTCTATCATTTTGGATTATGGCTATTTAAAAATATATATATTAATGCATAAAAATCATTATCATTTGATCGTTGCCAACTGAATCCAAATTTCAGCATGTCCCAACCTAAACTGGTGAATGCATTTAAATTCGGTATCGGTTACGTGAATTTTAGCTTGTCTGGGAAAAAAAAAAAAAAAAAAATCGTTCATCACATTGTTCTGGATTTCATTCAATGAATTTTATTTTAAAATTATATTCTCAACGAAATTGAAAATTCGCAGGTATATTCTCTCTCTCTCTCTCTCTATATATATATATATAGAGGGAGAGAGAGAGAGAGAGTCTGAAAAGCTTTAAACATTAAACAAATTGAAAAGAACTTTTTCAAATTGTTTTTGTGCTACTTCTGTCACTTATTTCCCAATATCCGTTAATGTAATCCATGTAAACTTCTTCAGCGTTTTTCATGTTTTTACACAGACTTGGTACATTGTATAAATTTTCTCTTGTTAGGATCATCAGTTGTTTACCGTGTAACCATTTAGGGGATTATATATATATATATATATATATATATATATATATATATATATATATATATATACATACATACATACATACATACATAATTATATAATCTGAGTTTATTTATAAACCGTATAGAAAAAAGTGTTTTTCTAAATCTCTCAAACAATTCATGTTTACATAAATAAAACTGTAACTGGAGGAAAAAGTTTGCTCCATATTAAACCATAATTCTATCTAAGCACCTCATAAACAAATTACAATTCTATTTTTACAACATAAATATAGACATGAATGGGAATTTTTCATCATACGTAATCCAAGTTTATTTCTAAATCACAAAAAATAATACATGCACAAAATTTTGCTTAAACCCTGATAAAAAATACATGTTCATATAAACAGAACAGGAGAAAGAGGTTTTATTTCACAACATTAAATTCAAATTATAGAGTAGTTATATTTATATAAGCATATGTGAATATAATGAGGTGTACCAAAGCAAGAAACCTGACCTGTTTTTCAATACTCTCTAAACAGGGCTATGGCAAAACAACTGATGCATTTCATCATCATCATAGTCTCTTAACATCCTTTGGACATAGACTAATCTCAGGATTTACCACACTTCTCTATCCTTGGTGTGGCAGAGCCAATTCTTTCTGAAGTTTGTTTCTCCATCTTGTATTCTGTCTTTGAGTTTTTTTGTGGATTCTATGATGTCTTGGATTACCATTTTCTACATGATATACTGTGCCGTCTTTTGATCTCTCAATGTAATTCTTTCTTGCGCATGTTGTATGCTTTTCAATCTGTGGGTCAGTCTCTTGGTTAGGATCCATGTTATAGTTCCATGAGTGACTATTGATCCTCTTGTTTTTGAAGGTTGAGCTTCCTCTACTGAGAGCTTGCCATCCTAGAGAGATTCTTTGCTTGATTTTTTCCACTTTTAAGGGTTTCATGGGGATTCGTTGTCCAAGGTAGATGTAGTGGTCTACTTTCTCGAGTTTTGTGTTTTTGATTTTGATCATTGTGTTCTTATTCCTGACGTGATTGTTGCACATAATCTTTGTTTTGCTGAAATTCATGTTTTGGCCAACGTTTTTGCTTTCTTCATAATAAAGAATAAAGATACAAACATAACTCGATGCACAAAGATCCTAAAATTGAATATGTTCCAATTAGAAATGACTTGCATGGCAAATGGTTCTGAATACTTTTGTACAACATAAGATTTGACTGATAAAGTTTCCTTTTTGAAAAATGGAAAGTTTGTGAACGGAAATCTTCGGATGATTTTTTCATGGCATCCTTAGATGGCCAATTCACATATACGAAATAACCCACCTGTTGTTGGGCCAACCCCACCCTTTAAACCAGGGTCTGTATCCTATGGTCTACTGATAGAGGTAGGGACCAAAGGTTGTAGGTTTGACAGGAGTGTCCTTCTCATGGCTATCTGCCATCATTTTATGGTAATATTCCAACAGTAAGTCAGCAACTTTAAGCACTGATCATAGGATATTAAGGCTGTCTGAAACTTTAAAGAAAGATCCCAGACATTCTAACAGATGTGCGCTGGCTAGAGACGTCTGCAACCTCCTCAGATCCATCAGTGTAGCAGCCTGGAGCCTATGTTAGAGTTACATCACTGGGAGAAAAAAGTGGGTGACAACTTATTGAGTTTTAACTTAGTATAAGTCCAGACTTTTTCTCCCTGCCAACCTTTTTTGAGCCTCCTCTCTCTTGTAACACCTTTTTATTCTTACTAGATAGTCTTGCAATTAGATATTGTGGGATTTTTAGTACACCCATCCCTTACTTCTCTAAAATTTCCTTTTTACTTTTACTGATGACACTTGAGAACTAAATATTCTATGAGTAGTTGCAATCTGTTGAAACAATGTTTATATTAAAATCAGACTGTAAAAGATTCATGAGTTAGTTGCAGAAAAAATGTCAACAAATTTTAAAGAAAAAAGGTACGAAAAGTAATAATGATTATAAGAAAAAGATATGTGTATAGTTTATGTACATTGTTGCTATTTATATAAATGGAGTACTTAATTATTGTCTTGATTAAAAATATTTCCAGTAAGCAAGAAGAAAGAATGAAAAAAAATGAATGCTTTCGAATTGTGGACAGAATATCCACAAATAGTATTCATGCTTGCATACATAAATGGAAGTGGCGTAAATGGATCCGTAAATAAACACAAATATACATACATATATATATATACATGTGAATATCTATGTTTTTTTTTAAATATTCTGTGATGATCCTATTCATAGTTGACTATTTGAATATAAGATTCCTGGTTTGTGGGTCATACACTGACAGTCATTAATTATACTTCTTTCTAAGAGAATGGAAATAGTTGCTTATCCTACGTTTGGCATGAACTAAAAAAAAAAGGCAGAGGTTTATGGATGAAAATTTTGCTGTACACTCAGGGTAAATATGAAAATTTCTCCCCCTCTCCAGTATCATGCATTCTCACCCAAGGCAAAGGGAGTTTGAAAATTGGAGCCTTATAGCCAATAAAAGATAATGGTGCAGTAAAATCATTTCATGTAACCCCAACTTAATGTCCCCATACATAACCACAAAGCAGTCAGAGGGTGCATATCTCTGCCAACAAAATCGTGAGGGGAAGTAATTGGGCATGGATCCACCCAAAAATTTCATTTACATCCCTTGTGCATGTCTGAAGATATTGTGTAGACTGACATTAAACTTTGGTAATACATGATAAGGACAGGACTACAATTTAGGGGAGGTAATTGGGTACAGATCCACCTGCAAATGAAATCACTTTTTCTGTAGTCTATTGTCCATCACCCCACAAAATGTCAAGGAAATTCAGTGAGAACTCTTGGAGATATGAGTATATATATATATAAATGTATGAAAAAAACAAAACTGTAGAAATATCTCTTAAAATATTTTAAATAATGCCATTAATTTTGTCAATCATAAGTCATGAATTGTGTCAAAATACAAATCCCCAAATTGGTTAGATGATTGAAAATATTCTCTCATGGTATACATATGTTACTGGTAGAATATACAGGGGATTGATTAGACCTCATCTCGTATACCATTCTCAGTACTTAGGTATAAGAACTAATTCGATATTAAAACTGGAGAGTGTACAATGTGAAGTAACCGAACTAATAAATGGAATGAAGAAATGTGGTTATAAAAACAAATTAAAGTCCTTGGAATTAACAACTCCGCTAGAGAAAAGAATGAAGGTGGATTAAATTGAGACATTAAAAAAAAAATTTGAAATATGGAACACCATTCTTAAATATCTCTTCCCCAATCTGGAAATCTATTGACAAATTTCAAATTTCTACTAAACAGAATTTATTTTCATATAGACCAATATACTTTTGCAATAAGTTGCCATGTCATCTTAAAAATAGCAATTGTGCTCAGAGTTTTGAAAATGATTTAGATAAGTTTAGAAATTATGGAAAGAGCATGAACTTACAATAACATTTTTGGGATCTCTCTGATAAGATTTTCAAGTAAGTCTGATCTGTGAATTGAGTTGAATTGTAGATGTTTGTATTTATGTACATTGAATATATTTTTATGAATTTCATATTTGTTTTGAAGTTGATTTATAAATATTATGTGTAGTTGGAGATGCCCAGAGGCATAAAAAAAAGAATGAATAAAGTAGGTTAGCATTGTAGATATTGCTTATTTAGTCAGGAGTCTTGCTACAATAATGCAGAACAGGTTTCTACTTAATCTCCATGATTTTAGATACAACTAACAGACAGAGCATACTTCATGGTATAGTTCTGTCATGCCTAGGGAATTATAAGTTCAAAACCATATATGTTTACAGATGATCTAAATTTGTTTGGCATAGGAATATTATATATATATATATATATATATATATATATATATATATATATATATATATATATATATATAGGAAGCTTTACAGCTTTGAACACTGGACATAAGGAATTTTTTCAAATTTTTTTTTAGTCACCTCAGTCACTTTTTCCCCCCCAATATCTGTCAATGCAATTTATATAAGTTTCTTCAGTGTTTTTTCCCTGTTTTATATATACAATTATTATGATGCAACATATAAATTTTCTCTTGTTGGGATCATCAGTTATTTACTATGTAACGGTCTCAGGGATTTTAAAAACAGAACAGTTATATTAACATGGCACCCCAGCAGTGCTGATTATATATATATATATATATATATATATTTACAACGGATAGTCTATAGCCACACTGAAGAGTTGTAATACAACAAAACAGCTGTCCGTGGATGACGCAATAATTATATATATATATATATATATATATGTCTGGTTATTGGATGGATAAGTTATAATCATCATAATGATGAAAATATTCTAAAGACACATGAGGAAGCGCAGATTGGGTGAATAGATATCTATTCCCATATATTTTGTAGGTAATGGACCCAACACCATCAGAGATGGAAAAAATTAGTGGAAAGCCTCTCAGAGCTAGAGTTATCTGTGTTGTGGGTGGGAGGCTGTGTTTAAGGTTTTCCGTGGTTGGCTGGATTTTGTTAGGATGAGTTGTATGTATCCAGACTGCATACCAGTTACATGTGTATTATCATGTGGTTGCACACTATTTATAAGGCTGCATGTTGCATGGATGTATTGCTATATGATGGTTTTTATCTGTGCTAGGCTTTCCGACATATTTACATAATCATACATGTGCTTTACATTCCAACATATATATATATGGCTAAAACTAATTTCCCCAAGACACACACAAATTCCCCTCACACAGAGAAACAAAAAAAAAGGAAACAACTCTAAGCACAACCTTACATACATGTCTATCCCCCCATAGATAACATAATGCCAGAGATACGAACCTTATCTGAAAAAAAATCTAGCCATCCCCCAACCTAACCAAGTCAAACACAGTTCAAACCCACCCAGTCACAACATAGATAACTCCAGCTCTGAGAGGCTCTCCCCTTCATTTTTCCTGTTTTGCATACATATATCTATATTCTTAGTTGACCAATTATCATGCAAAAGTCAGGATCCATAATTTTCAACTGCGTTATAAGTGAGTCACATCTTACAAAAGTTTCCATTTTTACAAACATTGATCAAGATTCCCACCTGCTCAACTTCTTTTGAACCAACCCTTGTAGTTCATTCAGAAAACAATAGGGGTGGGTGTAAGGTGAGGTTAGTCCAGCTGAAAGACCAAGATAAATATAAATCTTTTTTTTTAAAATCGTGGTAGCTCACTCACCAGAACATTACATTTTGATACATATGTAGTGAGTGTCTAGAGTTGACAATACATTAGTAATCTTTCAAGTGATCAATGAAAGGAGAAGAGGTGGCAAATTTTGTTTTTTGACTATAGAAATATTTTTGTCAAATTTATTTCCTTTTTCCTTTAGTTAGTGTAAGCTTTCTCATTAAGGGTTTTATATTTTTCTGTATTTTTGCAATAAGTTATTTTGAGAGCCAGATTCAACATTTCAAAAATTGAGGTCCATGCTAAAACCATGTTCTACGATATAACGGATTGACAGTGTACAATAAAAGTTTATAATTCATTATTTCCTTGTTCTCTTTTTCTTTCCAAATTTCTTTTATTTTCATCAATTGTATATCCTTTCTTTTACTCTTGATTACTTTTTGTCTTCCTTCTCATCAATTTCTCTCTCACAACCTCTTTTCTTTTGATTCATCTATTATCTGTTTTTATCTTCCCTTTCCCTTTCTTTATAATCCACATGGTCTCTTTCTTTTTTTTCCTCTTCTTTTCTCTTAATTGTCCTCATAGTCTTTCTCTCTTTTTCTCCTTCTTGACTCAGTCTTTTTGTCCTGTTACTTCCTTCAACCTGCACACATAAAGCAAATCCATTCAGCTCTGTCTATATTTTAGATTTCAAACCACCAGTCAGCATTAGGTTGTCCCTTTACCATCAGTGCCAGACAATTTAAACCACTGAATAGCAGCAATGCAAAGCATGTTTTCTTATTCACAGCTTAGATCGTCTTTAAAAGTGGCTAAAATCGGCTAAATTCTTCATATCTTATACATTTTTGAATGTTATATACATATATACTCATTTAAAGCCCAAATTTAAAAAAATATACGCTAAAACTCTTGAGCAAATTAGGAAAAATTCAACATTTGTTTTAATAAAACTCACAAGATTCAATCGGTTATCGTAAATTTGAATTGGCTGAATTTGGAAGAAAACAGCCAGATCCAACCGGAAAATGGCTAATGTGACCTTTTGCTTTGTAGGATCATGTCCCGTATGGAGACTCAACTCATAAATTTTCTCATATGATGCTCATCAAAAATAATTGACCCACAAAACTCTGTGGATAAACCGGGCTAATTTAACCCAAATGTATAAACAAGAGAGATACAGATTGATGATAATCAAAACCTAAAGTGTAACTACAGCATTAAAACTTACTTTAGAAACTTTGAAAAGAACAATTTATACAACTGGCAACCTATGAAACGATAATGTCCGAAAGGCTTTCTATAACAGAAAACATCGCCTACGAAAAAAACACAGCTTGATGGAATAAACTAAAACTAACCAAAGAAAATGGTATCAATATTGTTATAACGTCAAGAAAGTTGAAACACAAAGACAACCTCTGAGTGACAGATAAAAGAGTGTATTGGCAAGCCGAAGGTTTTTCCGCCTCAAGTTGGCCAATGGATCAAGTAAACTCTAGTTTGAATATTTGACAGCAAAGATGCATGGAGCATTTGAATCCTCACATTGTTTGTTGGTCTTTACTTACATTTATTTCTAATTTTCTTTTATTTCTCCTTTTGCGCTCGTGGCAAGCAAGTACACAATATCAACTCCAATTTCAGAGTGCATTCTCAGCTTTCCATGCTGTTTTCAACTCAGACTACAGACACCAAGAATGAAGAACTCCAGCCAAAGGCAAAGGTTCGTCTTTCTTGCTTAGCAGGATAACAGAGAATGTTCAATAATAACAATGTGGCTGCGTCAGTTGACTGGGATTTGGATAATGATTTTATACTGCTGTGAATGTACGGCTGATTAGAACAGGAAAATAGATGCAGCTGTCATCTCTTTGATTGTTCATACAAACACATGATTGTTCCTTTCTTTCCTCGTTTCCTAGATTTTGACTTATTGAGTGAGGAAGGAAGGGTAGAAAAAGGAAATACTTAAAGAAGGAACGAATGAGCAAGGAAAAAGAGAAGACGAATGTAAGGAAGGAAAAGAAAAAGTCATGAAAATTGAAAAAAGTAAGGGAGAAAAATGAAAGGAAGGAAAGTGGAAAAAAAAGACTGGATGAAGTAAGAGTAAAAAATTGAAAAAGAATCAGATGGAGAAAGAACAAGCTTCTTTCATTTCCTTACAATATAAGATGATATTTTTCATATAAACTTGACTAGAATATGAAAAGTAAGAGAAATTGTGGTTTACTTAATAGGTCTGCTCTTAGAGAAATATTCTTCTTTCTGATAATCTCTAATCTTCTTCCAGACTAGGGACTATCTATTCAGTGAACAAATATAAAAAAATTAAAAAGGAATTTGTTTGGGAAACTTATCTAATATTTTTCCTCTAGAAAAGTAAAATGGACAACCACCCAAGGACCAATGAAACTGTGCTCTCTGTGATTGTTCCTAAGAACAGACAAATATCGTTCCAAGCATTGTTCAGACTATTGAACACTCTCTTCCTGCTGCTTTTTTTGTTATCATTTCAGTTGATCTATTCTTGGGTCTTCTCTAGGTGTACAACCCGTATGGAAAGAAAGGAAGTAGATAATACAGTTTAGAAGTCAAATAACTCTTGGGGCGATAATCACTCAACTCAAAATTATTGAAGGTAAAAGATATATCTCTCACTGTCCAAATTCCCTTTTGATAAAATGTCTATATACAAGCATCCTTTTTTATATATATATATATATATATTGTCGATTGGACAAGATAGAGTAAATATATAAACATTAGAGAAATGGGCTGCTCCATTTATACTGTGTTGGCCAATCGATATATTCACTGAGTAAAAATGGGGTATTGTTTCAGAAACATTTCCAAGAAAAAATTATGCCTTTATTATTATTCTGCCAGATTGAATATACATTTCAGTATATATGAATATATATATATAGGGTGATGCAGTTATTAGCTGAATTCTAATCAATGTGATTAATATAGAATCTTTGGGTTAGGTGCATTGACAAGGTAAGAGATGTAGAAAAATAGATATTGCTGAGTGTGCTTTTATTCATTGTTAGGCTACAGAAATTGATTTACCAACAAGCACACACTTGTATGTATATATATGTATATATATATATATATATATATATATATATATATAGTCTGCTCATTTTTTATATCTCACCCATCATTAAAAATCAAATCAAGAATGAAATACGTGTCAGAATTTCTTTATTGGTTTTTGTAATCTTCACTTCATTGCATTTGACAGTCAAATTTAGAAAGGTATTTTTATCTACGAGGTTTGATCAGTTCATAAACTAACAAGAGTTTATAAGTTCAATTTTCATCTGAAATTTTCACTATGTAATGTTTGATCCAAGATAAAGCATCAGGTCTTTGAAGAGACGAAACCCCAATGGATAATGATGGCCACGGACAAAGTCTCAGTTTCCTTTGCATGCTTAAGATTTCTGATTTTGAAAGTCTCAAGTCTGATCAAAACCAGGACTATATACCAACAAATTGTTCTACATACTCTTCATCCATACTGGGAATTGAACCCAGGACCTCCTGCACACAATGCAAACTTGCTAACCATTACACAATCCAAGCAGACAATGTCTGATTTGTGCATTTAATATTCAACATTGAATTACATGCGTTGACAAGGAAGGAGATAATGTGGAATTCCCCACCCCCATCATTAAGCTACAGACTTGTGTTCAAAAAAAACATTTTTTTTTAGATCATTAAGTCACAGATTTGTTTGTGTTCCTCCATATTTAATCATATTTATTTTCTTTTTGTTTCTCTCTTTAAGAAAAATGTCATGAATTTATGAATGCAAAATTACTTCAATCCCCCTGAGGCTTTTCTTAATTATGTACCAGAGAATTCATGCCTTCCACTATCTGTATTCATCGGCTTTCATTTGGCTGATCTCTACATGAATAATTTCATGAGAACGAACAAAACAGGATTTTTTCTTTTACTATGAAAATCATCAAGAAGTGGAACTCTTCATCATATTTTGTAATTAGTGTTGATACCTTTTTTAAGGCCAAAATCTTATGCTGGAATTATTACTGGATAATTTCAGATTAAAGATCTATGTTTTAAAGATAATTTCTGATTAAAGATCTATGTTTTAAAGATAATTTCAGATTAAAGATCTATGTTTTAAAGATAATTTCAGATTAAAGATCTATGTTTTAAAGATAATTTCAGATTAAAGATCTATGTTTTAAAGATAATTTCAGATTAAAGATCTATGTTTTAAAGATAATTTCAGATTAAAGATCTATTTTTCTTAGATGATTTTGGATAAAGGATCTATTGTTCAAAGATCATTTTTCAGATAATTAGTTCTGCTTCACATGTGGGCTATGGTGATTTAATCATGCAAGATACCGATATCTATTATATTCTCTGGTCAACTCTTTTTAATACAGACAAGTTATGATTTATAAACTGGTTATTAATCAATTGGGAAAATATCAACCACTGTTTCAGTGGAGTTTTTGCAGTTTCTTCCCATTCTTTAAAGCTTATATAGTTCACTTCTCCAAAGCCGTTGATAATCGATAATAAATGTTTGTCTTATCAATGTCATCTGGGGTTTTATTAGAATGCGACTAAATTTTTTAAAAGGTGAAGAGTTCATTGTTATGGATAGAAAAACGAACAGAAAAGGTCACTTTTTTTCAGATGGATAGATATCAAAGGAGTTATAAAACAGGTTTGGTTAGTCACTCAATATAAAGTGTCATGCAACCGATGTCTTTTGGAAGCATGCCATGTTAGGGGATGATCAATGAATTATTTTCTTCTGTCACCTTTTTTGGACTGTGATCCCTAAAAAGTCTTAATTTTCAAAAAGCGTACGGACACGAACTAAGGAATAATTTTAGCATAAATGTACATTGCAAACTGAGCTCCTATCCACAAAAAAATCTACTCGGGAGGTGGGGGTTAAAAAGTAAAACAAAAATTTCCTTTCTTGACATAACGAAGAGTGAATGTCTAAATTTTCAGCCCCCTAGCTCTATTGGTGCAGCCTGTATGCATGCTTCACGCATAGCCTCCCTCTGCTACAGAAGGAGACAAACTGAGCGTACACCAAGGATTAGTCTATAATCGAAGCTGAAGCACCAGCTGTCACTGGTCAGCCCAATGCTCACAGTGACAAACACCGCTGCAGCTTTTGCAGTCTGGTCTGCATCTTGTCCTTTTAGCGCTGTCTCTACCCTATTCTGTCTGCACTCTCTCCTCTCATTTGGATACTTGTGTCTGATGCTGTGAGCAACGACATTGACGCAATCCCATCCAGGGCACTAACCTGGACAAGTTGAACTGAGATGTATTTTCGATACTTTAGCAGAAGGTTCCCTTCCGAACAGATTTGAATAAATGCAATAAACCTGGATTTTTTAATGAAAATTAATAGATCTTCAGGACTGCACTCCAAAAGTCATTGATGAAATTCCCTGAGAAATGAGAGTATTTTCAAGATCTAAGTTAATTTTTTCGTTAAAAACAAATCCTTTTATGGTTGTTTTCTGGAAAACAAGATCAAAAAAGATAGGCTCTGTGAATCATTCCTGCTTTGCAACAAGAACTGCAAGTTCAACGATACATTCAACATCCTTTAGAGGAAGAAGAGCAAATAGTCTCCCTTTGAGTCAATTGATTCTTATACTTGTGAAATATTGCAATATGGAAATAATCTGCAAGTATGAATCTCAATAAAAATCGGAAATGGCTATTTTAAGTGTTTTCGTCAAATTTTGGCTTTTTTTAAATGTGAATCCAATACATTATTTTGACATCTTTAGCAGCGAAATGATTGAAACAGATTTCCTTTCATGACACACTTCTTCCTCCCAATTTCTGTTGTTTGACATGATTGTGACAGACTGACCAACCAACCAACCAAAATGCATCTTATAGAGACGTGTACTCACATGTAAAAACAATAAGCAGCTAAAGTTGCTCACATCACAAAAAATCAGTATCTTCAAGATAGAAAGTAGGAAATGTTTTTAGCAAGTGGAACTTTTCTTTGAACTCATTACAAACTGTTAATCATTGACTACAGTGATAATTGACTACAGTGATAATTAACAGGAGTGTTAGCTCAAGTGGGGCATGCAAACTCAGTCCCAGTTTCACTTTCAATCTCCTGCAGGGGGTTATCTCCCTTGTCAATCTTTTTTACTATCTGCCTTCACTATTTTGTTACATGTAATAACTCTGATAAAGATAGAATCTTGTGATCTTTGCATATTGCATGCTTGATTCTAATGGGTAGAGATTTTAATCAAAAATGGCTTCCATACAAACATGCCTACAGAGGAACAATGTTTTGATATATATACTTGCTATTTGCTTCAACTTGATTGTTCCTTTTTTTTCATTTTCCATTTTGCTTCCGTTTTCCTTTTAAATTTCATCTCAGTTTCCACCCAGTATTATTTACTCTGACTTGATACGATTTCAATTCAATTACAAGAAAGGAAGTAAACATTCCAGACTTCAGATACAAATTTATGATTATCATCATATCATTGTTGTTATTATTTTCGAATTTAATATTTGATATTTTCATTTTTATTGTATAATTTGTCGTGTGACCTTTTTCATTGTAATTAAAAGCCATCAACCAAAACTGCCATGAAAGCAGTCAAAATGAGTTTCAGCAGTTTTCTAGTTGGTTTGGCTGGCAGGCTATATATGTATCATGTGTACAGGCTGCACTGATTGAGCAATGGGGCTGAAAATTGGAACATTTACTCCTTATGTCTACAAAAAAATGCCATTTTTGTTTGTTTGAAAATCTCCCTCCCAAGTATGATTTTTGTGGGAGGTTCAACTTGCCATGTAAGCTTTTGCTAAATTGATCCTCTGTTTGTGTCTTTCATGATTAAAAAAAGAAAAAAGTAACTTATTCATTGATCACCCCCAACGTGGCATGCCAGGGAAAAGACATTGGTTACATAACAGTTTCTATTCATTGACTAACTACACCTGTCATTAACATTTTCTAATTTAATGTTACTTTTAATTCTATTGTATTATTTGTCGCATTACTGTTTTTACTGCAATCTATATTATAATTTACCTATTTTTGATATTTTCATTATGATGCAGTGGAGGTGATTGACGAAAATTCCTGGATCTGCTCAGAAATGAAATGACTTCCATTCAACAAATTTTCATTGAGAACTTTAGGGATACTATATATATATGATGCGGGGAAGTGACTCAGGAAAAATCCTGGATTTGCCTCGAGATTTGAACACTGATTCCTTAGTCCATCGCCCACCCTTGCACAAAACTGGAAAAATTTCAAAATGTGGTTTTGAAACTAAATTGAAAAATCTTATGGTAGATCTTTGAACTAATGGCAGCAGATTCAAAACATGCCAGACCATGGAAGTTGTCCGACTTCTGGATTATAGAGGCACAACCTGTAGTGGAAGAAAAGTGCAGCTACTTTGCCTTGGAGGCAGGAACTCTTTCCTACTTTGTCTTGTTCATTTTTCAGATTTTTTTCCTGATATACAACAGCTTTTTTTTTTTTTTTACTTATGATATCCTTTCCTTTTCTCTGATTTCTTTATTACCTTGTTTTCCTTTTTCTCTTTCCTGTGTTTTTGTGAGATTTTCCCAATTTACCTAAAAGACCGTTGGCTCTCAAACTGAGAACGATGCGACGCCGCACAAGAAAGAATCATGATTAGCATCAAATGGAGATATCAGAAGACAGCACGGTATAATAAAGAAAAAATAGGTGTCAGAGATATCATAGAATCTATTAAGAAGCTCAAATGGCAATGGGCAGGCCACATTGCAAGAATGTCAGACATCTGTTGGACATCGGGATTTATGGTGTCTGTTTCCAGAAATCTTATGTAAAGTTGTAACCGGCAGAAAATGAGGTGTGACGACTTGGACACATTCTAGGGATATTGGTGCTGTAATACCTATGATTGAGAGGTCTGTCAGATCTTGGGGATAGACCATATCCAGCAACAGTCATTAAAAGGCAGATGATCATAGGTTTTTCGAAAGTCTTTCTGTAAGGGGGTCAAAGGGCTTGATTTGGCCAAAATTTTCCAGTGTCACCCGAGTTACACTGTTTTACCCAAAATTCAACAATTTGCCCAAATTTGGGGGGCATTTGCCCCCTGCCCCCTACCCCTTGGCTGATACTCCTATGCTGCAGATGATTTTTTCTCCATCTCAATTTATGAAATTCCTTTTTTTCATTTTTGCCTCGATTAACTTGTTTTAAAATGATTTTTTCTCAGTTTTCTCTCAGGACTTAATTTCCGCTATCTCATAATCAATCCTTTTCCATTTGGGCAGAAGCGTAACTGAAGGGAGGGGAGGGCTCCCTATGGAGGTATATCACCCCTCCCCAAAAGCTTTATAAACCCCCAACTGCTTTTCTACTGAATAATCTCATTAAATGGTGGAAGTTGCCCCTCAAGGTGTCAAACCCCCGGGCTCCTAAATCTCTCCCATCTCTAGGTACGAGTTTGCCCCCAGGATAACCATTGTTTGTTTCTTCTCTTTCATTTCTTTCTTGAACCTTCCATCGTCTCTTTGTCTTCTCTTCCTTCTCATTCGTTTGTTCCTTTTCCACCATTTCCAGTATTTATTTTGTTTCCTATTTAGAAATATTTCTTCTTTCTCTCAATGTTTGCACACATTGTCATTTGTTCTCAAGTAGTTTAAACAAAAAAATACCTTTTGAGTGAATGTAAATATGGAAATAAGTGCCTTGACATTTCACCTCATTATATACACTGGCTGTATATTTCAAAATGTATGAATTTACATTTCCCATTTAGTCCTGCAGGACTTTGGGCTATACACATACAGGCCCTGCTGACCTGAAATGATTTAGAAACCCCACAGATGTTTGCAGAGCCAAGCTGCTGTTGCCATATATATATATATATATATATATATATATATATATACACACTCACATAACACACACCACTGATGATGGGAAGAATCCCGAAACATGTATGGACTATTGACTTATAAGGATTAATAAACCTTACCACCGAACACTTCACTCCCTAGTCTGTCTCACTCTCTATAGTACAGATTATATATATATATATATATATATATATATATATATATATATGAATATGAATATGAATAATGATAATACCCTGTATAAAATGACAAGCTACGTGTATGACATGAGCTACATATTAAAATCATAGTTGAAAAGGAAGTGATTTTTGATCAACTCTGCTGGGATGCCATGTTTATATAAGTGTTTTCTTTTAAAAATCCCCGAAACAGTTACATGGTAAACAAATGATGATCCCAACAAGAGAGAATTTACACATTGTACCATAATAACATTCACAAACGACATTATTCTTGATCTAAAGATCTAAACTTTGAATATTGTTATTCTGGACCCAAAGATAAAGATTTATTATATACATATATAGACAAAGACTGCATCTTCTACATTACATATATCGATGACATTTTTTTTACATACACAGGAGACAAAACAGAATTAGAGAAATTCTATGCTCACATAAACTCCACATGATTCGATTAAATTTGATTATGTGACATGTACTGGCTCCATAGCTATCCTAGACACTCGCATATACACAGATAGAAATAGAAACCTCCAACTCATAACTACCCTCACTCAAAATTGGCCCACCCCAAACACCAGGAGAAAAAAAAAAAAAACTAGCTTTCACAAGCACTTAAAATTAGGAGAATTTACTCCACAGATAATGAACTGAACAGACACATTTACAACTTACTACAAGATATCACTAAACAAGGATATTCACAACAAGATACAAAAAAAAAAAAAGAAAAAAGGCCACTATAATACCCAGAGAAGAAACCCTTACACTCCTCAACAAAAATAAACCAAATTATATACCATTTATAACCACCTTTAACAAAACACTCCCACCCTTGGCACATATTATCAACAAGAGATGGAATATACTCACACTCAAAACAGAACTTGAAGAAATATTCATAGACCCATGTATCATCTACCACAGACACCAAAACATCAAAGATATGATTAGCAGCAACACTATTATAAACAGTAAAGTCTCACATAACAACATCCCTAGAACAACTGGATTCCTCCAACCATGCAACAAAAGAAATAGTCCATGCTGCAACCACCTCGAGTACACAAATACCTTGAGCTCTACCACTAACAAGACTTTCTACTTGTAATTGTTGTCGCAAAAATATCATATACCTCCTAGAGTGCAATAGATACAAATTACAATACACAGGCAAGTCTGAGTGACAATTCAACATCAAACTTAATAACTTCACAGAAATGAATCACCCGACCATCCCAATCGACTCCCCATAGAACTACACTTCTGTACCCCCTGGACATAATTTTGCCTCAGACATCAGATTGACAATCATTGAAAAAATACACCAACAGACATAACAAAAATTCTAGAAAGACATGCAGATGTGTGGATTAACAAACTCTCTTCCATAATGGACTTGACACTAAATCTAACAACCTTAGCCACACAGATCTCTAACATCATAATCCTCCCACTAATAACAACCTCACATTCACATTCTACTTGCCTTCATGTGTCTCCAATATTGGGAACTTCACAGTAACACAGACCCCCCACTATCACCACCTATAAAAACCTGTGTATGGTATTTCATTTGTACTATTCAGAGCCATCAAACTTTCCATAACCAGTAAGGATACTACATATGAAGTTCCTTGACCTCATTACCCCACCATCTGTACTATCCTCAACCTACCCACACAATCTAATACTAAACAACTACCCTACAATACTGACTTCTTATTGCCTCTCCAAGACCTACACGCGCACCACACGCTACTGAAGATGGAAAAACTTCCTGAAACATGTACAGCATACTACTTAATTCATTAATGGATTGATTAATGAATTAGCAAAGTCCCCATATACTCTTACTCCTGAGTCTATCTCATTCTCTATTGTTCTCTCTATCTCTCACACACACATATATATACATACATACATACATATATATATATATCTGATGTTAGATTTATTTTCTACAAAAACCTTTTAACCACTGAAAGGTACACACACACCTACCACATGCTACTGAAGATATGAATAAGCCTTACCCCAACATGTATAGTACACCAATTAATTCATTTATGAATTAATTGATTAATAAACAAAGTTTCCATACACTTTTACTCCTGAGTCTGTCTCATTCCCTATTATGTATATACATATATATATATATATATATATATATATATATATATGTATATATATATATATACACATGTATATATATATATATACACACACACACAATGTATTGATCAGTTAAAAATACGATGGCTTTTTTTATTCATTACTGTGTTAATATCTGAGCAATACACTGTATTATTATTCTCTGATCCTTTCTATGCTACATAGCTACTTATACATGTAATCTAGCCACTTTTTATCAAATCTAAATGGCCATTCAAAATTTTTCCTCAAGTTTTCAAGGATTGCCTGCATACATGTATAATAAAAATATCCAACAACAGGAGTATATCTGCTAAACAATTAATAATCTTATCTTTCCATTTTGTCACTTGTTTAATTTGTATGTATATTGTAAAATATAACACAAAAATTTGAAGAAAAGTTATCTTGCATAATGTCATATGTTGAGGTTCCATGAGTGGCTATTGTGAATTAAACAGTTTGTTTGAGTCCCAAAAACAGCCTCCAAGAAGTAAAGATGAAAACACGCAAAAACAAAAGTCAGACAAAGATTTGAGTTGCAAATTGGAGGGTTCAAATCAGACAGAAACACAGAGGCGTTTAAAGGAGAATTCCAAAAACAAAATTCCCCCATATACTTCCTCTGGGGTGGGAATGCTGAATGAAATGGACCCTAACTCCATTGCTAGAACTTTTATGGCTCCCCTACTGTCTCATTAGCCTCAGTCGCTTACTTTAACCCCGCTACCAGCCAGGAGCTCAGGGGAGATTCAACTGTTCCAGTGTCTCTGTTCCAACTGCAACTATACAGTTAAAATTATCTGCTGCTCCGGTTGTTAACATGGCAGCTTCATTTAAAGTGTCAAACAATGATAAGAGATAACTACTTCTAAGCTGTATGCTGATTGGCCAAGTGGGTCAAAACCTGCCCTAAGGGAGACTGCAATTGGCTGATGGACCTCACAACAAATATCTGCTAAAACTAATGGACCCATTGGTTTATTGAGTGAATGTGTTTCGTTATATGTCTATGGTGAATTTGATTGGAAATTTGGATACACAAGTTAATGAAAATGTATTTATTTCCGCAACATGCTTTGAGAGACTGGTTTCTCTTGTTGTCAAACAAACAAAATTTATAAATAATAGTGTCTGGAGAGGAGGTGGGTGGGGAGATGATTTGTGATTATTATTACTATTATTAAGACATATCTTGCATTGATGAAAAAAGAGAAAGGTGTTCATGTCAAAGTTCAAATCATCTGTGAATGGAGAGTATTTCGCATGAGTATATATGTAATTTAATTTAGATAAAGTGTTACTGAGGAACATTGTATGTGTGTATGCAGCAAATGTAAGTGGATGATGTTGTAGGAAGGTTGTTGAAGTGCATCTACATTGCTATTTGCTGAGTGAATGTGTGTGCATGTAATCAAAGAAGAGTGTAGGTTACTGTAGTATATTTTTTTTAATTCAAATTTCCAACAGGTTTTGGTTTCATATTTTGATTTTTGTACTAAATTGTAGAAAATGTGTTTGCTTTGGCATTCTGCTGTATGAATAAGCGTGTGGGTAATCCAAGATTTTAGAAATGTTCAGATGTGATATGAAGGTGGGACGATTATACATTTTTTCATTTTGGACTCACTTGTGTCTATAGGATGGTATGTATATTTGTTGTTGTGCGTGGTAAGATTATTTTGTATTATTATTCTTGCAATGGGTTAAGATATATTGCAGAAACCGGAATGTTGTTTTATAGAATCGTTTGTCATAAAAGGTGCTGCTTCTATGATATGACATATTGCTTTTTGATGAGCATTTTATAATCCTGCTTTTTTGGAGATCAAAAGTGTGATCCATTTACTAACTCTTTTTTACTAAGGCGTTTTTATGGTCATCTTTTATCAGATCGCGCCTGTGTTCATATTTTCTCTGCTCGATGTTCTCTCCAGATTTTCCCAATATAAATTTTAGGGCAATTTTTCTCACAGTAAGTTGTACACGCACACCTTGGGTGTTGAGTTGTTTAATTACGTCACCTATGTCATTGATGCTTTTTGATGTTTTTGTTATGGTGTGTAGGTTTAGCCGTGTAAGATATTTTCCACATAATGTTATCGAGCATGTGGGAAGGATGATGTATCTATCTTGTGATTATTTAGTATGGAGGTGACTTTTTTAGTGATGGATTTTTTAGGTGTTTTGTATGAATGATTGTGAGTATTTGAAGTTTTTGAACGTTTATCCTATATATCTTTCTTCCTTCTCCTGGAAGGATTGGCTGCATATTCTTTGGGCTCTCAAGTAAAAACCTATGATTATTATTTTGTGGGTGGATTTGTGGTATATGCTTTGTTTGTTTCTGTTCCGTTTCTTACGTGAAATCTATTTTAGGTTCTTCTTTGTGGAACGTATCAATTAAGTTGGGTAGATATATATTGTTTGGATGAATTAAGAAGGAATCATTAATGTATCTGAGAAAGTGGCTTTTTTTGGTAGGATGTATTGGAAGGGGGCAGATTCCAAGAAGTCTAGGAGAAGGCACGCTTGTACTCCACTGACCAATGAGCTCATAGGTAGCCATGTTTTGTTTTTTTAAACTCTTTTTTTTAATTTGAAATATCATTAGTTTGTATATAGTATGCATAGACGGAGAGAGAGAAGAGTACAAGCAAAATCAAGACTTATACATCTATAAATATTTTTCAACTCATTATCTTTTATATTTTATGTGAACAGATGCTTACACTAATACAAATTCATGAACATATGCAAATATGTATATTGCACGCATGCACGCACATATATATAAATATATATATATAAAAATGTAAAAGTATAATGCACTTCGTATTTCAGTAACAGAAATACATATTGACTAGATAATCCATATTATTAAGAAATAAGATACAATTTATGCCGAGATTTATAGATAATAATGTATATAATTAGCTACAAATCGTATAATTTAAAAAAGAAAAAACTATCATGGAAAAATATGTATTTCATTTACTTGACTTCTATTCTGAAATTATTTTGGGATTATGATAATGTTGCAGATGATTCCATCTTGCTTCTATTTTGGAGGCACGTGTTCCTATTATAAACCATTTTTAGATCAGTAATCAAATATCAAAGTGTAGAAGCAATGTCTATTAAAATTAATTGACTTAATTTCATCTGCCCAGATTAATGAGATATTCAAGTCATTTTTTTCAATAAATTTTATGTTCAATTTATTCCTGCTTTAATTCTTCACTCATATTATGCGAAGTAATCAAGACATGAAATATCTCAGCGGATGACAGAGCAGAGCCAGGATCAGAGAAAAATATTACCGTTCATTTGAGTGTACACATACAATATGCACACATGTACAATCATCTGCTCACATAGTGTATAGTTATGTAGAAGCATAGACATATGTTCAAACACATGCAGGTTGTGCCATGTATTTGGGAGCACAACTTTAGCGGGCCTTAAATAGACGACAATTCAAGGTAATTTTACTTGGCATGCACTAAATTTAATTTTTTTTTTTTTAGCTTTCAAATGCCTAACGAGAAATATGGATTTGAAAAAAATATAACTCATTAGAAACAATTTTACCTTGTTGCTAAGATAACTCACTATTAACTATAAAGGACAGTCTTCTGACTCCTTATATATATATATATATATATATATATATATGCACACAATGTTGTATCAATAAGTGAGCATCCTGATGTAGTTATTTCCTGAATTTTCATCAGAGATTTTTTACTACATAAAGTTTGAGCTATGCGACTAATATCAACAACTGAATTGAGTGCTTTAAACAGGGAGGAGATTATGTTAGAAAAATGAAAATTTGCTGTGCAGAATAAATGCATTTTTCTTCATTAGGCTGCAGATTTATTGATGTATCTATGTAAAGATATTTATGTAACTGTGTGTATAGTACAAATATACACAGAACCATAAAAATTGCAAACATCTTTATTCCTAAATTTGCATGTCTCTCTATATAAATGTATTATAACAGTTCCTCATCTCTCTCAGTCCAATTACATCTATCCAGTTATCTATCTATCCATTTGGCTATTTAAATTGAAGCAAATATCCATACTCCACATAAATGAATCATCTTAGCCCACACACATACCAGAATTGATTATCTAAAACATTTACCTGTAATCATTTTCATAAAATAGATCTTTTTCATTTTAGAACAATCTGTGCATTGTTAGTCTAAAATGACAGCAGAGATCCAAAAAGCACTTGAAAAGAAAAAAGTTTTTAGATGATGCTTAGAGGTGTATACACACAAATTTTCATAGACCACCGAACAGAGAAGTATCTGTATTGCCCACTTGGCAGTTTGGTTGGACAGGCCAATGGTGGAGCTATAGTGATTTGATACACTGACTCATAGACATTGCTAATGTATATATTACTAAATTTGTTTGTTGTGGGGTTGTGAGGCGAACCAACAAAATTTTGAAGATGACTATTGGAGCATGAAGAGAAAAGCAGGTGTTACATCACAAAAGTTCTTATTGTCACATGGGAATGTTTCTATGCATTTTGACAGGTGCCAGCCATCTTTTCCAGAGAAAATTGTATGCTGCTTACATGTTTGAGATTTAGGAAAGAATTGGGTCATGTCAGTCTCTGTATAAATTTATAACAACCACTCAGTCTATTGATATCTATCAATTTTAGTCCATTTTAAGTAAATGTCTCGCACTTGACTATAACTATCAAAGGTACATAACAGGTCTGGTTAGTCACTCTGTAGAATCATGATCAACATCTTTCGACAGCATGCTTTATTAGGAGCGCTCGAATGAGGAACTGGAAAAAGTGGGGGTGATCAATCGATGAGGTACATCTCTTACCTTATTTGGCACAGTGATTACTAAATAAATTTTCAAAAAACAAGCGTGAACTCTGCCACACAATAACCAGGCATGAACTTACTTTGCAAATTGAACCCTCAATCAAAAATCAATAGGTAGGGGGGTGGGGGAAAGAGAAAAAAAAATTTTTTCTGCTCCTAATGAGGAGTAAATGTTTACTTTTTCAGCCCTCTAACTCCATTGGTAAAGCCTGCACTTGTGAAACATACATCGTCAACCATCCAGCCAGACTTACTTGAAAATTGAAGAAACCTATGTTGACTGTTTTGCTGGACAGTTTCTGGTACTAGTAACAGCTACCTCAAGTCTCTGACGTTGAGCTAAGAAGGTTTGTTTCTCTCAGTTTTTAAGCTGGTCTAGATGGCTGGTTTCTTATGTGTAGGCTACCCCTAAAGAAGTTAGAAGGCTGAAAAATTGAACATAATGTCTAGAAAAAAAAAGTTTTCTTTTGTTTTCTAAATTATCACCCCCAAGTAGGCTTCTAGTTTGGTCGATTCAATTTGCAATGTTGAATCTGTATTAATTTGATCCTGTTTTTTGAAAATTATGACTTTTTTTTTTAGGGATCACCGTCTATAAAGGGTGATAGAGGTAACTTACTCACTGATCACCCCTCTTGCCAGTTTTTTAATTAATCAAACCAATACAGCATGTTGCCAAAAGATATTGGCTGCATGACCTTTCAAAGAGAAGAGGGAAACACGAAAACATATATTCACGCACCATTTACATACGTAGATAACCATAGATGCATATGAGTATGTGCTGCAGACATACATTTATTCACGTACAACCAATATTGTAAATTACTGTATCAAGATGTATGGCAACGCAAGGCTCAAGATCAAAGTAAATCTCTGTCCGCTGTTGCAATTTCTTGAGCCCTGTCATTGACTGATATTTGCACATCTGAAAAACAAGCAGATAAGTTGCATAGGTTCAATTATCATGGTTATTCGAGTCACTTTGCTTTTGAAACCCTCCACTTAGGAGATCAGTGAAGCGTTTTATGATCTGGAATAAAAGACAGATGGAATGATGATGCCATGAAGGACGAATAATTTCCCAGAATGCTTTTCATGCTCAAAGATTCCAGCTACAAATAATGACAGGATTTTTTCTCTAAATGGCATCAAAAAAAAAAAAAAAAAAAAAAAAAAAGGTCAAGCCCACACATAAAAAGAGAGAATATTCTTCTGCTCAATTATGTAAATATCTGTGCATTTTATCTTGCTTATCAATGACCTGATTCCTAACAACTGCCTTCTGTCTCTGCAAAAGCCTATTGTTGTGTTATTCCACTCAAATATCATTATTATACCATGGCGGTGTGTGTCCTTGTTATATTGGCATATATAGACATGTTCAGCTCTATTCATAAGTTTATGTGCATCCTCCAAAAAGATGCATTTCAAATATTTTGGCAGAAATAATGAATCAATTTCACTAGAGAATTGACTTCATTTATCAATTCCACCATAATGAAGATTATCCCTGTAATATGTAGCAAAAATAAGCATTAAAATACATTTAAATCAAACTTATAGAAATACAAAAAACAAATTTCACACACCCTTGGAAGTGATACTTTGTGTTTCTATCTTTAGCAAATATTAGAGCTTCCAGTTTTTAGGATAAGTTGCTATTCAATTTTTGATATTCTCTTTTATTCCTCATAGGAATATTGTTCCTTTTCTTGGAGATTTGTTTATTTTCTCACACGTACAACCCTATTCAATATCCCCCACAGAGATTCTATAATGTTGAGAACTTTTAATACTTTGATTTTTAATTCTTTTAACAATTTTGAGTAATCTTTTTTTTTAATTCAGGCACATAAGAGGGTTTTATTCATCTATCAGGTCTATTTATCGATCGTGCTTACATATCAGATTACACAATCTACTCACACATACACAAAGTATTTATTCAATACATACACATGCATCATTGCAAGAATATACACAGAAGTGTGTTGGCACTTAGATACTAACAAACATCACCTCACATACTCACCTATTGTCTTCATTAATTAAGATATCTGGCCACAAATTTTCCAGGCACATAGATATCAAACTCTTAAATGGCTAAATTGCTACCTAAAAGTCTAGAAATCTCGTACATAAGAAATTGATACCTCCCAAAAGATCTACCTCTTCTCAATCCCTGGCTTGGAAAAGAATATTAATACACATAATTGCACAAATATTCACAGATACTTTTTAATGTTTCCTCACACATCAAGACACACTTTTGCTAAAATTTACATTCTTCTGTGATTTGAACTCATGACCAACTGATTGCCGGGAGGCTATCTGACTGACCAAGTTAAATTGACAGGTCTTGGATATTCAACGAAAATTTATCGCACATATATAGACGGGCTTATTTCATTCTAATAAATATATTCATACAAAAAATATACTTTTAAAAGTTTTTATTCTTTACATATACAATGCTAATGTTGCTGTAATTATCTTCAGCCGGAGTAGAAGCTAGAGTGGAGATTAAACCTGTAACAGCCAGTTTCGTCTAAGTTATAGAATTGCAATCACGTCATGATGCCCAGAATTTGTGATTTGAAAATATCATTGACTCTTACTTTCTCCTTATACATCTTGGTGGAAATTCTTTCAATCATAGAATGAGAATCAGATATCATGAAAAATAATCTGAAAAGACAGGTTCTAGGAAGAAAAAAAAAAAGCTTCCTGTATTATGCCAACATTGTGGCACTTTCCTGCTTACACGTTTATCCAGGGATCAGTCTGATTGCAGGATATTGACAAGTTTACCGACCTGATGGTCTCCAAAATAAGACGTAGAGTAAACAAGCCGAGTGTTTTCAGACGGGCCATAATGCTTTCGGGCATCATCAATGCCAGCAGAATCAGTGCAGAGAATGTGCAGATGGAATGGGAGGAAATGGGAAAAGGTACGCTTAATTTTCTATTTGACCTTTTGGCTTGTACTTTTACTGAATAAGTTATCACACACACATATATATATATATATATATATATATATCAGTGGTGTATGGTGTTTTTGATCTTGGGTGTATTGACTGCTACGGATGCACAAAAATGAAAAAATATTCTAATGTCTGTAAAAAGCAACAAACAGTAAAAGCCTTTTTGGTACAATGTAGGGAAGGTGATCCCAATCGTGAAAATTAAAGATTAGACATTACTATTAGCAGATGATAGTCTCAAATCTAGTTTTTTTCCTTTTATCAATTTTCCTTTTTATCTACTATTTGTTAGCTGTTTGTAACATTCAGTGAGCAAGGGTGTGAAACTTTGTAATTTACAGTAAGGACCATCTTCCTTACATTGTACCCAGAAGGTTTTTACTGCCCATTGCTATGTACAGACTTGAATATTTTGGGGGTTTTGTGCATACACACCCGTGATACAAAGTACCAATGCCAGTAGTATGTATATATGTCAGTCTGTATGCATGGGAGTGGGTGTGATTATTTAGTAAAAGTACAATCCATAAAGTCAAACAGAAAATTAACCGTATCTCTTCCCTATTTCCTCAGGTACCCCTAAGATACAAAGCACCATTTGCCCCGATCAATATATATGTATGCGTGTGTATATATGCAGAGAGGTTGATTGATATATAAAGGACAATGGATATGGGTTGGATTCATTTTCTCAAAATTTAGGTTTGTCAATCTCTTTTCGAATGCTTTGATGGGAAACGCTGCTTCATTAATGTACAATGTTTTTAGTGAAATGGTTTTTATTTATATCCCAGTGAAAACGATGAAAGAAAAACATTTCATGATGAATTAACTTCTCGCAGTTCATTAAGAACTATCCTCTAACTTCCCCATTTCCAAGAATCTTAATATAAAATGCTGGACTCCTTTGTAACCAGAGAATTTCTGTTGCTTTTGTTGTTTCTAAAAGGTTTTGCAAAGAATTCTATCACAAAGTATAGCGTCAATGGTTTTTTTCATTCTGACATCATTAAAAACATTTTAAAGGATACAGTAACAGTTAATGGATTTAAGATTTAAACCTGAAAAAAAGGTTTTTCCTTAGTTTAATAAGTCCAACTCCATTTATCTTTCTCATGTTCTCTGTCTCCTGTCAGGTTAGTTAGTAAGTCATTGTTCATAGACCATTCCCATTTTTAAGTAGATACAATTTGTCATTTCCAATAATCAGTGAGCTAAATTGAGCTGATCTTTCCAGATGGCTCAATTCCTATGGTCTTAATTTGACTAGCAAATAAAGCTTTACTAGTCTTAGATACAGAACTTTTGATTATCTCTCACCTGTAAACAAGAGTTAACATTATGACCGGAACATTTAACACTGAGTTGAAAGTTCCAAGGCAGATGAGAATTATGTAGGGTAGGGGTAGCCAAACTGAGGCTCACCTGCCACTTACAGCTCTTTAACATGTGATATGTGATTCGTGGAAATATGTTGTCCGAGCTTCTTTTCTCATCATAGTTAATATCAAAAGGTAAATGAAAAAATTTCAAGCTTTATTATTATTTATCAGTTATAAAGTCCGACCATATTGGTTTAAAATGTAAGTTTTTTTTTCATGGTTGATAAAAATATTCAAGAATTTAAATGTTAGATTTGAGTGAGGCTTTGTGGCTCTCTATCTGAAGTTTATTGTGTGTGGCTCTTAGATCAAGCAAGTTTGGCCAACCGTAGTGTATGGAATATTTAAAAGATGGTGCGTGTGCGGGGTGGCATCTTCCATTGGCACTTTTTTCCACTATTCTTTTTCTATGATGTTTCCGATGAGAAACCCTGAAATTTTATCAAATATTTCCCTCAAATTGTCTTTATTTGTTCATCATATATCTTTGTTTGTTTTATTTCCCATACAAAAAGAATAAAATTCAGGGGTCCTCATAATAAAGATATTGTTCTTCAAGGTGATTTGTTTATCAATGTTTTCATCTCATCATAATTCACTGTAGAAAACCACACAGCATGACCCCAAAAGGAATCATGTCTGTATTAATATGACCCTGGAGCCATTTTTTTAACTAGTTAGCTTTTGAAAATTTCCCCTTCACCCCAAATTTTTTTTGGAGGGGGGTAAAATGTAAAATTATGCTAAAATTAACTAATAATTTGTGCCCAGCTGCAGCTTGTCAGAGTGTATGATTGAAAGCTGACATTTCGAAAAAAAGTAATCTCACTTTGGATTGAAATTAAGAGCTCAAAAGCAAAGGAAAACTTTTTCTCCTTTTCTACGAATCAAAAACCAGCAGTGACTTTTTTTTCCTTAGAAGTGGGTCAAAAGTGAGGGGGAATTTTTTGTTTAGTCTACAACATTTTAAAAATATTTTTCTTGACTTTTTCAATTTTGGATCTTTGATCCAAATTTTGTTAATCATGAAACTACATAAGGATATAAAAATGAATGTTTTTTTTGTAGTTTTTTCTTTAATGTACCGCATAATTTTTCGTCTCAGTGTGGATAGACATTCTGGAGTAGATCATCCTGATAATTTATCCTTATTATCAAGGATATCTTCAAAAATAATCAAAGAATTTCAATGGACTCTGGTGAAAGGATTGGCAATAAGTTTAAGAAGAAATTATCAAATCATGGGGTTGATCCATGCACAATTACCTCCCCTACACCATAGTAATATATCTACATCTCATAATTTTGCCATAAGTTTATGTCTGTTCAAAACAAATCTCAAAATATTCTCAATGAATTCCAAGGAAATCTTGTGGAAGGGTGGGCCATGGTTTACAGGAAAAGTAATTAAATCACAGAGCAGATCCATGCACAATTACTTTCCTTGATATTGGCAGAGCTGTGTGCTCTCTGAGTGCTTCCTAGTTCAGTTATGCAGGAATGATGAGAATAGGTTAAAACAAACAATGTTGAAGTGATGGCTTAATTCACAAAGGGCATGGTGTGAAAAAACTTTGAAATTTCATGATTAAAAATTTGCATTTCCAGATAGAATTTTGGCTACAGATTGATGTTTTATATTAATGTAGATTGCATACTTTTTATTGGTATGAAATTTTCCACTATTTGTGATTTGTTTTATTCCCAGAGTAGAGATCAAAGAGAGCAAGATGGAATCAAAATGCAAGCATAAATCTTTCAGGTGTTATTTTTTTATTTATTTTTTTTGATTAAAAGTGACTTTGAAGATGATAAATACATAAATAAAGCTTTAAGGTTCAAAAATTCATACCAGAGTGGTACTGAGAATATGGAAGTGTGAATGAAGTTCTGATTCAATAGAGAAGGATTTTTGCGGTTGTAGTTGTTTATGTGTGTGTGCAGGCCTCTGTCAAGGTTGACAATGAGTCTCAACATTTCACGGTTATTATTCCCTAGGACTGTAGTTATAGGAGAGTTCTTGAACCCAAAAGCTAGCTTTCTTCTCTGTGGTATGCTAAAGACAAGATATTTGGCTCAAGAGCACCGCAATGTTTCATACTATTTCCAAGGGTCAACTCCCAATCGCAAACAGCAAAGCACAGAGAAGATGGATGAAATGTGTGACCATGCATAAAAACATTTTTTCCATTTTGAATCAACTCCAGACCAACTCCTGGAACATCTCCCAATTCAGAGGCCACAAACATCTTTCATGTGGACGTAAGCCTCAAAAAGGATAGTCATCCTTCATCAAGCTGCACCAAAACAAAAAATATCTAGTGCCTTCCATCTCCATCAAGCCCTAAAAAGTTGAAAATGGTCCGGAACTTCACCTTACTAAGCAGCATCATATCTCCCAGTGACAGGCTGGGTAGAGAGCTAGACTTGCAGAAGCTGAAGAAGCCTTTTGTATATCATGCAAATGCGTCTGTGGTAACAGAAACCTCGGGAAAGATATAAAACAACAGTCTTTAAAGCTATTGTGCTGTCAACCATTCTTTATGTCACTGAATCTTAGGTAATAAACAAGCACCATCTACTATGCTTCTGTTAGATTTCCCACTGCACTATTAATGCGCACTGGAGTGATTTGCTTACTTACACTGAAATCAGCTATTCAGTCAGGGTGACAAGCATTGAGGCTATGCCACCGAAGACTGATCTATAGTGGGCATGCTATGTGACTAGAATAGAGAACCATCATTTCCCAAAGACCCTCCAGTTCAGAGTACTAATTTCTGGCCAGCAGAGGTAGGGCCTCACAGAAAAGATTCAAGAACCCCATAAAAAGGATCCTAATCTGTGGAATCAACTAGTGTTAGGCAAACGGAAGCGGCCGACAAGAGGAGAGAGGCAGCACAAGAAGGTTAAAGCTTCACCTAGCAGCTAGACCTTCTCCTGAAACTGTTATGGAAATGCCTGCCTATCCTACATAAGCCTTGCTAGCCACCTGAAGGCCTGCAACAGATGTGGAAAACCCTCTAGGATCTTTGTTCATAATGCCAAGCCCTGATGATTGGTACTAAATGAACTACTGCTCAATCTGCTGATTCAAATGCCTGCACCACTAACTCTGCAGTCTTCCATTATATCTCAGAGAGATCTGTGTTATTTATTGTGTCACAAGAAACAAAGTCACAATATACATTTCAAGTTTCAGTAGGAAATAAATAGCCAATTTCCATTTTTTCAACATCTAAATAGGAGTAACAATTTGTACACAAAGATGTTCCTCTGAAAAAAATATCCAAGAATTTTTGTATCTTGCAAAGTTTTTTGAGGAGAGAGAAAAAACTGTCAAGCTTGGCAGTCATTCAGTAAATCAGCCATCGTTTTTTTGTAAGGATTAATATTTTTTATCGATACTGAGCCTACTCTCATACACATCTCAAAAGTACAAAACCTTTTATGTTCACGAAGACACGCACACACTATATATATATTTATATATATATATATATATATATATATATATATATATGCTCATAGTTATCTAATAAGAAATATATATATATATATATATATATGTATATATATATATATATATATATATGCTCATAGTTATTTGATAAGAAATATATATATATATATATATGTATATATATATATATACACACACAAGCACTTGTAAAAGTATTTATACGTTTACATTTAAATACATATATTCACACACACTCTATACATGCAGCTTAGTGGGTAACTGTTCAAACTTTGGATACTACTTACACTAGTGTCAATGTACCGTTAAACAACTTATCCGCAAACAAGAAAAACTGCTGAATGAGATAAACAAACAAAAATTGCCGATCTAGTCAAACAACACATGTTTGCGAGAGAATTGCTGCCTAAATATACGTAATATATTTATACACATATATGTGTATTTGGAGTTGAAGTAGTTATTTGGGCCTTGGCATAACCAGTGTCTGTTTAGATCAATGGTAAGAGCAATGCTATGTTGAAGCAGCTACTCTATCAGTCATAGGTTCGATTCCAGCATCAGCTCAATTTTCTTCAATTGTTTATTCTATTTACGCTGTCTAGGCCAAATAAGACATTCACCATGTGAAAATGGGAGATCTTTTGTCTTACAGATATTCATATACGTAAGTTTATACTTATCATGGACAACAAATATGTCGGAAATAAACACACAATGATCAAAATTGAAAACAAGACTGTAGACCACTACATCTACCCAAGACCATGAATCTGCATGGAATTCTCAAAAATAAGAAAAATCAAGCAAAGAACCACTCTAGAATTTCAAGCTTATGGTAGAGCAGGCTCAACCTTCAAGAAGGAGAAAATCCAATTGGTTCTAAAACCAATGCTTCCTCCCAACAGGTAGGATAGGTGAACTATGGAGCTGAAACATGGAACTCAACCAAGAGACTGACCATAAAATTGAGAATCATGCTCAACCTTACACTGAGAGTTCACAAAATAGCACAGTATAGTAGTGATAAACAGGTGTCCAAGACATCATAGAATCCATTAGAAAATTCAAATGGCAATGGGCTGGTCATGTTGCAAGAATGGCAGACAACTGACGGACCTCACAACTCACGACATGGATCCTTGGAGGTCACGTGCGGAATCAAATCTGGTTGAATATGAGATGTGAGACAAACTGGACATGTCCAGAAAATATTGGCTCCGCGCTGCTTACGACAGAGAGATGTGGTGAATCCTGGGAAAAGTCTATGTCCAACAAAAGACTGAAGATGATTATAAATATATAAACATATATATCTATATAGATGCATTTGTAGATATACGTGTGTGTGTATATATATATATATATATATATAAAACTTGTAGAAATACAATGAGGAAATATCAGCCTGATTTTTGCACATATTTTAAAATTTTACCTAAAATAAGCTCGAAGGCCAATTTCAACAAAAATTCAGGGATATATTGATTTTTTGATGAATCTTCCTGTGAAAAGATATTTTTGTAAGAAAATCTCACGGATTTTCATTCCAGGTCTTCTTTCCCCAGTATTATGTTATATTTACTCAATGAAATGTCCTGCCATCTTCCAGCGTGTTATTTCCATCTGAAGATGATAACCACAGAGAAACTAAAGCTGATAGAGACATGCCAGAAAAATGAAATATTTCCTGTTTAGAAAGTTGTTCATTGTATTTTTTTTTTTTTCGTTCATTGGAGGTCAGGTGAATTAAATATGTGTGAATAGTTTATCTGAAAGATGGAGTGTATTTTGCAGGATGCCAAGTATTTTATTTAATCGAAATCTGCTCATAAGATCAAAAGTTATGAAAGTTTGAAGTTGTGATTTTTGTAATGAAATCTCATGTTTCCTCATGGTCCAAAAGAGAGAGATATGATGCACAAGGAAAATCCTTTTAACGCAAAATATGCCCATTTTCTGGAATGAAATTGGGGGGAAATTGGTAAATTACTATTGGGAATTCATATTTCATATTTCCGTAAGACCCATGCTTCCAAGGCAATCATTCTTATGGTTAATCAGTCGAATAGGTTTAGTTCGGCAAAACATATGTTTCAGGCTGAATAAGATTTAGGTTTTTTCTTCTTGTTTAGCCACAAATTCCGAATCTTGCTTCTAGCTTCAAATCTGACAATTTGACTATACAAAATGGTTAGTAGTTAAATTTAATGTTTTCCTTTTTTTTTTTCATAGAGGGCATTTACGTTAAACTTATTGACAGATCTTATTTTTTGATTTTTCTTTTAAATTGATAAATGATTGCAGCAACTTAATTGTTTTCAATTGAATTTTTTTGCAACATCACTCACTAGCTTATTGTTTTAAACTTTTAACTTATTTATTCTGATTATTCAAACAATGTCCTTCCCAAAGAGCAAAGCTTAAAAACCAAAGAGAATGGTAGAATTAGTTTGCATCTTATCAATTTCATCGGCGTTTTTATTAAATAGTGACTGACATAATTTGAGTGGAAGTGTTCATTATTTCAAAATGGTAGGTAGGTGATATTTTTGTCTGCAGAGTATGAACAAACTTTTTAACATATTACAGGGAAGAAGAAAAAAAGAAAAAAAGAACAAAAACAGAAAAGGTCACACTCTTAATTACATATACAATATGCATACATACATACATACATACATACATACATACATAAAAGTCTGGTTAGTTACTCAATAGAATCCGTCCCATAATACAGTGGGAAGGATTAAAGAAAAAAAACTCCAAAAAAACAGAAGTTTTTTCTAAACATTGGGAGTAAATTTTAAAAATTTCATCCTTCTAGCTCCAATGGTGTGATCTTTATGCATGGTACATACATACATACATGGCCAGCCAGAAATCTTGAGAAACCAATGTTGACAGTTTCTTGTATAATATATACTGGAGAGATACATTTGAATTGATCCAATCATTGTGTTTGAATCAACATTATAAATATGGGTCTGATGCAAAATATTTTTTATCACTGTTGAAAAATGGGTAAATTATGAAACAAGTGTACAGTGTGTATATATATATATATATATATATATATATATATATATATATATATATATATATATATATGATTTTGTATAATCATAATATTGCTCCATTTTGTTTCAAAAACCTATCTAATACATAGAGCACTTTTTTAGGTAAATATCCAATTATAAAAACTAAACCGCACTACTTTTATTCTTGGAATGAATTTAAAAAAAAAAACCCGAAGGAGTACTGTTGATAGATACTCACACTAATGGATAGATATATCTTCTAATGTACAGACTTGCGGATATATTGCTTGATTTATGCCTACACTAATGTGTTTGTAGGAGAGTCAATGTTTAACACATTTATAAAAACAAAGGCTTAAATGCATTGGTGTACACTAAAGTAAATATGTGTATTTTTCCTAATGTACAAATAGACAAAAATATTTTAAAACATTACACATAGATGAAAATCAGTATATATTTACCTCCATAGAGGACAAAGAAACTGAGAGATAAGATAGATAAGTAAAAGGGACAGAGATAGCATGAAGGAGACATAAATAATGGAGGCTAATGATAGATAGGTAAAAAGTAAAAGAACAAAATAAAATTTACTGTTTCCACTCTTACAAGAACAATTTTTCACAGTTGCACAACGGAGATTCTCATAAACTTTTGTCAGGCGAATATAAATAACATGAAAATAAATTGAGATTTTAGATTTTTTTTTTGAAAATCTTTGTTGCTATAGTTTTATTTCCAAATACTGCTGATCAGTTCTCTTTTTGATAGGTGCCTTAAAAAATTCTGCCTATGTGCTCCACGAATCAGACATGAATATTTGCTCTCAAGATTGAAAATAAAAACATCATGTATCCATGCTCTAACTAAATTTTTAGCAACTTGCTAGGTGGTATCAATGTCTACGGCTTTACACGTAATTATTGGCTGCAATGATCTGAAATTTTCAATCTATTTGATAGATATTCGCAACTGAATTAAGAGTGAAGATAAGCAATTACATTGTGTTCTGAAATATCTATTTTCTAAAATAAATGCTTGTTATATTATTAGGCTGTGGAGTTATCAATGCAAGGAAGGGAAATCATGATCTGTTCTTGGCTGAAAGTAGCACTGCTGTGATTTTTGTCCATGTAAAGACTTGAACCCG
Organism: Thysanoteuthis rhombus; assembly: GCA_963457665.1. Taxonomy (NCBI): domain Eukaryota; kingdom Metazoa; phylum Mollusca; class Cephalopoda; order Oegopsida; family Thysanoteuthidae; genus Thysanoteuthis; species Thysanoteuthis major. The sequence goes on along the minus strand of OY735203.1, from coordinate 5,555,437 downwards.
AGTACCAATAGTTTTGAGACAATATCTTGATTTGCTATTATTACATTTCTGCCACAGTGCTCTCGGCCTTTCCTCAAATGACTTCTATATCTGGTAATCATCAGGGAGCCTTAAGAGTATTGGGTCACAAATCCAAATCATCTCCTTTGATAATATTTTCTGACACTTGATGGCGCTGCAAACAGATAGACTCAGATGCAGACCACCAAAAAGAAATCACTTTTTTCCCAGCTGACCATCTCCGTGTAGAAAGTTAATAGATCGGCACAAGCCGAAAAGGCTAGATGCATTGGAGAACCATTTTCTTCAGAGCGACCAACCATCACCTGACAAGATGTAAATTTGTCATGATGACAATAAAAAAAAAGATACAATAATTGATTAAATGCCATGCGAGATAAAGAAATAAAACATCAGTTTTGTGTGCACATTTTTCTCTTTTGTCCAATCCTCAAATAAGATGCTTATTGTTCAATTTTCTGAAAATAAAAACTTTTGAATAAATATATTAGATGCTGATATGATTCTATTGGCTCTTCATTGTCTTAGTTCTGGTTACTCTGCAGTACAATATAATGCAGAAACCCATTTTACCCCAACTAATACTGTTCTATCTACTCCGTGTTTAAATTCAGATACAGGATTTCCAAGTTTAGGTATTTGTATATTTGAATAGCACTAACATTCATAAAAGACTGTCCTAACCCAACAAGGGCTTCAAGAATCCAAGATCTTTTTTATAAATAATGTTAGATAGTATACACATATTGCTTCCAAGTTTTATTCACATGGCAGTGGAAATATCATGTGAGCATGAATGGTATTTGGACCGGACAGATGGTCCTTATCATAAAATCAAGAAATCCAAAACTAAATGGGTCTAGTTAGTCACTGAATAGAAACTGTCACACAACCATCTTTTGACAGTGAGTCATGTTAGGGTGATCAATAAAACAATTGGAAAAAAGAGTGATCAATGAATAAATTACTTCTCTCGCCTCTTGTTGGGCAGTAATCACGAAAAAGTCTGAATTTTCAAAGAGCAAGTGGGCGCAAATTAAGGACCAATTTTACAGACACTTACATTGCAAATTAAACCACCTCTAAAAACCTATTTGTGAGGAAAATTCTTATTTACTGGATATGATAAGGAGTAAATGTTTAATTTTTCAGCCCTCAAGCTCCATTGACGCTGCCTGTATGCATGATGCATTCATAAATAGCCAGCCCACCAGATCTACTTGAAAACTGAGGAAACTTATTCTTACATTTTTAGCAGGCGGTTTCTATTAAGATCATCAGTTTGGAGACTGTGATCTTAAATGTTTAATAAGTGATGGATTCACTCAGTTCACTGAAGAATTTTGCTTGTATCTCAGCTAGTATGTGATGCCATTATCTGGCACAGTTTAAAATATTCAAAAGTTGAAAAGCATCCAAAGTTTTCCCTGATCTTGATAATGGCCAGATGTAAAGTTCAAAGTACTGGATGACAAATGTTTGGAAAACATTTGCTTTCACACAATCTATACATGCTTTGTCTTATAAATTATGAAGAAAGATCAAGAAAATAAAAAATCAACATGGCAGTCAATAATTGAACAACCCGTAGCGTCAAAATTTGAAGTCATGAAAAAAGTTCTATCCAAGAATAAATATAGTCAGAATGAAACCCATTTATGAAATCATTTGTGTTTTCCACAGGAAAATATATGAAATTGAATGAGAAACATCTAGATGCTGAGATATATTATGTATAAAAAATGCTCACCTTTGTCAAGTTAGTTTTATAGAGAAATTTTTGTCTCCAGTTGATCAATTTCACCTTAAAACTTCATTATGAGAACTGGAGGGTTAATCTGCATGCAGACTCTGCTGTCTATGGTCCTTCTGTTGAGGAAAAACCCTCCTAAAAATCTTTGTTTGTAATACCAAGTCATTCATTTATAAGTGATTTTATTTGCACTTTGCATATTAGTGCATATGATCAATGCATGTATACAAATTTTTCTTTTTATACAGAGATAAATATACACACTTTTTATATATATATATATATATATATATATATATATATATATATAAACTGCATAATGTTAGATGCCTGTAGATGATATATAATTATCTTTTGTAAGACATACATATAAATACAAAGACAGATGCAGTGTGTGTGTATATATATATATATATATATATATGCGTACATATATATGCGCATGTATAGAAAAGTTCATACATCTTAATATAAGCATTAGATCTTCCCAAACATACATCTTCCATAAGTTACATCAAGAGAGAAAGGTACGTATACACAACTAATTGACATATGAGTAGATTTAATCCCCTTTAGGGTCGCACGGAGAGCCAGAATGCAAAATGAAGGATTTCGCATCGTGGAAATAAATCCCTCAGCACAACTGGCCTAACATTATTATCGTATTTGAACCAGCTCCTACTGTGTTACCATGGAGACAATGAGATGAGCTCCCAGATCCAAGCCTTATCAACCCACGAGGCGGAAAAACCCAGAAGGTTAGGACAGTCACTCTCCAAAGATCAAATTATATAACAATGACTACAATACGTGGAATTCTTTTCTTTTTTTTTTTTTCTTGTTAGCATACTGCCATGTGTTCTGGCTTAAAAGCATTGCTACTATGACCACAGCTGCAAAAGCCACCACAACCATCTTCCCCACTTTTGACCTTTCCATCTATTAGCAGATGACATTTACAGGAAGGTAGGGGAGGAGGGGGGGAGCATGTGTCTTTCTGTTATGAGTGACTTTGGTTACAAGAGGAAGGATGACAGAGATTCAGATTTTTAGAAAATAATTATTCAGGTTTTTTTTTTTTCTCAGTTTTGGGGTCTTTTTTGTCAAAGATTTCATTAGGGTTCAATTTGTGCATCATTCATGGTAACCTCCCCTTGGATCGAGTTTTTTTTATTATGAAGCTTGCTTACCTCTATTTTTTTTTACATATATTTTAACGTGTGCCTGCACATCTCTATAAGTTGTGCGGTCAGTCTATCGGACAGTCCAAATTATGTTAAACAACAGAAATAGATGGAAGAGGTTTGATATCATTGAAAGGGATGACATCTATTCTGATCAATTTTTTTCTTTCAGCTGCTAATTATATAATAAAAGAATAACCAAGTCTTCATAGAAGCCAAAAATGGATATTTACGATTTCAATCGAAAATAATACTCGCACAATATTTCCATATCACAAAGTTTTGTAAGTATGAGAATCAATTGACTCAAAGAAAGACTACTTACTCTTCTTCCTCCCCCTCCTCCTGCTACCACTACTTTCACAGAGGGTAGACATATTGTTGAACTTATGGTTCTTGTTTTACAAGAGTATTCAGGTGCAACTCTCTCTTCCGGTCAATACAGCATAATTTAATTACCCAGACTTTTCAAATGAGAAGTCAATTTTGAACAAGAAGCCAAACAAATAAGATAGATTGATTTTTTTTAGATTTAACAAGTGATATGTCAAGAAAGATAGGATCTTAGGTTACAATTATCAACTTTGATTTCAAGTCTGATTGCTGACACTGTAGATGTACTCATTGTTCTAGAGCTTACAGACTAACTCAATCTAAGAGGAGGTTACAGTGAATTATATCCTAATTGAATCTTCATGAAATCTTCGACAAAAAAGACTGAAAAATCAAAAAGATAAAAAAAAAAGAATCAATAATTATTTATAAAATTCATACGGTACAAAAGGTATTAAGAGAAATATTCACAAATTTAGATACTGCCTTCAAAGAAAAAAAAATAGATCTTTTATGTGATAATAATTATAAATCATAAACATCTGGGACTCCAAGATGATTTTGTGTTGAAAACATAAATGTGTCTGATGAAAGATTTCTCCCCAAATCTCTTGTTCGTGGAGATAATATATCTCAGGAGAAATCTGTTTGTTCTAGGTCTTCTTTCTCCGTCAGGGAACTGGATTGTGATTCAAGACGATTAGTGGGAGTGGCATTACAGTTAATGGTGGGAGCAATCAGATGGGAAGAAGCCCCCAGGTTCAAATTCCAGATGAAGCTGTTTACACCCAGGTCTCACATTTAAGCCCATCCAATTTCTTGTCTTCTTCGATACATATTTGCTGTAATTATTAAACTAAATAGGTTTGTTTGTAGGGGAGTATTGTGGGGGAAAAAACCCTTCAAGGTAGGACCACACCTTACAGAGCATTCTTGTTGTTAGTTTTGTTCTGCTTTTACCAACCAACACATAGTGTTTCAAATTTTTTCTTTCTTATTTTTAACTTTATTTCAGCAACTATGAATCCTGTATCTTTTTAATTTTCTTCCTCCTTGTATGGGAATTTACTTTATATATACATACACACACACACACATATATATATAATTTAATTAGGTGACAATTTTTTTTCTGAGGACATTTTTCGGGAAAAAGTGTTTTATTTTTTGTTTACCCCCATCCTCAAAGAATTTTGTCGGACCATATACTAATAATAGGATAAAAAAAATCAGAAAGAATGTCCATTACGTGTATTTCATGAGGTGTCTCATGAAATATTTCATGAGGGGTCTCCTGAAATACATGTATTGAATATTGTTCCTGACTGTCTTACTATTGATGATTATTTCTTTTGGATTATATATTCATTTCTTAACGAGATAATTGTTTGCAATATCTAATCATATATGCGTGCAAACATATAAGCATGCACATATGTATATATATATATATATATATACATACACATCATGATCACTCTCGATGCTCGTCGTTGGACATCGACCTTCCCCGGGATTCGCCACACTTCTCTATTGTGGGCATTGCAAAGCCAGTACTTTCTGAATTTATCTAGTTTGTCTATCTTGCATTCTGCTGGCCTTGGTTGCGCATGTGATCTCTGGGATACATGTTGTGAGTCATGATATCCATCGGTTGTCTGCAATTCTTGCTCCATTGCTAGCCCATTGCCATTTTAGTTCCTTAATGGATCCAATGATGTCTTGGATTCCTATCTTCTCCTTGATATATTGTGCTGTGTTGTGGTCTCTCTATGTGAGATTGAGTATAATTGTTTCATGTGCACATTGCATGGTTCCCAATTTGTGGGTCTGTCTCTTGGTTGGGCTCCAGGTTTCAGCTTTATAGGTTACTATCAGAAGGACGCATTGGTTGTATACCCTTCTTTTTAGGGTTAATAAGATCTTGTTTGTGAAGGTTGAGTTTGCTCTGCAAAAAGCTTACCATTCTACAGTGATTCCTCATTTGTTTTCTTCTCCTTTTGAGGGTCTCATGGAGGTTCATCGTCCTAGGCAGATGCAGAGGTCGACCTTCTCCAGTTTATGCACGCACACAAACATTATGTCTGTTGAGAGTATTGTACATAGGGCAGTGGCATCTTGATCCTTGTCCTCTTAGTACCTTACACACTTATCCCAGCATCCCCTCCTTTCGGGCTTGCCATCAGCAGCCCTATCACATTCTCCTTAGTCCCATCCACAGTCTGGAATCACTTTAGGAAAAGCCAGAAGTCACAGGGAGCAAAATCTTGAGAGTTGGCATTTTTACTAGATATAATAATGAGTAAATGTTCAAATTTCCACCCTCAAATTCCATTGGTACAATCTGTACACATGATAGATACATAGCTAGCCAACCAGACCAGCTTAAAACCTGAGGAAAGCTATGTTAACAGTTTTGATTGACAGTTTCTAACACTTTGGAGAAAGCTAAGGTCACTTCTGGCCACATGTGAGTCTTGAAGACATACCATGTATATATATGTGCCATACTGATAACTCGAATTTCTTGGCATCTTCCTGGGTATTTATACACCCAAAGACTTTTATGTGTATATGTGCTTGGCTGTATGCTTTGTGTATGGACATATACGTTCTTTCTTCCATCGGCAATAGTTTTTTCTTTTATATACACCTTCCTTTACTTGTAATACATTCTCCTTATTATGAATGTACCAGATGTGTCATAGGTTTTTCTGTATGTGTATGCTTTATAATATGTGCCATAAGTCTTTCTTGTATTTGTATAGCATATTCTTGTAGGTGAGAGATTGCTCCATTTGGTGTGTATATACATATATGTGCTGTATTCAACAGGTCATATTTTTTCTTGTGTGTTTGTGACTGCATGTATGTTTGTATATATATATATGTGTGTGTGTGTGTGTATGCCTTCTTGTAAAGTTTTTTCTCATTTTTGTGTATGTATTTGTGTAAGAGCCTAACTAAATGTATCAGATGTCACACTCTTTTGAATGCATATACTTTCTGGTACGTGTTGTCATACTTTGTGTGTGTACGTGAGTGTGTTGTGTTTTCCGCTATGAGGTATATTTTTTGTGCATGCATGTGCACATGTGTATTCATAGATCTTTCCTGTAGGTGCAATAGTTTGTGTGTGTGTGTGTGTGTGTGTGTGAATAGTGCTTTCCTATATGCATAATTGCTTTTCTTTACGTGTGAGTGCAGTATTTTTTTCCCCTGTATATGCAAAAAGTTTTTCTTGTGTGTCTATATGAGTTCATAAATAAATAAATAAATTATTTCACTCTAATACATCCCTGCCAAAGAACATTTACTTTCCAGGCAACATTGAGCTTCCCTGTAAATAGCAAACAAATCTCGGACTTTTCTGGTTGACATTCTCAATGTTACTATATTAAAAATCTTGCCATATAAACTTTATTGATTTTTTTACTTTCCGAGCACTGTCTGACATTTTTCTCACTCTCTCTCTCCTGCCATTTTTCTTTGGGCAAAGAAAACGAAAAATCTAAGAAAATATAAAAAGGAGGAGGCAAATGAGGAGAAAAATCCTGAGACCAACTCTACTACTGAAATTATGGAATGCAGATATTAACTTTTAACTTTTCACAACAAAGACATATGTTTGCAAAATATTTCATGGGAATGTAGCAGTAAGTTAAGTCTGCAGACATCAGCGGCATCCAGATAAGAGTCTTTATGCTGATCATAAATCAGATTCATAAACTATCTTTTCTATGTCTTCTGAACTTTCTTACTGTTTTATTTTTATAACCTTTTTATTATTGTAATATACAGAAATATACTCAGTAATCATCAGTGTCAGATAAATGCAAACAACGCACTCAGCTATATCAGATACGAATTTGAACAACTCAACCAAGATAGTTTTGTTTTACAAGTCATTGGTCGTCTACATTTGGAATTTGCTCCAACCACATGGTTCTCCAGATATAAGTATGACATAGATGCTGTGGAATGAGTGTAACGCAGAATTTTAAAAACAATGAATCACCCAAATTTAACTTCTAAATTACTCCAACTGACTCCAAAAATTGAACCTTGGAAGTCTGAAGTACAGACAAACTCTTGCTAGTATTCTTGAGAAATTCTGCATCTCTGGACATCATATATTGAACAAATCCACCAATTGCACAGTATGCCCAAACAAGACCATACTACAACCAACTCTGAGACATTGCAAACTGTAAGTGTAGGAAATGAAAGGACAAAGGAGTTATTTTATAGTTGCCAGAATGACCATCCTTTGGAATAAACTCAGCTAAACGACCATGACATCTAAGAACGCAATCTCCTTCAAATGTAACTTTGAAAAGGTTATTGGTCAGGAAAAATTCAACTTTTCTTGAAGCAAAAAAAAATTTCATGCCAAATAAGATCTGCCAAGGGTCATAAATGGTACTCCAAGAGAAAGAGTACTAATTTAGCCAAGACTGTGATACTCGAATTGTCACTTGAAAACTAAGGAAAGTTTACTATGTCTCAATCTCACGCACCCAGCCTCAATTAGAAATATTCCACGTTTTTAAAAAGATTATGATAGCTAGATTACTGATGAGAAGTCAAAGCTTAAATTTATGTATTGGTAGAAATTAGTTGGTTTTGTAATTGAAATGAATAATGATAGAAATTTGAAATGAATAATGATAGAAATATCTGTACCTCACTTATGTAAATCACGGTAACCTGCACATGTACAAGAACTGATAAGCTGAACAAATTTCAAAAAAAAAAAAATTTTTTTTTAAATCAATCGATGTTTTATCAAAATTTATCTTAAAAAACCAAAAAAAACAGCACAAGATTTTGACATTGTCGGTCCAAAATGTCTATAGAGACCTCAAGAAGCACTTTTTTGTAAGAAAAAAACTTTTTTCATATTGTGCAGTACTCAGGTCTATTATCCAGGTTTTAGCCTCCAAAATGTGACTAGGAGCGCCGGGAGACACACTCACAGACAAACAAAGAGAAAAGAATCTGTAGCCACTTGGCTGGTTGGTCGGGTGAGCCATTAGTGGGGCTACTGTGATTCAATAATGGTTGAGCAACAAGACCCATGAAATTTTCACAGAGCTTCTTTACTATTTAAGAATAAAAATCAAAGTAATCCAATTTAAAAAAAAATTATATTAGGTGTGTTTAAAAGTTCCCAGTACTCTGTCTTGAAAACTAGAGACTGAATATTGCTGAAAATTTTTGCGCATACCAAATATTTATAGTTTTACAAAGTGGATAATCCATTTATGAATGTGCGGTATATATACCCCCATCGGTTAAATGAAGGGTTTGATTCGTTACTTCCCCCACACCTACCAGATGATACCTGACGAAGGCCGTAGAGAACAACGGCCAAAAATCAACCGAGATGAGGATAGTCCGAATAATATTAGAAATAATAACAGTCACACATATACATACTCACTCAGAGGTGTCTCACTGCACATATGCTGTAAAGCCCCCTTTTCTTGAGTTCCAAGTTACTTCGAAGCTGTGCAATCGGCTCGAGATATTAAAAAATGGTTGAATACTTTCCAGACAGACCTTGTACTTTATCGAATCTCAGACACATTAGAATGTGTCTTCGAGTTAGCCTTTATGATTCTGAAAGACACTCAGAAATCTAACGTATGATTAAACCAGTAATTACCACTTGTATGGCATTTATCCGCAGTTGATGTTTTTATTCTTTCTGAAAACTTTCAAGCAAAATTATAGCCATTAGCTTTTATGCACAGACAGTGAAATTCAATGCATGATAATCTTGTCATTATAAACAACTTGCATTTGCAATCTCCGAAAACTAATCCAAGTGAAAGAGGATATTTCTTTGCGGCAACAATATGTGTAGCTCAAAATAATTAAAACAATGATTACCATATTAGCAGCCTCTAGACACACTTATTTTCCAAACAAAAGTCTACATGTTAGATGCCATCCAATGCACTAATACTATGAATGAGATGCTGAAGATTCACGCTCTACAATAAGACACATAATGGAATGTACAAAAATTCTTCCGGTTCCCCCGAAATGTATCTGCCGATGAGGGGAATGGATTTTACAAGTAGACCAGCAAATATTATCAGTAGAATAATTGCCGAGAAATGAAGGGTTAGAAACATTGAAATCTCCAAATGACATGATAAAAAATACTTGTAAAATCTATGAAAATTCTCAAGAGAATTTTTGCAGTTCAAGAGGAGAATACGAAAACAAAAATTGTGAAACTCACCACAGTCGATTATTGAACAACTGTAGGATCACAATTTGGAGTCACTTGAAAATTCAATTGAAGAATAGATATGATCAAAATAAATTCCATCTATGGTGTTTTCCACCGCAAAACATCCAAGAGTAAAGAAACATGTAGATTCTGAGAATCTAGATGTTACAATTAAACCTTTGAAAATAAGATCCCCAAAAAGTTAAACAGTTTTTTTTTTTGTTTTTTTTTTTTTTTAAATCAAATAACACATTTTTGGGAAGCATCTAGTGGAGTAATGACGCCAATGCAATGTAGACAAAATCGTATGGCCACAAGCAATGAACAAACAAATTCATGAAACTCACAAGTATAAACAAAGGATAGAATTCTTCATCTTTGATAGCTAAGGTTTTTCAATTTCAATAATTCATAAAAATGTATATCATTTACACATTTAAATAGTAGCTAACCTATTGAAAAAAGATACTTTCATCTCAAATCTTAAGATCTCAAGAAACCAAAATTCTTCATAGAAAATATTCTTTTTTTTCTGTCTTGCCATTCTTCTCTTCTGGACCTTAATTTTTTTACAAAATTCTGACTGAACTAAGATAAGTGTAAAGTTTACTGTAGTTAACTTTTGGCAAGTTTATCTTGCATTTCATAAACATGTTTGGTGTTTTTTTTATTTACTTTGATTGAATCACATGGAGAAGATATTTTCCTCTCAAAAGAAATCCTCAACTGACCGACAAGGAGTAAAGTCACTTCTGGCAGCTGAGTATAATGCATACTATATGTATATCAGGTGGGAGGCAAAAATGACCATTTTTGCTCATAGATTATATCTAAGGATTAGCTGTGGTAACTGATTTAGCGGTGCACTTTACAGTTACAAGTGATCAGTTTTTGAGGCCAAGTTAAAGCCAGGATTACACTTGAATGATGTCTGGTTAGAAGGTATCCAACCATTTTGAAAATCTTAAGGACCAGTTGCACATTCTTGATGTAACTTTGCAACCAAACTGCTTGGGGTTACTCGGTCGGCAGTGAGTCACCATTGAGGGAACTTGTGCAGCGTGTGATCCCCACATTCATAATGACTGAGAGTGTCATTCCCTACATCTCCTAAAGTTTTTTTTTTCAAAATGTTTCATTACCCAGGTATGTCAGCCCCCACAATAGTCAAGATATGGCAACAGGCACTTCCCAAAGAGATTTTAAAACATGGACAAGATTAAGGAAAATGATGTGGCAGTTGACTGTAATCACAAAGGTGGACTTCACGAAGGTGATTATTTTGAACAGGACTTGGTAGGCCATTTTTCTTTGTTATTAATAAATGGCTGGATACTTTCCCAACTGAACTCTGGGAAGGCAAGCTGGTCTTCTCCTTTAGGAAGATTGATACAATGTAATCTTCCTATACCCCAATTTGGCTTCATGTCAGATTAAGCTAACTTTAACTAATATTCCAAGGAAAATTTTGAATTACTGCCACCCATGTATGCTTCTTTTTATCTTGTAAATTAAGCAATGTTGGTGAACAGGGAGCTTCCCCCTTCTTGGCACATGGTCAGTAGGGGCAGCTGTGTGCCTCCATGAAAAGAGGGAAGATATACTGAATCAGATATTTACATATATCTTTGAGTGTTCAATTTCAGGGAACTATTCTAGTTCTGTGGTCCAGCCTTTTGTAGTCTTCACTTCAAAATTGAAGTGTAGTATGTGTTTTCTCGTGTCAACAAAACATAGCAATAATTTCATGTTTTCAATTTCAAAACATTATTTAGTTATAAAACCTTTGTTGACCCTCAGTAGTCTGTGGCCACCAGGTTGGGAACCCCATCGAGCTCTTTTGCTATAACCTTGCAATTACTCAATAGAAATATTGGTTGTAAAATACCTTTTCTGAAAATCTGCCCCAGCACAGTCGTAAACTGGTTCTGGTGACACTGATGGTGATAAAATTAGGTTACAATAAAAAAAAATATACCAGCCGCTCCTGCTGGGTCATCATTTTCAAAAAGACCTGCCACATCACTTGTTTCGGGAGGGGTCATGTGCTCCATGGGCGACTACCCAAACACAGCATCAAGAAAACAACATAATACATTGGCATCTACAATTTCAGAATGCTCTTAACAGCAGGCATCTGAACAATCTTGAAAATGAAATCCAAAAAATCAAATGGGAAGTTGCAGAGAAGAACCAATCAAACTAAAGAGCAAACATCTTTGATGTAGTTGCAGAAAAGAGAAAGGATAACAAAGTGGAGCTTTCTTATTCATAAAAAACCCTAAGACAACATTGCAGGATCCAAAGCTATCTCATTTTGCATAGCCAGTCTCAACATATGACTCTCAAAAAGGTACACACAGAACATCATTACAACAAAAAAACCCAAAATATTCCAACATTATTATGGGAAACTTCAACACTCAGGTAGCACAAAGAAGTGAATGCTGTGTTGGCATGTTCAGATCCAAGGCACAGAATGAAAGAGTTGAAAAATTTCACAAGAGCAAATGGGTTCAAAATCATAACAACCTTGTTCAAAAAGAAACCCAATAGGAAATGGACTTGGACAAGCCCTAATTACAAAACCAAGAATGAAATCAACTACATTATGGCAGACAAAAGTGACACCATTAAAGATATCAAGGTCCTAAATCAAGTCAATGTAGGAAGCAACCTCAGAATGGTAAGATGTAAAATCTAAATGAAGATCAACGAAGAATGGAAGAAAATGTTACATACCAAAAAGCAAACACTACACGTACCAAAAGAACCCAACCGATCCTTCAAGCTTGAACTGAAAAACAGACAGACTTTCCACAAAACAGAAGAGAATGACATCTACATCAATGAGTTCAACAACAGAATAGAATCTCCTCAAATAGAAATCGTAAATATGTTCAAACCAAAGAGTAAACAAACCATCAGTGAAATCTCAGAAAAAAAAAAATCAAGAATTTTGTTGAAAAACGCAGAAATCTCAAACCAGTGATAACAAGATTGAAGCAACCAAACTAATTAAAACCATAAAAAAAGAATAGAGGGTTAAAAGAGACACAGCTGCAGTCATTGAGAGAAGTCTCAAAGAAAAAAAAAATACTCAAAAAAGCAGGTAGTCATCATTAGGAAAATAGCCATCTAATCAACTTATGCCTCAAATGAGGCTAAGTCTAAGAAGATTGGAACACCTCAATCATAATGCTGTTATATAAAAAAAGGAGCCAGAGAGATCTCAACAACTAGCCAATAAGCCTAACCAACTGCATCTACAAACTTTCGATCAATGTGATCACCAACAGAATCACCTGACCTCTAGATGAAAACCAACTGCAAAAACAAGCTGGCTTCAGAAGAAGCTACTTGACCATAGACCATCACCATTCAATAAATCAACTGAAAGGGAAAGCAACATTATATGAAATGCCACTCACTATAGCATTTGTTGACTTCAAGAAGGCCTTCAGCTCAGTGGTAATTTCCAAGGTTATTGATGCTATCATTCAACAAAGAGGGTATTGCAACATATCAACCAACAGACACAACAGTTCCTTCATCAGGCTACATAGACTTGGACCCCTTTCAGCATGAAAAAAAGGGTAAGATTAGATGATACCATTTCACTAAAACTCTTTATAGTCTGCCTTGAGATTATGTTCCAAAACCTAGACTGGGTTAATAAAGGAAGCAGAATAGATGGCAAATACCTAACCAACCTCAGACTTGCAGACATGGTTTTTTTTTTTGCTAAAAAACTTTGCAACCTCCAAATAATGCTAGACAAACTGATTGAAGCGAGCAAAAAAGTCGATTTCAAAAAAGCAAGCGTCACGTTGCGTACAAAGATTCAACAATCAAAATTGAAAACACAGAACTTGAAAAAATGGGCTGCTACATCTAGCTATGACAACCAATCTCTTTGAAATACTCAAAAAGAAGAAATCAAGCAAAGAATCTCTCTAGAATGGCAAGCTTCTGGTAGAACAAGCTCAACCCTCAAAAACCAAAGAATCCCACTCATGCTGAAAAGAAGGGTATCCAACCATGTATCTTCCTGATAGTCACCCAAGGAGCCAAACCATGGTATATAATCAAAATATTGACCATCAAACTAGGAACCATGCAAAGTGCACAAGAGGAAATTATGCTCAACATAACAGAAAGATTACAGGACAGCAAAATATGTTATAGAAAAAATAGGTGTCGGAATAATCATAGAATCCAATGGAAACTAGCCCATAGCTATTTGAGTTTATGCTGCGAGAACGGCAGACAACTGCTGGACATTACAATGTAGATCCCCAGAGATCACATGCAAAACCATGTGTGACAAAATATAAGATGGCTTGACAAGCTAGACTAGTTCAGAAAGTATTGGCTCTGCAACGCCCATCATAGAGAGATCTGGCAAACCTTGGGAAAGGTCTATGTGCAAACATGGATGCTAAAATGCTGCTGTTGCTGCTTATGAACATGCTATTGATTTTTACCTCTGAATTCATGATTTAGAAAAAAAGGCTCTGGTTAATCACTTAACAGAAACCACCTTGTCTTAAGCAGGATGCCATATTGGGATAATCCATTATTAAGTTACTTTTTTTGCCTCTTGTTTGGATGTGATCTCTAAAAATTTCAAATTTTCAGAAGATAAGCATAAGCATTGCCAGACACCATCTAAAAGGCCAATTTAGCATAAATTACATAGTAAATGCCCCCCCCCTCACTAAAAACATTTTCAAAGTGATTTTCAAAAAAGATTTCAAAATCTTATTGAGATGATTGAGTATGCAAGATTTCAAGTTTCTACTGTCAATAATGTTTAAACTGGTCTGTTGAAGGTAGCAGTGATTTCCAAATATCCATCATCTTGATTGAATTCCATACAAGTTGCTTAGTTTGACAAAGTACTGTTATTTTGCTACCAGTATAGGTGAACAATTTCTACCTCTATATCACTGGACAATTTTGAAAACTGGTCACTATATTAAGATGCAAACAACAAATTTATGGCTCAAAAACTAATTTTTTTTTCATCCAGCAGGAAAATATTTACATTCTATTAGAGGCATCACTGAGAGAGGTGGGGCGTGGGGCTAATAAAAAACACCCTGAGCCTCCAATTGGAGAAGGCCGAGAACTTGATAAATAGCAATTTAGCTTTTGCATTTCAACTGACTTTTTACAAGAACAAGGATATATTTGTCCATATATGAATTTCATAAAAAATAATTCAGACTTTGGGATTGCTCTTTACCAATTAAATGATAGTACATCACTATTTATTGCAAATTTTCCTTTTTGATCAAATTTTGGAGAGGGCACTCGAAATGCCAAGCCCCACAGGCTGCCAAATCTCAAGCGGTGTTCTATGGAAATATTCTATTTCATAAATCAAAATGTTACAGTAAAGTAATCAATACAAATCCTTCATTGAAGTGCCTGAATATTGGGTCTTTGTGTTGGACTAAGCTTTATGAATAACTGCAAGGTATTTAACCAAAGCTATTCAAATTATCAAAGTGGAGAGAGTATGATTATAAAAACACCACCAAACATGGAGAGGTTTATGAAGATCAACAGAAGTGTTATCTGAATTTAAAAAAAGAAAATCTTCAACTTGTACTTGAGGATTTGGAGATAGTGGATGCATTATTCCACTTTTTTTTTATTCTCCTTTATTTCTTTTTTTACTTGAATCATCGAACAACTGTTGCCACTAAAAGTTACAAAGGGTTCTACCCTTTTTTCATATTTGCATGTGCCTTCCACTGCTCCTGGCCATATCTACAGACTTGAAAATTGGTGAGACCACTTCTGAAAAAGAATTTTTTTTTTACTTTAATAGCATCTAGTTTTTTCCATTCTATTTTAGAAGTTTTCAAGTAGAAAATGCCAGAGATGTCATAAACAGAATTTCTTCTGATCATATTTATTCTTTGATGGAATTTTTCTGCATTACTTCAAATGTTGACGCTGCGGTTGTTCTATTAATGACCATGATTGCCAGTTTGTAATAAATCTGGCTTGCTAAGCTCATTTTCACCATTTACCATACATCTGAGAACAAATATCAGTGTCCTTCCCCAGCTTCTCATGATGTTGCATAAGAGGTTAAACATACTATGTAACACATCTATAAAGTGACAAGTAAGCATTCCAAGTGAAAAATATCCATATCTCTCATAAATGAATCACTGTAGCCTGCAAATATAAGTAAAAATATCTAAAATGATTGAACTAAAATCATCTTTAAAAATACAAGCTGAAGATTTGTGCATAGTTGGTCCAAAAGTTTTGAGATGGTGCCAAGTGGTGTACTCATGCAAAGATTCAACGTTGTAGCCCTAAAATTGTTGCCAGGAGCACCAGGAGAGAGACATATGCATAAACAAGCAAAGGGAGAATCTTTAGCCAACATGGCTGGTAGGTTGTGTGGGCTATTCGTGGGGCAATGACAGAGACCATGTAGTTATCCATAGCTTTCAAACACCTAGCATTTTTACATGGGGCAGGGCACTTTCCCTCCCACTGTTGGGAGTTGTCAGATGATTTGAAGTGAAGAAACCTTGTCCCCTTTTCAAACTCTCTATCATCCATCCAAATGAAGTGAGAGCTCTCCACTACAGAACAGCAAATTTTGTAGTACTTTTTCTTTTTAATCATTAGAAAGATCATTGGCCATTGTACAAACAACTTAATTATTACATTGTTGCATAATCATCAAAATTTTATATCACAGTAAGATATTGATGAACTGTTCATGACATACTTATGTACATGTTTGTATGGAGGTGCCCAAGTATTTTTTGATCTTACAAAATTCAGACTGGACTAGTATGCTAGTATTATTATATACGAATAAAACCTGACAATACCTGACCCATCTCGACTATGACCTCACACTAGGGCTGGGCAATATATCAACTTCACATAGTGTATCATTATATTTTCAAACACTGTATAGGAATGAATGATACCATTTACATCAATATATAGCCATTTTGAGCCATTTTTGGGGCCAGGAACTGATGTATTTGCTGGCAGTATACATGAAGAAGCCAATCTTCCATTACCCTACCCTCTGTTGGCTACACTGGACAGAATATGTGAAATTCAAGTTAAATCATTCTTGAATCATAGATATCAGGTAGATGGAGAAGACATCTAGAATGATGGCTGCTGTAGTGTTGGCTACATCTAAAGAAGATGAAAGAAACAGGAGAGGTTCTTTTTTTTCCAGCTTGCACTTTTGCTTTATTGAAACTGAACATACCATGATATATATCGTATATTGCCATTCAGTCTAAAAATACTGGAATATGAATCTCTGTCCATATCTCCCAGCGTTTGTGCCAATGTGTAGAAACTGAACATCACCACCATGAGGAATTTAGTGACTGATACATTCTTTTCTCATGATATCCAAAGTCTTTCCTATAGATATTTTTTTCTTTAAAGCAACAAGTTTAGATAATTGTTTGGATGAAGCACAAAGATATCCTATTGAAATTTCATGAAATTTCACAAGTATTTTGTTAACATTATGCTTAAGGTCTGGGTAATTGCCCTAACTTCATAGTGTTAATGACCCTCACCTTGAAGTACCTCAAGGTAGGCCTAGCCTATGCTAACTAAGAACAGGGGAATTTCAGAGACTTGGGACATTTGAAGTCCCAAGATCGCCAAGTTTGGGGTGCTCAAGTGTACTAACGTTAATATGAATAATACTAAACACTAGCATGCTTTGTTTTTGTTTTTTTCAACCAATCATTTAAAATGTTACCCATGTCAGTGATGTGTTGAGCTAATCTAGGGAATATATTCGAGAAAAAGTGATGTATGTTTTCTTTTGGTATAGGATTGTAACAGTGTCTCTCAATAAAAAAAATCTGATTCTCAGTCATCTTATTAAGTAAAATGTCCTAAGATGATAAATGCTGTACTAAAGGTTTTAGGCTTATGAACTATACCAAGGAAATTTCGCAGTGGCATTGCGCACTAATTTGATATATCCGGTGAAAATGTACTAGTTCTTACTTCCTGAAAATATATTGCAGGGGAGAAAAAAAAAATACTCTCAAATAATGAGAAACTCTTCATTCTTAAGAATTTTAAGAACAAAAAGAGAAGACTCAGTTCTTTTAAAAGTGGGGAAATAAAAAGAATTGTATAGATTCTTTTCAGCTTAGCTTTATAAAGACAGGAAGTTCCTGAAACAAGAAAATAAATAAAGGGAAACAGAAAATATACAAGAGAAAAGAAAAAGACAAAAAAACGAGACTGGAGAAAAATTGATTTTTCTTACTAAACACCAGGCCTGAATAGATTTCTTTTTTTTCTGTACCCCTAAATTGAATTATCTGACAATATTTGTTACTTTCTTGTGCTTATTGCTGGGATTCAAGTTGATAATTATTGATTTACACAATTCTTTTCTGTTTTGCACATATATTTTTTTTATCAACTATCCTCTTTATAATACAATTCTTTCATTTAAATTGTTAATGGTCTATTTTTGTCGTTTTTCATAAACTCTCTCCATTCAGTTCTCCTGGAAGAAACTAATTCAAATATATGATTTTATCAATATATGATTATAGGTAAAGTTTATTTCAATCAGATTCATTTTCCCTTTCATTGAAAGAAACACATTAGGAAGAACACTGCACTAATTATGAAGTTTTGTCTTGTTAAGTTTGATATTCATGACTACATCCATGTAAAGCTGGTAATAGTCCCAGGTCAGAGAGGAAATCTTGGCCCAATCTTCAATTGCCCATTAAGTATTCTTGTAATCATTGCTAAATAAGACTCAAGTATATAGATGTACACAATGTAGTTACAAGTTACAGAATAGAATGAAAGAACTAGAACAATTCATACAGAAGGGAATGGCCAGTAATTTAATCAAAAATGAATATAAGACAATAGAGTAAAGATCTGTGAAAAAATAACAGAAAATACAGTATTTGCCTCTCTAAAGGGGGTTAGGTACCCTAACAGTGTTGTCAATTAAGCGCTTTTTGCCTGGCTCACACCCTACCAGTTCTGTCCTAACCACAACCTGAAAGCCACATTTGTTCTAATAAAAGTTGAGTAAATCAGTTCTGTATAATACATTTTGAGAAGGAAAAGAAACATAATTTATACTTTTCTAGTTTATCAAGAAAAACTTCCAACCAAAAAGTTCTAACTCTTATAGTTGGGTACTGTCAGTAGTATCCTGACATCACTTCCTACCACTTCTTATTCGGTAGAATGACAAATGTGTAGACTGAGGAATACAAGCTTTTAGTCAATAAGTCTTGTGTTTCAAGTCTTGCTTTTTTGTGAAGTAGCATTTTGAGCAGAGTCTTGTTCTGAAAACAGAGTTCAATGCCGATTGTAAACAGAGGTCATTGACTAAATAGTTCTTTGTTACTTGGTGTGATGAGGGAACAACAAACTATCATCCAACAAGTATTAAGCAGTTACCATACAGACAATGAAAACAGCAAATATAACAGTTATTTGGTCACTTATCAAAAAATGCCATTAATACATACATAGTTTGCATGTATATTGGATCAGGAAGAAAGATTTCTGCATTGCCTGCCTACACACTTCTCAAAGTAGTCTAGATAAAAAGTCCCATAGGGTGTCTAATTCATGCCTTTCCCTATTATGTTCAAATCCTGAATTCAAATGAAATTTGCTGTTTCCATTTTTTCAATACAAAACTGATGCCAGATTGCCATTTTTCAACATTGAATGAAGAGTGGCTGAGCATCTTGCATTAAATTGCTATTAACTTTCAAATCAACTGCAGATTGCCTTATTGGAAAAAAATGATCAGTATCATCAAGGATCAATAAGTTGTCATAAATGAAAATCATATCACAATAACTTTCAAACTTCAGTCAAACACATGATTGATAATGTCATTAAAGGAGGCCCAAGTTTTCTCTAAAATGTTGATATCTTCGGACATATAGGTCGCAATCAAATACGAATTGCTTATCTCGATAGAGCAAAACAACACCTATCAAATAACAATATTTTGAGAAATTACCAGAGGTCACATGATTGATGAGGTCATCAAAAGGGTCTGAATTTTCTTTAAAATGTCAATATCTTCAGACGGTCGAGTCACAATAGGTCTGATTTAAACATTTGCTGGTGAGGAGTTCCCATAGTTCAAATGGGATTAACCTCATCCTCCCTCCGGCATAGAGGGACAGAAGTTTGAGTCTCACAGGAAGCTTATTCTTTATTCTGATTCACACTGTTTATTTACCTACTCATTGCCGAAGGGAAACCAGCTCGCATATACTTGTGATGAAAATGCAAGAAAAATTGTGATCAAAGTAAATAGTGTCATAAAAACTGATAATGACCTCTATGATTTCCAAAGGTTGTTCAAAAACTTGGCACTTGGAACGGTTGTCTTCATAAACATTGAAATATTTGGCCAATTTGGGTGTGTATATGAGTGCATATAAGTCAATGTAAATGTATACACATGGGCAGCAGTGAACTCTTGATCGACAATAATCAACATTGATTTTCACATTTTTCTGATTCTCTGATATTTAGAGAATCTGACCACAAACACTTATCATTATCATCATTGTTGATTGTCATTTGAAAGTACAAAAGATCATGACTCAAAAATAACATCATAAGTCATTTCTCTACTTTTCAAATGGCTGCTCGTATGGAAAATCTTGTCAGTCACTTTATTAAGAGGAGGAATATTTTTTCAAGGTTGGACTCATTTTTCTTCATTTTTTTCCCAAGGGATTGACATTATATGGCTAATTCATCCAACAATTTTGAACAAGAAAGAAATTATATATTTTCCATGATGCTTCAAAAGGTATACAAAAATGGAAGCAGCAATTTAATTGTTAATCTCACAATAGGAATAAATACTCGATACATTTTCCATAGGTTAGATAACAACAGAAATTTTAAAAAAGAAAAAAAAATGAAATCAAGGCTCTTAATATCTATTTAGTAATATATTTTGACAATAAATCATGTATTTTCTGGAAAATGGTTTGAAATATTGCAATCATTCCAAGTATATCATCTCAAGTAAAAATCCATGGTTTATTTTGTTCCTTTTTATAATTGAGTTCGAGAAAACTTGGCTGAGAGACCTGATTTTCTGATGTGATTCAGTGAAAAAAAAGTTTATTTCTGAGTAATACACCCTTTATATGATTTGATTTGAACTTTTCATATGTAAGCACGAAGCTGAAACAATTAGTTATCTTTTCCAGTCAATACACCCAAGTCCATACTTGAATAGTGATGTAAATTTAAAAGAACATACGATATATAACCAATATACAACTAATCTTTCTAATAAGACCTATTATGAAGCACTCACCTCAGGAAATGTTAACTAATGTTGGGCTATTAAAAAATATCCAATTAGTGAAGCCTTCGAAGACATTGAGGAATACATTTACGTAGGTCAGATGATGAAGCTGAAGAAAGACAACAGAAATGAAATAAAAGAGCAATTAACAATTGGCTGGAAAGCATTTGGTAATAATGGAGACATGGAAGACCAATTGTCAATATGCTTATATTGTAAAGTATACAATAAATGTATAACACCAGCTTTTACATGTAGGTACAAAACTTGAAAACTTACAAAACCACGGAAAATAAACTAAGAATTGCACATAGGGCGATTGAAAGCATTGTTAGGAATAACTCTTGCAGGATCCAATGGATGAAGAAAATGGTGAAGAAAAGATTGTACAAGTAAGATGGGCAGGGTGCTTAGTGAGAAAATGGGACAATAGATGGAGTCAAAGTCTAACTAATTAGTGCCTGTGGGACAGTAATTGCAGTGAGAAAAGACCTGACACAATATGGACAGATGAGACTGAAAAGTTTACGGGGAAAATATGGCAGACACTAAGGCAATCATGTTCATCATGGGAAGAGATGGAAAAAGTCTTTATCCAGCAATGGAGTAATTACGGCAGATGATGATCTTTTATTTATTTATATATATGTATGTATGTATGTAAGTGGTTTGTTTTTACATGTTTGTGGTAAATACATAGTGTTCCATGTTTTAAAAAGGATCATTACAACAAAGCTTGTAATAATTAATAATTCCATTCTATGGGTATCATACAACAACTGGCCTGTTGTTTAAATGCTTGTCACTTGATATTACCCTTTGATGCTGAAACAATTGGCCAGAATTATATACATATATATATATATATATATATATATATATATATATATATACATATATATAAATGTAAATAGTAGGTTGTGGATTAGCTCTACTCTAAAACAACTGAACTCCATGAGTAAAATGTTATGTATCGAGCACTCTATGAAATAAATCCAATACATTTCAGAAGTGGATTTATATTATTGATATATTATTATATTATGTTATACTGCTGGTCTTATTTGTACCACATATACTGTGTGTGTGTGTATATATATATATATATATATATATATATATATATATATATATATATATATACACACACACACAAAAGTCTCACTGAACAGTATTGACACTTTTAATCAATTTGATTTTCAGGTAAATTTTTCTTGTTTTTGGGTGGTATTCTTTATAGCCAATTTGAAGGGGCGTAAAAAAGTGAGTTAACTAACTGAAATGTTGAAAATAGAAAATTAGGATAACCACAGCGCTGCAACTTCAAAACTAGACTTCAAAAAAACCATTGATGGTCAATAATACTTGAAAAATCAAAGATAAATACAACATGAATTTTGAAAAATTCAGACACCCTTTTCAGACCAGCTATGAAGAACATCATCTGAAAAGTAGAAAAACTATACATCTGTGTTCATTTTTGTCTTCTAAGATTTTGAGAAGCATGCATTACAGAATAGAAACAAAGACATGTCCAGAATCAGAAAGACTCAAGTTATCTACAACAAACAGTTTAGGCCAAATTTTGCCAAAAACAAAATAAATAAATAATAATCATTGATTTCTATGGTGCTGTACTTTCAAAAAAAGAGTTTGCTGAAAAATGTTTTTTCTTTCTGTCCTTCCCTCCAGAATTTAGTGGTAAAAACTATTTGAGTTAGATACATAAAATCAAACCCAATGTATATTTTGAATCAGCACCATTTGTAGATATTTTTTCGTCATTTGAACCTACTCGTAAGTGAAGGGGGTTCAATGCTATTTTACAAATTTTTTTGGCCAGAAATCCCCAGTTGCTATGACATGGCAGTCCAATAGCCAAGTGGTTAGTGCCACATAAAAGACAACAGGCAGACCTAGTTCAAACTCGGCTGTAGAAAGATTTTTTTCCATTTCAATTTTATGTACTCTCTAAGATCACAGAAATTTGTCAGTTTTCAAAAAATATTTTTTTTCTAAATTTTTGAAGGTTTTTTTTAAATTTACAATACAGTTATAGAGCTTAAATGAACACTCATATTTGGCATATCCAGTAAGCAGATCATAATTTGCCTAGAGTACAAATATTAAAGTTGAATTTTTAAAAAAACGGGTAATTTGGTCTGTGTTTACGCTCTCAGGAAACAAGTCTGTTAAAAAATATTTTTTCTTTGTATTTTTTATCTAGGATTTTCACCCAGAAGTATCAGAGTGAGATCCCTGATATTATTATACTAGATTTTGAATCAGCATTATCTGAGGGGAAGTTTTTTCCATCTTTTTTCTTTTAATGTATTCATATGTGACAGGAGAGGTCAATGCTATTTTAAATCTCTCTTTGGGCAGAAATTCATTGTTTCAAAGACATGGCGGCTCAATAGAAGTGGCTGACCAATTTCAAACTTTGAGGGAGAAAGTTTTTTTCAATTCAATTTTTGATGCATTCAGATGATTTGTCATTCAAATTTCATGGAAATTTGTCTGTTTTTATGAAATAATTTTTCCAGGTTTCAGAGGGTTGTTCTACTTACAATGCAATTATGATTCTAAACTGAATCCTCACTTTTAATTTGTCTTTGGAAAACTATGAATGTGGTTTATTTTTTCTCCTAATTCTATTTGCTTTCAGTTTATCGAACCTTCAAATCTTCTGGAAATTTGTCTGGTTTGAGAAAGATTTTTAAAGGTTTTATAAGGGGGGGTTCTATTTACAATGTAGCTGGAATGCTTAATTGAAGCCTTGATATCCATTCATCATAAGTGACCCTGGTTGTGAATTTCTCTTCCTCTCAGTGCTTATGCCAGTTTGCATGTTGACCTGCACAGGTCTGCAGTGGAATGTGTGCCGGCCCAACCAGTGAGGGATTATGGAGGAGAGAGAAAAAAAGGCATATCCCCAATCAGAAGGACACAATTTATCTACAGTACACATTCTTAGGTCTAATATCCAGAAAATCAATATCCATGGGGTCTGCATTCGCTCTCACATAAAGAAATAATTTTATCACTAAGGAAATGAGTGAGAGCAACAACACACCATGGTTTAGAAATATGGTAAATACAATCGTTAAACAAATTTCATAACCTAATGTAAAATTCTAATTTTTTTCTCCCAATTCTATGTACTTACAATTTATTAAACCTTCAAATTTTTAGGAAATCAGTCAGTTTTCAGAAATCAAATATTGGAAGGTTTTATAAGAGGGCATTCAATTTACCATGTAACTTTAATGCTAAACTACACTCTTCCTTTCCATTCATCATAAGAGATCATGGACAGGGATTTCTTTTTCTCTCAGAGCAAAAACATCAACTTTCCCAATCCAAACCCAAATGCAATAATAAAACATGAGCACAATTTAAATCTGATTGAATTTTTTAACATGCAAACTGCTGATGCAAAAAATGGTCAAATGAATTCTCAGAAGCATTTATCTTCTTGGAGTTTTCATAAAATATCATTTGCTTCCCAGTCTTATCAGATTTAGAGCGTTTTTTTCCTAGGCAATGCTTGGAACCTCAGTCAGTACATATATATATATATATATATATATATATATATATATATATATTACATATAAATGCATATGTGTGAGTATATATACATATGAAGAGTATGGCTCCAAAACATAAGCACCATTTGGAAAATAAATGTGTTCAATTAGATTAGAAATCAAATTCTTTATTTGAACTTTTCATCTTATCAAAACCTTAAAAACTGTGTGTATCTAAAATTGTCATAATATGATAAGATCATTCAAATCAAGAAATTGATTTTTGAATGAATTGATTGATTTTTACTTTTTTTAATGGTGTTTATCACATTTTGGGACCACACTCTTCATATCTATGTACATAAATATTCCTCTACCATTGTTGACAAGTATTACTTTCAGTTAACTCAATTAATCAACTGAGTCATTTCATTTAATTAAGTCAACATACATTCCTAAGTGAGAGCATAAGTCAATATATAAGTAATAATTAAGTAAAATTTTATTTACCTTGAATTGCAAGAGCCTTCAACTTCCACAAAGAGTCATGAGTTGCTATGTCAACAAGTCTGTCCAGAACTTCCGGGTCAGCTATTTGAAGTTTTCCACAAGCAATACAAATTTCACAACGAACTGACAAATGAGGGTCCTCAAAACACTGCAGAAATTGCAGGGCTAATTTTCTCGTCATCATACCTGAAATTGAAATGAAATATATGAAAACGTTTTGCTCACTTGAATCATTTCAAAACACGACTGGTTAGTTACTCGAATTGTCTTCTGACCCATCAATTTAGCCAGAACTTACATTGCAAACAGGCTCCCTTACTAAAAACATCTAGAGGAGAATATATTTCACTAAACAAAATAAGGAGTAAATGTTTTTATTTTCAGTCCTTTAGCTTCATTGGTGTGGTTTGTACACATAATTCATACACAGCCAGACCAACTTGAAAACTAAAGAAACCTGTTAACAGTTCTGGTTGGCGGACTTTGATTATAACAGAATGGGTGAAATAGCTGAAAACTTTCCCAAAGAAACCTTGACTTATAGAAACAGAGTCAAAGAGATTTGGGAGATTTTACCAACTTTAACAAAAGACCGGTGTGGTTGGTCACTCGTTAAATGCCATCACGTGACCAACTTCTTTTAGCAGCATGATGTGTTGGGGATGATCAATTAAAACCATGTAAAAAAAGTGTGATCTATGAAACTAACTTCTCACACATTTTGGTAGAGAGCAATCTCTAAAAAGATTGTGTTTTCAAAAATAACAAGCAGTCACAAACTATGTGATCAATTTACCATAAACTTACATTTGAAAATAGAACCCCTATTAAAAACCTATTTACAGGGGAATTTTAGAAAAAGTTTTTTTGACGTTATATGGAGTAGATATTTAAATTTCCAGCCCTTTACTTCCTTTGGTGTTGTCTAAGAGATTAGAGATATTTTTGAATTTTACCCAAGTTGACAAAAGACTACATTAATAGAACCAGTGACGGGTCCATGATTAGTGTCTCCTTCAAGAACTTGGTCTCTTCCTTGGACATCTAAAATTTTGATGACCTTTTGTACTAATACTATTCATCACGGTTTTCTCTTATTATCAATTGTGACATAAACCTAAAAATCCATAGATGTGTGTACATTCATGACCCCATACCTAAATATATGACGAAGAAAAAAAAAAAATGAAAAATATTTTTTGATTGAAAAATATTCCTGAATTAGCCCGCAAACTTAACAAACTCTTCCTTAGCCCATTGCCAGCCCTTCCTCAAAATTCCAATGAAATTCATTGAGTACTTTTGGAGATATTGTACGGAGAGACAGATGTTTTTTACAAAAAAAATTACCTAGACATATGAAAATGTTTAGGCAATTATCTTGATGTTATCCAGGGTGGACTGACCCTCCACCCCAACTGGGTCCTCCATTGAATAGACCACCTGGTGAGGGGCAAATTATTTGCAATGTTTCATATGAGTGCTCTCCATTTCTATCAGATGCTCTTATCATTAAAGCTCACTTTAGCACAAGAATAGATTAATGGGATAACTAGCCAGGAACCAACTATTTTGCTAGATTGGCAGGCTAGCCATTTTGCTATGGAAAAAATTGACCATATTTTTCCTAAATTACCCACAGTGGATTACAGAGCTTCTTACTATACAGTTTCATGGTTCATCCCAGATAGATACCAATGTTCCCCAAGTATGAAGCCTAGGTGCAATCTTACCAAATACTTAGTTCCAAAAGCCCATTCCCATAACTAATCACATGATTTTTGTTCCTGGGTAGTGAGTGTTATTTTAAATTTCTGTATAGAAAATGGCTATCATTCAATTCAAACTTTGTGTGTCCAGAATAGTGATATCCATATGTGATTGTTTTTTTTACTTTGTGTGATCAAAAATGAGCAAATAGATTTCAAATTATCATAGTCAGGGACACAGCAGCAAAGTTTGAAAGGAATGATTAACATTTCCAATACTTTTTATACACCACTATCATCATTATTGGTCTTTTAGCATCCATTGTTGGATATAGACCTTCCCCAAGATTTGCCAGATTCCTCTATTATTGGCATTGCAGAGCTTATACTCTCTGAACTTCTCTAACTCGTCACGTCATCTTATTTTCTGCAAGCCACAGTTTTGCATATGATCTTTTGGGATCCACGTTGCAAGTTATGATGTCCAGCAGTTGTCCGATATTCTTCAAATATTGCCAGCCCACTGCCATCTGAGTTTTTTAATATATTCTATGATATCTCTGATTTCTATCAGGAAAAAACATTTATTACCCAGAAGAAAAAAAAAATTTCCAAGTTGCAAACCGTCATTTATCCAGTACCAGAAAGTAGATGAAATAACCCTATTTGGTATTTTCTGATTTTCTGCATGCAACATAAAGGAAAGAATTCATGTGCATAAAAAAAAAAGAAATTAGCATTCCAATGGAAATCATGAATCACCTCCAACCATATAGGCTGCTTTTTATCTCATGAATTAAGCAATGACCATGGTAAAATTAAGTTACCTCAAAGAAAATACTACCGATATGGTTTGTTCAATCATAAATTCATGATTTGGAGGGGAAAAAAAAATCAGGTATGGTTAGTCACTCTAAAGGGTGATCAATTAAGTAAATTGAGAAAAATAAAAATAAGAAGGGATGATCAATGAATAAGTTACTTTTCTTGCCTTTTGGGGACTTTGATCAGTAAAAAGCACAAATTTAAAAAAAAAAAAAAACAATCTAAGGGACTAATTTGACATAAACTTTCATTGTAAATTGAACCCCCATGTCTGTGATTCTCCAGTTACTTTTGCTCACATTTATGGGGTTATAACATTGAAAATTTGCATAGTACAACACTAGGAACCATTTGAAGAACAATTATTTAATGCCAAAATCTTATGCTGGTTTTTTTTTTAGATGATTTTAAATAAAAGGTCAATTCTTTTAGTTTATTTTTGTTGGATGATCTGTTTTAAAGAATCAATTTTTAGATAATTTTACATACAAATATATTTCTTTATTTTTCTTCAGATCAGTTCTAAGAGAATAGGTTCTATAAATATATGATCCAATCCCTTCGGCTGTTGATGACAATTTCCGGTACTTCAATCTAATACATATAAAATAAATATATATATAAAGATCACAGCAGAATGAAACATGGACTCACCATGGAGCAATGATTAATCAGTCTATATCTATTTAAATATGATCTGTCCTTGTCATCAAGCATTCTTCACTCATAAATAAGTCAAAACTTATCACCACTCCACAAATATATACATACCTGATATAAGTACAATGTGTGCATATATACATAAATGAGAATGAAATGACAATATTAGAAGGCCTGTTGAAACAAATCATTCTTCATTTTGACGTTTCGTACGTGTCTGACCTTACCTAGAACTGAGGTTTTTACAACAAACTGACATTTTTTCATAAGTGGTCACTGACTTGTGGTTGGTTGAGATGTAGTTAATTGAGTTGATAGCTGAGCAGGCTATGTAATGAGACCTGTAGTCTGTGTGTGGCCCTCACCCATCACATTAACCTTTCTAACCTCAGGTCATTGTACCCAATTGGAATAAATCTCCCTTTTGACTCTCGTCTTCCATAACTCAAATTCTAATTAACCACAGTCATGAACATCAAAAAATATCACTTGAATGAACAAGATCTCAAATCCTGGCAGCTGATATCCCTGGAAATCTGACACACTTCTCACAAGCTTCACCACACACTCTAGAGCACACATTGTCTACTCATCTATCCTCTTGATTAACTACTATACTACCTACCACAACTCACAGCCCACTTATAAAATACACCAGTATATATATATATATATATAAAAAAATTATATATTATATTATACTGCTAGCCTGATCTGTACCACATATACTTTGTATGTTTATATGTGTGTGTGTGTGTGTGTATTTACATTAGCATATAGATACTAATTTTACATATACAAGCTTAAAATACTCACTCAGCAGCTGGGTATCTCCAGCTACATGGCTCCTACAGCTGTGAAACCTTGAGAAAAGAAACTATTCAATATTTCACAGCTGTAGGCTCTATATAGCTGGGAAAAAATTGGAGGGCAGATATTCTCAGCTAGTTTACATTGGGAATGTAAAAGGAAATTGAATGATAATTAATCACGGCTACCCACAATGCTGGTTTAGATACTGTTGCTGGGCTTATGTTATTCATGCGTACTGTCATTTATATGGATCTACGTGTTTAGATATCTGGTTTTCTTCTATCCAACCTTTCATAGCTGAGTACACATTACCCTTAATGAGTAATAAAAACAGTTTATTTGTTTTTTATAAATTCTCTCAAAAATAAGGTTTTAGTGGGGGGTTTAATTTTCAAAGTCAGTTTATGCTAAATTGATCTCTTAGTTTGAGTTCAACTTTGTTTTATGAAAATTTGGTTATTTTAGGGTTCAACAATTCCTTGTTTGTTGACAATTAAGATTACTCACTATCTAATGCCTCTGTACTTATCTTGCTCTATACCTTTATCATCTCATTTCCTCCCTTATCCATCGCAGTTTTTGTTGCTGATCCATGTTTTCATGTTAATGTTACACAAACATGGATCAGATTCAAATGGAAAAATTTTCTTAAACCCCCTCAGTAAACTATGTAACTTTCTCCTGCACCCTTTTCATTCTGACCCTCTTGATAAACTGCATAATTTTCTCCCCCTTTATTTTTATCATCCTACTCTCTCATTAAGCTTTATTTCCTCCCCTCTCTCCCTACCCTCTTATTAAACTAACAACCTTACCTTTCTCCCCATAAGCCTCCAGTGAACTACATAAATTCCATTTCTCCCTCCTTCGTTTCTAAATCAAATGAGGAATATTTTAAATGAAATAAGTGATATTTTGATTAATTTATAGTAATGAAATAAGACATATTCTAAATAAAAGAAGTAATATCTTAGTTTATATAATCTATATTTCCATTCGATGAATTGAATAGAAGAGAAGGCAGCAGAATACAGAATGCCACTCACTATAGCGTTTGTTGACTTCATGTGGGGCTTCAACCCAGGGGAAATCCCCTTCATCATCAATGCAATGATATGAGGAATAGACCCAGTTTAGCCGTTTCTTTATCAGGTTACATAAAGAATGAGCCCTTCCAGCTCAAAAAAAGGGTAAGACGAGGTGACACCATCTCTCACAAACGCTTCACAGTGTGCACCAGAAAGATTTTCAATTATTCAGACTGGAATCAGAATAAATGGCATAACCTTAGTAACCTAACTTGAACTTCAGAACAACAAATAACATGTGCAACAAATATTTTGAGGAAAAAGACAACCATTGCATGGCATGATGATTTAGATAATTTTAGGAGATATTGGCACCATGATACCAATGATTAAGAGATCTGGTAGATTAGGGAGAAGATCAATGTTCAACAATAGATACTAAGAGGATGATAATAATAATAATGATGATAATATATCACCATTTAGCCATTCCAATGTACAAAGTCCAATGTTATAATCATTTGGATATTCCAATGCAGTAAAACATCATTATTTTGATTAAACTATTTCCATGAAGTAAGAGCTAAACATTTTCAGTCCTGTGTTATTACAACTGAGTTATTTCCATGCAATAAGACCTCATCATTTGCAGTCCAATTTTATAACCATTGGGCTACTTCCATGTCATAAGACCTCATCATTTTCAGTCTGATGTTGTTATTTTATTTAAAATGTTATCTATCTTACTTAGAAAGAAAGAAACAAGGAAGAAAAAGGTATTTAGATCATTTACTGAAAGGATAAGAAGAGAGAGGGGAAAAAGGAAGTTAAGTTGTGTAATTAGAGGGTAAGAGGTGGGGCAGAGGGAATAGAAAATTGGGTAGTTTTACTGATGGTGTAAAAACGTTTTTGTGTATGAAACTAATCTATGTTTGCATAAAGTCATGGACCAGCAACAAAGATCAGAAGGGATAAAGGTGAAAATGTGATGATACAGGCATTGGGTTCGAGAAGAGCAGAGGGTCATGACATGAATGGATTATCTGAGTTGTCAACACCCATCATTTTTTTTTGAGCCCAGCTAGTTCTTAATGATTTCCAAATGTCAGGAAATGGACATTGTTTTGGGTTATAATTGAAAATTATGGGCGAATATTTAACTTGAGAAAGAAAAAAAAAAGGTAACATAATATTATCTCAATAAGTATAGAATGCAATACAACTATGTTTTCTCCTTTCTTTTTCTAATAGAGTAAGAGATATCTTTTTTTTACATAAAATGATTACCATAAAAAACTTGGAGAATTTTCATATGCAAAATATCATGCCCTTATTTCAGATTTCTGTGAATGAAATGTCAAGTTGGTTGAATTTCTGAAACAGTAACAAAACATTAACTTCCAACAAATGTTTTTTCCCTTCTAAATTCTGCTACAGTGGATGAATTTTAATCTTTAACTCTATGCAAATCATTTACTTTGAAATATAAGATTCTTGCCCACGAATCACAGATGTAAATCAATCATCCATTGACTTTGTTGAATCTTCAATTTCTTCACCTTCTGCAGTTGTCAGAATAGCTTGCCATGAGTCTTTGGGAGCAAACTGACACCCATTTTCATACATACTGAGGATGCCCCACAGAGTTTTAGTCGGGTTGAAATCTGGAGAAAATGGTGCCCAGTACATTAATCTACCAGTTCTGCAACCTATTTTTAGTGTAAGCGCAATGGTTGGCTATTCGACTGTGTGGGGTGGCATTGTCTTGCATTGAGATGAGTCTTGTACATAGACTGAAAGACTTGTTCATAAACCTAAGCTGAAAATTATCATTCAAAAATTTAATATGGGCTAGAGAACTCATTTTATTACACCTGATATTCACCTGGGTTCAACTAACTTGTTTCCTATGCTTCCAGCCGAAAACACTGCATCTTGCTGATGTTTGCTCATACAGAGCATTTTTGTCCCTTTGCCAGCACACCTTCCAATTGGTCCATCATGGGTAGCTCGGCATTTGTCAGTAAAAAGAACAACTTTGAAGTCAATTTTCAAATACTTTCTGTTCCACCTTAAGACTAGGATTCAAAAGTGATCAAATATCAGGCCTGACAAATTTGCAAGATGGAAAAAAACAAACAGTTCCACTTCAATTTTGTCCCCTAGAAATGAAGATGGAAAGTTTGTCTATGATTTTGATCCCTATATCTCTAAATTTTGTGTTTTGGAAAAATGATTCACCCATAAATTAAGAGGAAGTAACCAAAAATACTTAGTTTCATACAATAGACAGAAAGTAAGGTCTAATTCAGCAGTATAGTCACATTACAAAGAGAACTCTCTAACCCCAACCCCCCTGAAAAAAATATTGTGTGTTCTGGAAAATCATTAACACGTAAAAATAACTTGAAATCATATGAAAAAGAAATCTTTCCAAGGATAAGTATGGTCAGAATAAATGTTCTATTATGACATTATTACGACATCACAGTGTAAATAAATTCCCCTTCTAAAACCCTTGAAATGTTGTGAATCGCCCACATTTTTTTTAACTCTCTAAATGCGCTCATTTCCAAGTCGCTAAATTGTGTAATGCCCAGTCATGCTTGTTTTTTGAAAATTTGGACTTTTTAGTGATCACCTGCTCAGCAAAAGGGGAGAGAAGTAACTTATTCATTGATCATCTCTTGTTCAAATCTTCGCTAAGTAATCACCCCAACAAAAAGCACTGCCTGAAGACCTTGGTCATGTGATGTTTTTATTGAACGACTTGTTACACCTGCTTTTTTTTTTAAAAAAATCACAAAGTCATGGTTCAAACCATGCTGATAGTATTTTCAGTGAGGTAATTTTACCATCATCACAGCTCAATTTACCAGATAAAGATAAGCATATAGGTGGCAGTGATTCATAATTTCCCTTGGAATACTAGTTTATCTTAAATCCTTTTTTACATGATACGTTTACACCAAGATAATCAGTATTTCATTGTATAAATACATGACTATGTAAGCATTTTTTCTGTTGAGAACTCTCACCAAAACTGTCAACATTAGTTTCTACAGTTTTCAAATTAGTCTGGCCATTTATGTATGCATGTATCATGCATACAGGCCATGATAATGGAGTTAGAGTACAGTTAGGGGGTTTGGATGAGTGGCAGTTAGCAGCAGTTCTCCAGGATACCCTTGTGAACCATTTGTCTTATAGTCCAGCATATACGGCATATATTTGATTTGATGAGTGGTTATTTTCACAGGAGATAATTGCCTATCTCTGAGAAGTGGTCTGTCACCTCATTCCTCACTGCTTCTGTTAGGGCATTTAAAGAGACAAAGACTAATTTTCCTATCTCACCACTTGAAGATTGTGCTTGTAATCTATCTGGTGAATCATAAAGAACTATAGAAAAATTTCCCATCACAAGAATCTGAAAGAAAGATCACTAGACCTTCTTAGAGGGCTTTGTTCATTTTCCGCACAGACATTTGTTTACCTGTTGAGATAAACGAGAATGGAATTCTAATGTATCCACACACCGCTGAAATGAAACCATGGATCTGGGGAATCTCCAAAAGGGAAACCAAGGATAAAAGGGTGCCATTGTAAGAGAAAATGGGGAAAATGTTAAAATGGAAACTACAAATTATATCTAAAAAAAATTAAATAAACAAAATTAGAAATTAAAAAAAGAAAAAAAAAATCAATTTTAATCTATAATCCTGTGCTTGTGAATGCTGATGATGTCATTTTTTCACCCCAATGAATGATATCAATTAACTGGGGATTAACAAAGTGAATCAGATGTTTTGATTGAAAAGTAACAAAAATATACTAAGAAAAACTAGCTGAAATATTTATTGTTGTTAGAATGCTCCATCTCAAAAACAACTTGAGTGTATTACTGAATAGTAAACAATGCAGCTTAGAATGAAGTTAGAAGGAAAGGATGATATCAGAAGACCGCACTTGGAACCTTGCCTAATCATGTCAACTTTGGTAACCTAATTAGTTAAGATATCACCAATGAAAGCTGATAATGTAATTTTCCACAGTTTAATTTAACAGCTCAAGAATGATCGGCTAAAAAATCATTATGATTGAAAGCAATAAAAACGAATGAAGGAAAACTTATCAAAATCTTTTAAATCTATATATTTAGGTTCAGAGACTTGGATAACTGCCAGAGAGTGATAGCAAGCTTATTGAATTACCATAGCTCCACGAATGGCCTGCCTGACCAACCAACCATGAGGTTTATAGATTCTTCTCTCTTCTGGACGTGTCCCAGGCGCTTATGGTCACATTTTTTAGGTTACAACCTTGGAAAATTGCATGTGCACACCACTAAACACCATCTAAAAGCAATTTCTTTTTTTTTTTCAAGTGCTTTTTGGGGGGTCTATGGTCATTTTGGACCAGCAATGTCCAAATCTTTTGCTGGTATTTTTTGAAATAATTCTAATGCATTTGCAGGCTATGGTGATTCAATTATGTGAGGTAAGGATACATCTTTGCAGAAACTGATGGTAAGTTTGATCTTCACAAGGTATTGAACTGTTGTAGTTTTATACCAAATAAGGTTAAGCTAATTTCTGTTAAGTTCAGACTCATTTGTTAGTATATAGTAGGAGCATTTTTTTTTAGGTTTGCATATACCTACATTTGTGGCTTCTCGGTCAGTCAGTTCCATTTGTGTAAACCCCAGAAGGAGGTGTGATATTAGAAGAACACAAGATTTGAACTTTGTTGGTCCAAAATGAACACAGAGACCACAAAGCACTTTTTTGAAAAAACGAAGGCAAAAGATTAGATGGTGCCTAGTGGTGTACCCATGCAAATATTCATGGTTGTAGCCAATGAAATGTGATCCGGAGTCCCCACATTCACATAGATACTCAGAGAGTGAGAGAAGAATCTGTAGGCCGCTTGGCTGTTTGGTCAGGAAGGCCATGATGATTACATCCAATTTCTCTGAACAATCAAGCAAAGTCAATTACTTCATGTTCAATCTCATCTCTTTTAATGTCTTAGCTAATTTCTATAATTTCTCTTTGATTATAAATTAAGCATAATTTTGTGTACAATAACTGTGCACCATCTTGTGATTGAGAAATGAATTACAATAACAAATAGAACAAGAAGAAGACACTGAAATCTAAAAAGAATTGCAGAATATCTCCGCGAGAGATTTGATATTTTTCAATCAATGACAGAGTTAGATGAGTTTTCTTTTTCCTCATCTCTAAATCAAAAGAAGCAATCCTTTATATCATTGGTCATTAAGTATTATCTAATATAATAATGAAATATTAAGATATGATTTTATATTGTTATTTGTTGTTTAATATGCATGTATGCACACTGATATATATGTATATGTATTTATGTTATCAGCTACATTGCTGCATGGACATAATTTTCAGCAGAAAATTGACACCTAAGAAATGTTTGAATCTGGCAAAATAATCAGATTATTTGATTTTGATAACATTTTCAATTCTCATTTATTCAACGGCAAATTTTCTAAAAGATAATTTTCCATTCCAAATTTTGGAAATTGAGAATTTTTTTCATGTTCTTCCAACCCAAACTTTTATTATTTTGATGATTTATTTAATTTTTTTATTTACTTGTTTTCATTGAACAAAAAATTCCCCATCATCTTTTTTAGAAAAGAACACCAGTTTGCTTGGACTGGAACTCTTACATTGGGAATTGAAAAACAGGAAAATTAAGCAAAATAGTTTTCTGTTAAGCGATTTTTTTTCAGTTTTATTCGATTGATTATAAATTTAGGCTTTTGATCTGGAAATAAATTTTTTTCATTCAATTCAACCAAAAAAAAAACGAAAAAGAAAAAAAGATGTTTTTCATCATTTATATTGATTATTTAGATTAATCAAATATTTCTAAAGAGTACACTTTTCTTTTTTTCCATTTCTTGCCCCAATGGAAAATTATATATAAATATTATAACAACGATGTATAATTAGATACAGCAATATGATGAAAATATATATACTGGTATATTATCAAGTATCATTTTCTATTTTTTTTCTTCATGTAATTCAACCAGAATTTCAAATTATGAGAGGTTGCAAAATGATACAGACAATGTGCATTGCTGTTGCACACTGTTTAGCACTGTCTCATCTTATTGTTGTAAATCATGCTGCATGCACCCTCGGTCTTCTGTACTCAGTAGAAGATACCCTCTGAGTCTACAACAAACATGAATATTGAAAACCTCCATGGAAACGTGCTGATTGATAGCCTTAAAAGTGTTTTTGTTTTTTTTTACTTTTTTCAAATACAAAATTTTCAAATAAAATTTTCTCATATTTTTTTAGGATACAAAATGGATTTTAATGCAGTTTAGTTGATTAATAATCAAACTGAGAATTCTTGCTAAAATAATCTGAATTCGGCACAATGTTTCTGTGGTAGATGATAGAATTTGAAAAAAAGAATTTCACTCATCAATCACAGCATAGATATTGATTTTTCGTATATAGAAAACATCAAATATATACCATTTAAAATCTACATTATAATTAATGAAAATATCTTTTTCTTTTTGTTAAGAGAAAAGAATGAGCAAATTTACTTATAGGAAAACATTAAAAAAAAAAACAAAAAAAAACAAACGAATTTTCAAATTCTTTCATGCTCTTAAAATCAGGTAGCGATTTCAGGTAGAAAAATTTTGTTCAAAATCATTCATGCCTGATAATAAAGGTTACTATGATATCGGTATGATGGTAGATCGAACATGTAAAGTATACATAACAAGTTATATAGATATTTGGATACATGTTTTACAATGATTTCAAACATCTGAAATCCAAGGGAACTCTTACTAAGTTGAACACATGAGTTTTGGTTACAGCTACGAAATTACCAGTCTTAAGAGAAAATTTTGACAAGTTCTCTACCCAGCCAAAAGATTTTATTTATAGTTACCCTGCTTCAGTGAGCGCAGTTGATGGATGTGATGTGCTGACGAACCTTGTTACTTGTCCCTTTACAGTTAACCAACGGCTGAAGGCTCAGCATAAGATATGCAACCAACAGGGTTAAATTTAATGTCTTTATCTTCTTATACAGAACATAGCCATTTCCATAGTCATAGACACACTTAATATACTTCAGTGCTTTGTGAATCATGCTCACTGCTAAATTTTGCTTTGACCAACAAGTAGTAATACCTTGCCAACACTTTACAGGAGTTGTATGAAGTTATAACCACAGATTCAATTGGAAGAATACAATAAAGAAGGATTTTGCACCCAAGTTCTTTAGGATAGATTTTCTAAAAATAAAAATTCAAAACTCAGTTTATAGTTTTCTTTCCAACCTAAATAACCTATGGTTGAGCACATTGCATTTTGTTGTCAGTGACAGCAAGTATTATAAAAGATATTTTCCTCTGAAATGCACAAAAAGAGAGAACAATATTTGTTGAAGACCCTCATGAGAAGAATGAGGAAATAACTCATTTCCCACATTTAAATAGGTTTTAGCAATACTAGCATTTGAGCTGCTGCATAAGATCATTTAATATAACAACTGCCTGTTAAGTTACTCTAGTTTTCTATCTTAATGTTATTCTTATCACAATTGTCATTTCTCTATTTTGGGGGTAAACTTGGTGATTTCATCCCTGCAGACCATAAATTTTGGAAATTTTCAAAAAAGATTTTTCATACCATAGACCAGATAAATGTCCTTTCAAAAGTCAAAAAAAGTAAATCAAAAGCTCTCTTTGTTCCTGATTTATAATGAAAACTATCGATGGCTTATAATTTTTTTTCTAAGTTTACTGTTTGTGTATTCTAGTAGTCGGTGCTCTCGTTTATCACTGAGTTTTTTTTAAGCTCCTCCTTAAATTCTGGTCCATGAGGTGTTGGTCAACAATTTTTTTCCAGGCTAATTTTTTTGATAAAAAGGAAGTCTCGTGTACTGTCAAATATGATAAACCACTAAACTCAATTGATTTAAAGCTATTGTAGGCAACTTGATAAACTATGTTTCTGAAATCTGTTTTGCTTGAATAGCATTTGTATCTTTTTTTTTTTTTCATCAGAATTATGCTTCTTTGTTTTTTTAATGCAGTGATTGTTGGTATCAGTGAACTTGGGTTTTTTTTTCAACTTATTGCCACAGGAAGCATCAAATTCTCAACAGTACTCAACAACACTCTTGGTCCATGGAAGTGTCAGCCCTGATCCATAGGCCAGAAAGTAACAGTAGAGGCCAATAAGAAGATTAAAGAAGGAACTGGTCTGGTTAGTCACTCAATAAAAACTGTTATGTGACCAACGTCTCCCTGCAGCGGGCTGTGTTGGTCAATGAATAAGATACTCTCTAACCTTTTGTATGACAGTGATCACTAAAAAAGTCAAAATTAAAAATGAAAAAAAAAACAAGCATAAATACTGACAGGCACAAACTAACCGCAAAGATTCACTTAAAATCACATTTCAAATTGACATATGTATGTGTGTGTGTGTATGTGTTTATTACACAAATCGAAGATATATCTATTGTATTGGTACAGATGTCCTTAGATATTGCATGGTTAATGTTCCCAGATATGTAGCAGTTATAAAAAATTTTAAACTGTCAATTCAATGCAAAAGAAATGATGGCATTCAAGCAAATAAGGAGTAAATGTCAAAATTTTCAGCCCTCTAGCTCCATTGTTGTGATCTGTACATATGACGCATTTATACATAGGTCAGCATGGGTTTCTTCAATTTTTGAGTGATTTTGGCTATGTCTGCATTTTTTTGTTTGGCACTCACTAATTGCCACATACTGGGTAAACAAGCATGTGAAATTGCTATTTCATTTCCTTTTTATACACAAAACTCTTTCTCTTGCCTCCTGGTTTTTATTTTTGATTAGACTTCTAGCATGCATATCATGAGATGTGCATGCTGCTCAAGATAATCCTTGCAGAATCAGCACTGAACATCTGCAAGCAATTTCCTGTGCAGAAGAGACCCGAGGAGATCTTTGAGAATCTTCCTAAATGCCATTATTACATCACATTTCTTTAGCTGGGTGCAGATAGCCGGCATATTACAGCGTCACCAAAACACAACCTCTCATAAATGTAGACATACAGAAAGTATTCATACAACTTTGCATATTTCTTCTGGTCAAATATATCTGCAAATTTCATAGGATTTTAAATCATTCATATAAGTAAAACGCACGCTATATATATATATGTATATATTTATTCATTATATATATCTAACACTCAGTAGAAGTGACACAAACAGTGAGTACATCTTTTGTTATACTTACTGATCCCTCATCATTAAATATGTTCTTTGGGTAACCTATAGAAGTAAGCTAGTTTCAAAATAATAAATGATGTAGAGCATAAAATAAAATCCATATATAACACACTATGATAATACCTTATATGAATAACAAACTACATGTATGACATAAGCTATATATAAGAACCATAACTGGAAGGGAGGTGGTGCTTGATCAACACTACTGGGGCATCATGTCAATATAGCAGTTTTGTTTATAAGATACCCAAAACTGTTACATGATAAATGACTGATGATACCAACAAGAGAAAATTTACACACTGTACCATAATAAAGGAGTATATGTAAAACAGAGAAAAATTGAAGAAAATTATATAAATTGCATTGACAGATATTGGGAAATGAGTGACACAAAATTAAGAAAAAGTTTTTTCAACATTTAGTATTAATAACTGTAAAGCTTTGTATGTATATATATATATATATATATATATATATATATATATGTGTGTGTGCGTGTATGTGTGTGTGTGTGTGATCAGTGTATGGGAAAGGATCATCTGAGAGAATTATATAAGTAGTTGACAAAGTTGGAAAGAAAAACTGAAATTGTTTTGAAGACAAACAATTTGTCACAAATCCAACATGTTTTGGTTAGGTACAAATCTTCTCAGTGAAATGGAAAACACTGATGACCACTGTAAAAGATTCTTGATAAATTCGACTCCCTTGGACATGTACACAAGAGACTAGACTATATACCACATCATAGTCCCCACTGACAACTAAAGAATTATAGTTATTTCATTCTCTTTGAGAAGATCTGGTTTGTTCAATAATCACCTAGAAAATCAAAGTGAGAAAACATCAGTACAGACCATGAGGGGGCTGACTTTGGTTTTGGCAATGGTCAGAGAACGTCATTGGTGAACAATGATTTGAAAGAAAAAAGTTTGTTTTTCGGTGTTGTGCTAGGAAAAGTTCTGACTGAAGAGGTGTTATGTGACAGACACTGTGAGATTGTGTACCTTGTGGTTCTCCAATTTTAAAGGGACTCTGTGCTCCTCTTACTTTGAAGGGATCTTTTTTTTTTCCAACCCTTAAATCAGTGTTGACTTGCAACAAATGAAATGTTGTCAAGAAACGGGATATTCTTGACCCAGTATCAACTGTCTGATACAGATTCAGTCTTCTCAGTCCACTGTAGACTTAATATAATATGTTTCAAGCATGGACCCCAATTTTCAAAACGTTAAATTTGGCTCTTAAAATAAT
Source organism: Thysanoteuthis rhombus (assembly GCA_963457665.1). Taxonomy (NCBI): domain Eukaryota; kingdom Metazoa; phylum Mollusca; class Cephalopoda; order Oegopsida; family Thysanoteuthidae; genus Thysanoteuthis; species Thysanoteuthis major. The sequence goes on along the minus strand of OY735203.1, from coordinate 5,514,882 downwards.
AGCTTAATACAAAAACAGAAAGGCCCTTTCTGAATCTAATGATACCAAAAGTAAAAAAAACATTTAAAGGAGTCAATAAACAAAACTCATCATCCTTTCCCTTTAATCTGTCACAGAAGAGATTACCAATGTACTCCTACTCAAGACACTCTCTACATAAGTTCTGTCAGAATGATACCTACTGATGAGTGCCATTTAAAACATTATCTGGTGTCTATTTCTATCCTCCCGTTGGACTAGCTTCATCCTACTCTCATAGTTTTCTCACCATTTCTCTTCAAATCACGAGGGTTGGTCTTGAAGAAGTGGGAGAAATAGGGTCTTGGATCAAGGTTTGTAAAAATGGAAGATTTGTTACTACACGGACTCACTTATAAGGCGGTAGAAAATTATGGACCCCAACTTCCGTGTTATGATGGATCAACAGTGTCATTTGTTGACAGCCTCCCTCTCCAGCTTGTACATATCCCTCTGGAACTTGCCTGATGCAAGGAAGACATGTATAGGAATAATAACAGAGAGAACATTTCCGGTTGTGTAATTTGTAAAGAAAGCTCAAGATACTTGGAGCCATTTTGAATCCATGTATCAGAAACATTGCATTGAAAAACTGTCCAGTGTTTCAATAGGAAGCAATGTAACTGTGGGGCAGAATATTTCCCTATTGAATCCGTCTTTGGTATTATACATTGTTGAATGAAATTAATCCGAGTACTCATCCACAAAGCAGGGAACATTTTCTTTTCTCTCATAAATATGAAAGTGTCTGCATTCTAACCGCACACAAACATACAAATATGTCAATATCTTCCAATATCTAATTGTACGCACCCATACATATGTGTCCACAGCCACTTTTCCAGGGGATTGCAGAAGGATATTTGGTATAGATTTACTCTTTACTTCCAATTTCACTATTTTCAAGGTGTTCAGGTCAAAATTCCTCATGGGTTTTAGGACCCTAATTAATGCATTTTCTGAAAGAGCACCGACTGAGGATAAAAGAAAAAATTATTTCTTGATTGCCCAAAGGAATCGAACGTTATACTTAAAAACATCTCTGAATGGGGAAGTAATTTTAGAATTTTAATTCTGTATTTTGTATAGTCAGAGGGGGTACTAAACTAGTTAAAGACTTTGCTGCAGATACCTCAATACATGAAGATTTGAGTAAAATCCAGTTTCTTTTTTATGGTTAGCTGCTCAATAAACAATGACTTTGTTCTTTCTTTAGTTTAGTAATAAAAATAATTCAGGTAATCTCATTCTTCTCTTCAAAGAAATATTTCTTCATAAGTGTAAATGAGTAGATTTAATGAGTTGTACTCTCACTATACACACCCTTATGGATGTCCCATATATATATATATATATATGTATATACAATTTTTTTTTTAATCAAAAGACTAAACCACAAACTGGGAACCATGCAAAGGAAAGAACCATACGCAACATGACATGGTGAGATCACAAAACAGCACATTATATTAGAAAAGAAATAGAAGTTATTTTCTGATAGGGGTCAGAGATGTCAAAGAATCCATTAGAAAACTAATGGTACTGGGTTGGTCATGTTGCAAGAATCATGACTCATGATGTGGATCCCTAGAGATCATATACGAAACTAGCTGGCAGAAAATGAGCTGGCATGATGAATTAGACAAGTTCAGAAAGTCCTGACACTATTTTGTTTTTACTCAGAGCTGTTGCTAGAGATTTGAGGACCTAGGGAGCTTGGTTACATGATTCCTCCTCCCTCCATCATTTGATTGGTATAACTGGAGGTCCATGGACTTGTTGACTAGGCAGACCTTTCAAAAGTCTGGGGTCCATTTGAGAATTCATTCAAATAAATGGGGTCCTTGGTAATGAAAAGTTTGAAAAACACTGATCTACTTTGAAATGCAGTAAGTCACACATCATCTTATTTTCTGCCTGCCACAGTTTCACATATGATCTCTTGGGATCAACATTGTTGAGATGTCCATTTGTTAGCCATTCTTGCAACATGACCAGCCCATTGCCATTTGAGTTTTCTAATGGTTTCTGTGATATCTTTTACCAATTTCTTCTCTGATGCACTCTGCTGTTTTCTATCTCTCCATGTGATGTTGAGTATGATTCTTTTCTACACACATTGCAGGATTTTTTTTAATGTTTTAGTGCTATAGCTGACTATTGGTTGTATATCCTTTTTAGGACTAATGGTATTTTTCTTGCCCTTGAAGGCTGAGCTTGCTCTACTGAAGGCTTGCTATCCTCTAGTGAGTTCTATATTTATGATTTTGTATCTTTGTCCTCAATGTATTTGTTGTACATGACATTTGTTTTACTGGTGTTTATGTGGAGACCAGTAGATGAACTAATATTCATAAAGTTTTAGTCCCCCCCAACACACAAACACTATCAGGGACCCCTCAGCCATACCCCTGATGTGACATCAAACAAACGTGCAATGAATTCAACCAGACATGATGCATTGCATTTAGAGAAATTCACTTTCTTAAACTGATTCCTAATTGCAATTTTGAAAAAGCATTCAAAAATAGAAAAAACAAAAAAAATATATAGCCTTTTAAATTGATTATATGTGTTTAAATTAATTCACATGCCCAACAGTTCAGGTCTATAATTTTCTGCAATATCTTCTCTGAATTTATTTTCCTTTCTTTCAGAATCAATACAAATGTCAGGAAGATTACCAGGGAAGTTGTTTATTACACTACATTTTATTGTTGAACTCTCTTAGAACGACCAAAACTGTCAACATAGGTTTCTCTCAGTTTTTAAGCTTCACTGATTCACTTTCTATGCATATATCATGCTCACGGGACACACCAATAGAGCTAGAGGGCTGAAAGTTTGAAAATTTACTTATGTTAACAACATTGGTAGCAATTAAGGAAGGGAATATAATCTAAGATAAAATGGAGCTAATAGCTACGTGAAATAGAGGGGAGATATAACGTATCTTGTCATTTTATCAAAATCCTTCCAATCCTTCCAAATAGTTTTTGTGGGGAGTTCAGTTAACAATGTAAGTTTATGCTAAATTGGTCCCTAGTTTGTGGCCACTAGTTTTTTTTTTGTTTTCTTTAATTCAGACTTTTTAGTCATTACTGTACAACAAAAGGTAAGGGAGTTAACATATTCATTGATCACTTTCTCCTAAAGTTTTTGATTGATCATCCCCAACACTGTATGCTGCCAAAAGATGTTAGTCACATGATGGTTTCTACTGAATGTCTAACCAGACATTCTGTACAAGTTGTCTACTCACTGCAAAGTTATTTTACGGAAGAGTTCCATTATTTTGAATTCTACCCACTGAAGATTTCCATAATTAATCATAAGTATCAAGCAGTTTATAACTTTAAGAGTTGACCTATCTTTTAGATCTAATTGACTGATAAGATATATGCATCTGTTTTAATATTCCTCTAAAGGATGATACTACCTTGAGAAAATTTTTGAAGGTAAATTGTATTAAATTTTCAAACAATATTTGTGGGATATTTTCAAAATTTATAAACTTTTATTCATATCTTAAAATCTTATTTAAATAGCTCTTGATTCTTGTCAAAATCCCAATAGCCCCACAAATGGCCCACCCAACCAATCAGCCAAGTGGCCCAAAGAATCTTCTCTTTTTACTCATCTGTGTCTACCTGTGTGTCTCTGGGTGACCCTGATCACATTCCACAAGGCACCACCTAAAAATGAGGGTTTTTTTTGTTGTTTTTTTAAATAAATGAGTTTTTGGGTCTTTGCAGTCATTTTAGATCAATAATGCTCAAATCATATGCTGGTATTTTTAGGTAAAATAACTTTCGTATCATGATTTTTAAAGATAATTACTTCTGGTACACACACGGGCTACAGTGATTCATTTCTGATGGGTCATCAGTCTTTTAACATTCGTTGTTGAACTTTGACCTTCCCCAGGATCCGCCACAATTCTCTATCATGGGTATCGCAGAACTAGTATTTTCTGAATTTGTGTAGTTCATCTCTCCATCTCGTATTCTGTCAGCTTTGGTTTTGCATGTGATCTCTTGGGATCCATGTTGTGAGTCACAATGTCCATCAGTTGTTTACCATTCTTGCAACATGGTCTGCCCATTGCCTTCAAAAAACATTTGTGGGAGATTTTGTTAATATTTCAATGTTGATTCACATCATCATCGGAAGACTTAAAATTTTATCAAAATCACTCTTGATTCTTGTTCTTTTGCTTATTGATCAGCTACAATTTTTTTTTGGGGGGGGAGTTTATCATTTTACCTTAGAGTTGTGTAATGGGGAAAATTCAAGTATCTTCAACTTTTGAAGAGTTGACCTTTTTTAATTTTACAGGAAAAGCACAAATAGTGTTCAGCATTTCTATTGCAGTAAGCCATTATAGAGGCAGCATGCACCTTTTTCCCCCTCCTTCATCCCTGTTCCCTGAACCTCATACCACTCCAACCTCTTGTCTCAGCCTAACATATCCACATTGCTACCTTTGGGGTTAGGGAATGCTCAATTTTTTTTCATATGAAAAAAAATAGTAATCGTTTCTTTACCTCTCACCATTCTGGCTTACAAAGGGTTTTATCGTAAATGTCGATTTCATATTAAAAGAAAAAGCTTTTTAAAAATTTTAAAATGATTGAAATGCAGTTTTTCAAAGTGGAACGATTTGTGTTTCTCAGGTTTTTCCTCAACTGTTAGAACAGAATGTGACTTTTGGCTGAGTCATGTGAGTGTCATATGTTCATGAGAATGAATGTGTGTGCGTATATATATATATATATATATATATATACACACACACACACACGTATGTTCGAATGTGCTTTCATTCAATGAGAAAACATTTCAAAACAAAGAGCAAAAAAAACAAATTTACTGTTGACTAATAAAACAAAATTACTGAAAAAAAATAATTAAGGATTTTTTCTATAAGATTATCTCAACGAAAAATTCTTTTAAAAAAGATTGAGTTAAATAAATTAATTCATTTTTTGCTCTCAGCTTTTCATACCAAAATTGGATGATATCACACAAGTTCAGCTTCATCTATATTCTGTTGAGATGAAAACATTCTAGTAAAATCTAATAGTTATTAAAGGATGATTTCTAGTTTATTTATCTCATGAATCTTAATGGAAAAATCCGACGATTTCATGCCTGAGCGATTGTATCAACATTCCTGAATTCAAGCTCACTTTCCTTTTAGATTTTCCTTCATTCTCTCATGTTGTGACCTATTTTATTTTTATTTGAAATTAAGTATGAAGATAAGTACAAATAAAACATAGCTTTAGATACAAAACTCTAATATTCATTGACGTCATTTCCTTTTAGCTCCAATCTTCAAGTCATCGCTCACTCTTGACTTTCAAGCCGAGTTGTAACAAGTCTTGGTTAGAATGCCCTAGTCCTTTAGCTGGCATGGTTTCTTTTCTTTTTCTCTGAATTGCATAAAGGTCTTTCTGTCATTTGTATCCATCAGTGTTCAGAAGCGACCCACAAGTTGTCTTGACAATATAAATGTGATGGTTCTATCATCTTAAAAACTCTGCTTGTGGACCAAATCTAAAACCTTGTATCCAATAATTAAACATTGGTCTTTGAAGTAACCAAGCAAAATGGAAATAAAGCATTTCAGTAAATTCACAACAACAACCAGATACATTACATCTCCTTTCTATTCTACCTAGCCACTAGCTTGATTCTATCTTAGATCAAATCTGCTTTCTTAATTGCTTAGCAATCAGGCCTGGTCTAACATGATACGTAAATATTTATGTTTTCTTTTTCAGCTGAAATTTATATCCCGATAATAAATCTTTAATTTGTCTGCCTCTTCTAAAAAATGAAACATATTGACTGTATGTTCACATCTAGATCAAACATGACTGACTATCAACTTCCATCTTCTTCCTCTTATCCTCTTTGTGAAGTCACACATTTAGAGGCTACTTTTACTACAACTATTATTACTCCCCACAATATATGACTAATAGTTATAACTGGTAAAACTGATAGTTATCTTCATTCTGCAATCTTTTTGTCCAACTCCAGTCCAATTTTTCTAATATATCAAGAACAACAGGAACAGTCCTCACCAAATTTAGGAGGAGTAAAAATTAACATTCCCCATGCTTTGGAATAACGACCAACCAATTGTTCGTCATTCATATTACGGACTGAAGTGAATTTACAAGTTTTATACATCTACTAAAATTTATGCTTGAAATATGCAAGGGCTTATTTCATTCTAATAGATGAACACATCTATAAATCTATAATTTCCCAACCATGCTTTGAAATTACAGCCAAGTGATTGGTGACCAGCTCTCTTACCGACTAAGCCAAACTGACAAATCTTATATCTACAAAATTTATTTTACATATGCACAATGGCTTATACAGAAGTTGCAGTAGTCATCTTCAGTCAGAATATAAGTAGGATTAGAGTTTGACCATGCAGCAATCTAGCTTGTTATTGTTTTCATTCTAATATTTCTCTTCATTGTAGCTTTTTATCCCTATTCTCTTTTATATATAATCTTGTTAGAAACGGTCAACCATACTGTCAGCAATGACATAGCTTTCTTTAGTTTTCAAGCAAGTCTTACTGGCTGGTTATCTATACATTTTTGCACATCCAGGCTCACCAATGGAACTATAGGGCTGAAGATTCAGTCATGTACTCCGTATCATGTCTAGAGAAAAAGTTTTTTGTTATTTGAAAATTCATCCCTAAGTAGGTTTTTAGAGAAGGGAGGGAGGCGGATTTGATTTGCAGTGAAAATTTATGCCAAAATGATCCACTAGTTTGTGACTGGTGGCATTTATGCTTGTTTTTTTTTTTTAAGTAAACTTTTTAGTGATTTTCATGACCGAAATCTCATAGCAAAGGAAAAACTAGACAATGAAAACTGAAGGCCACTTATAAAACCGATGGCAAAAAGTGTCTAGAAAAAGTTTTTTCTTGACTACTTGAACCCGTAAAAATTTCACGGGTGTAGACAAATGGTATTATCCATAATCTCATGCCTCTGCTCTTCTCTCCCTTATCCTCTCCAATCTTTGATGGCTGTTCATGTTTCTATCTAAATGTTATACCAACATGGATTAGTTTCATATGCAGAATTCTTTCAACCCATCCAATAAATTACCTGACACTTTTCTCCCCCTCCCTTCTTTTCCTCTTGTCAAACCAACCAACTTTCTTTTCTCCTTCTTCCCTTCCTATTTTCTTATTACATCTTTTTTTTATGCTCTCTCTCTCTCTCTCTCTTCCCACCCATTCAATAAACTACCTAACTTTCCCTTTATGTTATCAATGAAAAGCACAACACTCAGATGTAGATAGGAATGAGCAGAATAATATTGTCAAGTTTCAGTTATTCATGCGTTCTGATTGTTTCTATCTCTTTATGTATACAGACTCTGCCCACTCATAGTAGTAACTTGCAATTTTGCACAAACACTCCAATCAATGAGTACAAAATCCCGCCCCAAAAAATTACCCTCCAAAATGAGTTTTTATTTGAGAGCTCAATTTATTAACTACGTTTATGCTGAATTAATCCTTCAGTTTGAGTTCAGCAGCATTTCCTGGCTTTTGGAAAAATTACTTATGCATTGATAACCCCTTTCCCCAATTTTTTTTGATTGATCACCCCCAACACTACATGCTGCATAAAGATGTTAGTCATGTTATGGTTTCCATTGAGTGACTAACCTGATGTCTTTGACAAAAAAAAAAAATATATATATATATATATATATATATATATATACATCAAGAAATTATCCCGTTATTTTGTTTAATTCTAAAAGTAACTGCAAGGATGGTCTTACAGTCCCTTTCACCCTGGGCAAGCTGAACTCAGACACCCTTTAAAACATAGCATATTCCGAGAAAAATTGACTTCACTTTACGGAATTTTCTTATCTTGACTTTTCGTCGTCTATTTGATTTATTCATTTTGCAATTTTTATTTCAGAAGTCCTACTGCCTTGGACACATTGCGAGAGGCCCTTAACACATAGGGTCTGAGGTGCCAGCCCTGAGTAACCGATTCACATGCACAACTGAGCAGTTCAATATTTCTAGCAAAATCATCTTCCATTAGATATGACAAGGAAATGCCATAATTTTTTCTTTAAAACGTTTTCAAGTCCTTAGTGTTGTGTTTGGTATCTAAGCAACGACCCTGTAAAAGACTACATCAATAAAATAAATCTATTACATCAATGGAATGAAGTTTTAGTTCATGAGTACATGATGGACCTTCATTTTAGGGGCCCGGAAGCTTGAATAATTTATGGGGACCCCTTCACAACCTATGACAATAGGGTGACATCAAACAGAGTCAGACTGACCTTGCTCCCCTTGCAAGGAATTCAAGGCCCAAAAGGTAGAAAATGGGATTGATGGGTTAGAATTCTTGAAAACAGGGCCCAGCAGTGAGCAGCTTTCAACCAGCAATGAGTTCTGGGTAACTACTGTTATCTCCTTCTATTGGCTTCTGGCTAATCCCTGGCTATTTATTTATTTTTTGCTTTGAAAGCAATTTTGGGGCATCTCCAAAGCTTAATTTGGTATGCATAAACCACGATGACAAAATCAAAAAATTGTATGTGTCTTGAGGTAAGGTAAGTTGTTAACATTTATAAAAAGAAGTGGATTGTTCTCATTTTATAAGGGCTATAGTGTGATGTCAAGACTCAGAGTCATCAAGATCAGGGAAACTTTATGTATACATGCATCATGTATTGATGAAAGAACATAAATATGACTAAATCAATATATTTTAGACATATAAATTCTACTTCATGTGTATACAAAAACTGAATCTTTGTTGGAAAATTCCCTCATCAAAGAAAATGGTGCTTCTGGAGTTCCCCCAGATCTAAAATCCCATTAGTCCTAAAAAGAAGAGGTATACAGCTAATGCACCCTCCCAAGAGTCACCTATGGGCCTGAAACATTGAACTTAAACAAGAAACTGACACTAAAACTGAGAATCATGCAATGTGCACATGTAAAAAAAATCATACTCAACCTCATATGGAGAGATCAAAAGACAGCGCAGTATATTAAAAAGGGGGGAAAGAAAGAAAGAAAAAAAAAAAGGAATCCAAGAGATCATGAAATCCATTAGAGAACTCAAATGGCAATGGGCAGGTCATGTTACAAGAATGGCATACATCCAATGGGTATCATGACTCATAACATAGATCTCTATAGATCACATGCGAAACCAAAGTTGGCAGAATACAAGCTGGAGAGACAAACTCGACAATTTCAGAAAATAATGGTTTAGCAACAACCATGATAGAGAGATCTGGCTAATCCCGGGGAAGGCTTAAGTCTAATGACGAACGCTAAAAGACTGATGATGATGATGATAATGGAGCTTTTGCTTCATTAGTTTAATAGTAGATCTATCCCTGGACAGAACCCAAACAAAGAAGCTCTGATTAGTGAATGATGAATATTCTATCTTTTCTAAGGAAAGGCATTTGGTTTCAAATGATATTTATCTTTTAGGACATATATTTACCATCACTTGAAATGGTATCTTTTTGTTGCGACTGTTGTTGGCAAGGTCAATACTATCGAATGTACTGGTCAAGGAACTGCCCCATATCTCAGAAACTATTAAAGATAGAAGCATGTGGTTTTCACCATTAGATGACATAAAATGTTTATCCTGTATTTGAAGCTCAATGACAGGGAAAGTACTGAAGGTTTTTCACCATTACGTTTTCACCACACAATAGCCCACAATTTTAAGTATCCTTTCCTGTATAAATAATAGATAGATTATGCATCTTATCCAAAATGTTCTGTCATAAATAACCTTTTTACTTATGGATCAACTAATGGTTCATACCTGGTAGCCATATTGTCTATTATGTGTTGTATATTCCTTCAGTCGACTTTCCCAAGAAATATCAAAGCGCAAACATTTTACTACATTTTGCTATTTTTCTCCACGTATTCAGGATTCCATTAGAAAACGAGAAGTATCTTCAAACAATTCACTGATGCCCTCACAGATGAGCAAAGGGAGAAGACTTTGTGGTCCAATTGGTGGGGCTATTGTTATTCAATACAGAAGTTTCTTCCATGCAAGGATTACCAGATATGACATCCTTTAGAAAAATCACAATTATTCCCAAATTATCAGAAACTACCATGAGAAAAAAAATTTTGAATATAACACAAGAATGTTAATGATATTTTAGAAATTTCATGAAATTAAATGAATAAGTTGTGGGATGAGCAAAACTTTTTATATGAATAAATCATTTATATTAAATGTGCAGCTAATAAGTATTTGAACAAGCATACAATTGGGGGGGGGGCTATAGCCTAAGCTTGCAGGGACCATTAAGGATTTAAACTGGAAGGGGAATCTAAATAAACTACTAAATTACTAATTTGGCAACTCTTCAATATACCAATCATTTTTTTTTTCTATTCTAAATTGTATTTATTGATTTTGAACTTTTTATGAGAGCAGAAAAACTCATTTTCTTTTCATTCACAAATTTGATTCTATTAAAAAAAGATTCCAGATATTCAGCATTCAGAACTACAAAACATGACTAAATGCATGCCTTGTTATGTTGATTGCATAATAATTTGGTTTATCTTATGTAATTTTTTAAACTCTCAAAACCTTGCCATTAGATAACAAAATGTCAGTCTGTTTAAATATACATGACAAGAACTGCACATATATGTAAACAGTTTGGTAGATAGGTAGGTGCAAACAGTAATATCAAGTCTACCTGCAACTGACAGAGGAAGAGTGTTACCTGCATGAAATACTCCAGCTTTCTCCTATGTTAATATCTTTGGTCTCAAAATAAATGCATGTTTTCATACATAAAGCTACTGCCGATTATTTTTCATGGTTTTCATTTTTGAAAGACGCCTCTCTTTTATTATAGTTAATATAATGTCTTTTGAAGATGGAAAGATAGAAAAAAAATCAGCTGAACTCAGAACTCTAAAGACGAGCATCATAGAACTGATAGATAAAATCTTACCATAGATGGGAAACGATTCTTCATCGAAATGCCATCAGATAATGATTCTATGAATAATTGCTATGTACCCAACTGAAGACCCAACATATTTGATTTGAGAAAAAAGTTTTGTATTTTTTAAATTAGAGACAGTCAACCAGAACTGTCAACATGGGTTTCGTTAGTTTTTGTTGATCTGACTGCCTGACTATGTACGTACATGTATGCACATACAGACTGCACCAATGGAACTCGACAGCTGGAAATTTGAACCACACCCTGAATAGGTCATGTGGATTCAATTTACAATGTAAGTTCATGCTAAACTGGTCCTTTAGTTTGTGTCTAGAAGCATTTACATTTGGCTCTTTTTTGAAAATTTAGGCTTTTTTTTATAGATCACCATCTTATAAAAGGCAAGAGAAGTAACTTATTCAATGCTCATCCTTTTTTTCCAAATTTCTAATTAATCAACCCCAACGTGGCATAATGCCAAGTGATGTTAATCACATGATGGTTTCCATTGAGTGACTAGCCAGACCTATTTTCTTTATTAACTGAACATTTAATTTTAATCTGAAATTGATTTTTTTTCATTTTATCTGTACATATCAGAGAAGATTGTTTTTTTTTATTCAGATGTTCAGAGAAATTCTTTTGATTTTTCTCTTTGAAGTACATCAGTGATCTATTTAACTACAAGAAAGATGGAAATACCTAAAAAATACAAAGATAGCAACTCACAAAGAAATCTATTCAAATATATACAAAAAGAATTTTAGAAAAAAAAAATAAATCGAAAAAAATCTAATTTTGAAGATTACTCAAAAACAGCAAAAAAAAAAAACAAAAAAAAAAATAAATTTGATCAGGATGAAAATTAAAATGAAATAAAATTTTAAAAAATGGTTTTGGTAAAGCAGAGAGAAAGAATCTACTTAGAAATATCGAAGATTGGCAGAAATGAGATCATATCTGGAAAAAGCAGAAACAACTTTAAAAGAAACAGAATACTTGAATTCTTTAAAGACGCCAACTTCAAGAAAGAGAAAAAAACATGGTGACCTCAATGATTACGCTTTGGTGCTTTCAACAAACATTTCTAATCAACCAATGGAATTGATTCAATTGAAATTCTTTCCCAATCTAAATTTTTTACATCTGTGAAGACTTCTCGAAGTTAAAATATTCAATTCAAAGAATCGGCTAAAATAAAATGTAAAAGCCTGCACATATGTGTTTGCATGTAGATATTCACTTCATGTTGCCTAGTCTGGCAAGGGGTAAAAATAATGATGAATTCAGTATCCATCTTGGAGTGGGAATGTTCAAAGAATTCCTGTAATTTTCAATATGTATGTATGTGCTTTTTGAAGAGTTTTCAAATAACAATTCCAAGTACACCAGTCTCATGTATGTTTGGAAAAGTTGATTACGTAGTATATGTTAGCACTATTATACTTAATCTTTCTTTAATGATAGATATTAATGTTTCAGTAATCATGTTTTGAATCAATGATTCCAGAATCCTAAAGGCAAGAAGGAAAGACCAGAAGTTCATTGGAGCTATACAAATGAAAATCGAGGTAAGTGAAATATATCAGCCATGTCAAAGTATACGTGTCAACAGATTGTTTTTTTAATATAAAATGAATCCTTTTTGTCAACTTATTTTGTAATTATCCACAACCATTTATTTTATATTAATCTTTTTGGACTTTTTTTCTCAATACTGGTTCAGTTTTTAACACAACATTTTGGCCATTGTATCCCACGGCAATATTCAGGTGATGATTAGGTGTATTTTTTATCATAGAGATGGGGAGGGTCTCTTTCAGGAATTTTAGCATTTCACTACTTTATATCAGGCGTGGTGAATTTTTTTTTTTTGTATCAAACAGTTTTTGACTGTGATTAGTGTCAAAGATCTGCAGTTGATGCCATGAGGGGGCTTTTTGGGGGCTGAAAAAAAAAAACCCTAAAAAACAACCATCACCATTGACAATCAGTTGTAATAGCCACCATTTGCATTTGTTTGAAAATAGGAGTAGGTCACTCATGCCAGTATTCTAAGAAGAATGGTAACAGGGAATTAATCTTGCACGGGAGGTAATTTTCAAACATTTTAGAAAGTGTGAGGTATTTTTCATTTTTTTTTTTCATTTCTATTTGAACATTGCTTGAAGATGGACATAAGGTACAATGGCTGAAATATTGAATTCAAAAAATGAACCGAGAGAAAGAAAAAACTCTGCAAAAAAATGCGATATATGACACAAAGAATAATGTAAGAATAAGGACACATGGCAGTTATTTGGACCTTCGCCTCACCAGTGGGCTGTTTACCTCAATGGTTAAGAGTGACGGTATGTGAAAGCAGCTACCTATTGGTCACATGTTCAATTCCTGCAGCAACTTATTTTCTGTTAATGTTTATTTCTATTTACACCATCAATGCCTAATGATAAATTCACTGTGTATTAGCAGGAAGGCATTTTAAACATAGTTTCAAAGTGATATAACACATTTGTAAAGATTTCTGTCAAATAATACATCCATTTCTTACATATACATATGTATACATACAAAGAGAGATAGATAGATATACCAGTAGGAATAATGAATACATGTCCAATGTAGGATGGTGAAAACTTGAAAATACTGAACAAGGATCTTCTAACATTGAATAGACAAAAAAATATTAAAGCAATAGCAAAATTGAACAATCTTATTTTATGAAGTTTAGTTACACATGGATAAATGCCATTAAAAATAGCCATTTTGTACCACTGCATTAAGATATTTTTGTCTATTCACATCAAAAAATTCTTGTTCAGTTTTTAAGTTTTTATAATTAATACATTATGCAGGTGTGTATTTTTCTTACTGGTCCTGTTTTGTTTTTTTATATTAATAAGTATATGTAATGTCTTCCACGATAACTAATATTGTATAAAAAAAAATTATAAGAAAAAAACTGATTCCTGAGTGAGTTTGAACAACCAATGTCTCAATAAAATGAGTCCATGAACCAAATACACCATAGTAACACATGTACTAGAGTTAATTTATTTTTGATAAAAATCTTTTGTCCCTAACTTTTGAAATCTTTCTCATTTCCAACAGTATAACTCTCCTGATACGTTAACAAATTGGAGAATCTTACATTTTAGAAAAAAAAAAAAAGGAAGGTATTTGCAGGGTCAAATTAAGTGTGTATGGGAAGTCTGATGTAATTCATTTCTACCATTCAGGCATGCATTGTGTTTTATCAAATTCAAAGTAAGAATTCTTTACAAATTTGTATCTAACATTTCACAAAGCCATTTTTCGTGAATCAGTATAATTGGAAAAGTAACTCTAGATAGAATTCTCCACAAAATATCGGAAATTTTATCAAAATTGGTTGAGTTTTACAAAAGTTATAAGATTAGAGTCGTGAATTTGCGTAAAATTCAACTAACTCTTATAGTGGGCAGAACACTAACCGTCTGTCTAATCATATAGACATACACAGGTTTAGATCAATATCTCCATAGCCTGACATATACTTTGCTGGATTTAGGTCTGAAATTTTCACTGCATAATGTTTGATCTATCTAATTAAGATTCACCACCAAATCAAGTGCATTGACATGGAAGGAGATTATGCTGAAAAAAAAAATATTTGTTGTTTAAAATAAATGCTTTTTTCATCATTTGACCACATACCTATTAATCAACCTATTTAGTCAAATGAATATCTTCACATTCATCTATGTATGTGTGTGTGTGTGTGTGTGTGTGTGTGCGTTTCAACAAGTCTTTGACAAAAGCTGGAGTGTATACCAGATGAAGAGGGAGACATGTGATGTGTGTGTGTGTGTATCACTTATCTTCAAATGTTCCTCCATATAAGCTTGATTATATAGAAACTTGTAATGATTCATCTCTAGGAGAAACCCATACACGGTTTCTGATATGTCTTCTGAGTAAACGTATCCAATTTATTTCTGGAAAAAGATTCAAATATCTGACTTGATTGCTCTGAATTTTATGAGCAGCTTCTTTGAGAGAAGACAGGCAACATATTTTCTCCTGAAGATATTTACACACTGATGTTCCAGTCAGAAATTGTCAACAAGCCATTTCATGGAATTTTTTGTGATTATCAGAAACCACCGATCAAAAGTGTCAGCATCAGTTTCTTCAGTTTTCAAATAAATCTGGCTGGTAGGCTATAAGTGAGACATCCATACAGGCCATACAAATAGAAGTAGAGGGCTTGAAATTTGAACGTTTACTCCTTATTTTGTCTAGGAGAATGTTCTTTTTTTGTTCATTTCTAGATCCCCTGTAAATTAGCTTTTCAATGAGATGTTCAATTCACAATCCAAATTTATGCTTAATTGGTCCCTTGGTTTATGCGTGGCAGTGTTCATGCCTGTTTTCAGAATATTTTAGTGATTACTACCCAACAAACAAAAAGTGAGAGGAGTGATCTATTCATTGATCATCCCTTTTTCCAATTTTTTTAATTGATCACCACCAACAGGGTATGTAGCCAAAAGACATTGGTCATGTGACTGTTCATATTGAGTGCCATCATCATCATCTGTCTATAATGTCCATTGTTATACCTTAGACATGGACCTTCCCCAGGATCCGCCACATTTCTGTCATGGGTGTCGTGGAGCCAGTATTTTCTAAGTTTGTCTAGTTCATCTCTCCATCCTGTATTCTATCTGTCTCGGTTTTGCATGTGGTCTCCGGGGATCCATATTGTAAGTCGTGATCTTCATTGGTTGTCTGCCATTCTTGCAACATAACCAGCCCATTGCCATTTAAGTTTGCAAATAGATTCTATGATGTCTCAGACTCCCATTTTCTTCCTGATATACTGTGATGTCCTGCGATCTCTCCATTCTGTGTAGATATAATGTGCTTATGCATATTTCTTCTATTAGATAGGTATAAGGGTGTGTTTTTCTGGACACTTAGAGAAAGAAGAATCTGTAGCCCACTTGGCTGGTTGGTCTGGCCATTTGGGGGACTTCTGTTGGTCAATATATTTTGTATAAAGAGAGTGTCTTTTTGAATAACTTTTAGCTTTGGAGAATTATTTCCAACAGACTTTTTTAATATTTCCAGTTTTTAGATTAATAGATTTGCAAAAATTACAACTTTCCAAAAGCATACCACGATGCTGGGGAGGTGATGGTGGAAAATTCTTGGATCCTATTACCAAATTTAAACACCACTCCCTTAGCCCAATGCAAAAAAATTTTGCTGAAATTCATTGCAATCTTCTGGAGATATTGTGCTATGTATATAGAGAAACGATGCAAATTGTTAGATCAATCTCCACCTCTACCGTAGCTGTACAATCCTTCCAGAGAGTTTTGCAGAAATTCATTCAGAACCTCTGGAGATATTGCGCTGTGTACATATAGGTACAATGCAGCGAGATGACTGAAAAATCCTGGATTTGCCCCAAAATGTAAATTCTCATTACTTGGAATCCAGTTTTTCACAAAACGTCATTGAAATTTGGAACTTTTGAAACTATTGTGCTGTGTACATATAGCTACAAAGTGTGTGGGGGGTTACCATGGAAAATTCCCGGACCCACCCAAAAATTCAAACACTGCTTCCTTAGCCAGGCTTTCCACAAAATTTCACTGAAATTCATCAAGAATTTGGGAGATATTATATTGCCTACATACAGCTACTATATAGGGAAGATACATGCAAAAATATCTGGGTTAGACCCAAATCTGAACCCTTCTGCCTTTGCCCTACCTTCCTCAGAATTTCACAGAAATTTATTGGGAACCTTTGGAGATATTGTTCAGTGCACATATATCCATGATGAAGGAAATGCAAATTCATTTTTCTAAGCCCATTGCCCACCATGTCAGAAAAGTTTACTGAAATTTATTTATAACTTTCGAGGCTATTCAGCTGTGTACACACAGCTAGGACACAGGGTGACTTTAGGGAAGTCCTGGATCCACGCCCGAATTCAAACACTGCTTCCTTAGCCTATTGCCCGACCCTCCACTAAATTTTCTGAATTTGGAGATCTTTTGGAGATATTATGTTATATATACAGAGTTACTAAGTAGGGGAAGTGACTGAGGAGTTTTTCGATCTGTCCTCCAAAATATTGACCATCTTTGAAATTTATTGAGAATCTGCAGATATATAATGCAAAGGAAGGGAAAATCAAACGAAGAATCACCCTAGGATGGCAAGCCTTCAGCAGGGTAAGCCCAAACTTCAAGAACAAGATAATCCCATTAGTCCTCAAAAGAAGAGTAGACAACAAATACATCCTCCCAATAGTCACCTATGGAGCTGAAACATGGAACCAAATCAAGAGAGTGACTCTCAAACTGAGAACCATGCAATGCGTCCATGGAAGAATCATGTTCGACCTCGCATGGATAGATCACAGGATAGCACAATATATTAGGGAAAAAAAAACAGGAATGAGAGAAATCATAGAATCCATTAGATGGCAATGGGCTGGTCATATTGCGAGAATGGCAGACAACAGATGGACGTAAGACTCACGGGGATCCCCATATATCGCATGCGTAACTGAGACCGGCAGAATACAAGATGGAGTGACAATCTATACAAGTCCAGAGAGTAGTGGCTCCGTGACAACCACGATAGAGATTATTCGAATGCTGGGGAAAGTCAATGTCCAATTACGGACGATAAAAGATTGATGATGACATATCTACAATCCAGGTGAGTTACCTGAAAATACCTGCCTATACTGCAAATTTTAAAACACTTAGAGTACTGCTCACCCCTCCACAAAATTTCACTGAACCGTAGAAAGTGAAATGGCGCCAAAGTCGAATGGAAAAGAATAAAAATATTGAGAACAATACATTGATTCACAAGCCTTAATCAAACCAATACGAATATGAGGACAGGTAAAAGAGATTATATATATATATATATATATATATATATATATATATATATAAATAATCAAAAGAAGAAAATTAGTTAGGGTACATGTCTTTGTTTGAATCCGAAATTTACTGTACTATTTCTCATTCGCAATACATACAAGCTCGACATCCCTTCCAATAGAATGATCTAAAATTAAGCATGACACGAAATTCTTTTCTCCACCTTCTGAAGAGGTACCTGGCTACATGTCGCTGTGGACAGGTGCACTTTTCCCAAAGTTTCTTGTCGCCATGTCTCAAAGTCTGTACCTTCAGAATTAACATGCCGGTATAATGCCTTACAAACGTTCATCCTGAAATTTGATCAACCTCAAAAAGTTTTCTCCAACAAATCCGATCATTATATGAATTTCCATAGAAAAAGATTTAAAAAAAAAAAAAAAAAACACTTTTTCTGCGACCTCGTCACGCCTTCCAACAGATGGAGTGTGGAGGTAACCAAATTTTTCTGCACATGCGCAGAAGATACGGCTTTAGGACTCGGTTCAACGAAAGGTGGCGAGGTACCCATCATTTCCGAATCGATCAAACCGAGAGAAAAAAGTTGTTCCGATTTTTAAAGAACCAGTGAAAAGTTGCATGCCTGACTAGATCTTAATTTCCCCTAACCTTTAGAGAGGTCCCCGAAACTACCTTGACAAGAACAGTGGACGCATGGGATGCGCTGTATTTCAAGTTTTCGTGACATTATACGAAACGGTTAAACAACCCAAAATTTGTATTGTCAGATATGCCTCGCCAATATACTCATAATCCAACCTTCATCCTAAACTATCGTTCACCTTTGAAAATCTTATTCAACAATTAGCTCAACGGAAGAATTACTATTGAAAAAAATACATTGAATCCACTTTTTTTTCTAATGTATTACAGTCATTTCGATCCTAATATATAATACAGGTCTGTAAAATAACTACGGTTTTGATGGCTGGGCAATGAATGGATTGTTTCTATGCCATAGGATTCGCAATGTTAGGTTCAAAATTGTTCATTCTCATGTCATGTTCAAAACTTAGTTGGTTTCTATGTTTGATTTTTATATACAGAAACATATGAATCCAGCTCACAAAATTGGATTGAAGAGAAAGATCTCCGTAATCCTTTTTTTAAATTCATGGTATTAATTTGAATTTCAAACAGCCAACTCTTAGCTATTATCTGCTGGAACTTCTGGGGTCTATGGACCACAGTCTTAAAATCACTGATCTGATATGTCCATCTTCTTTCAAGGGCAAATAGAAGATAACACTCAAAAATTGCTTCCAAAGAAAATTTTTATAATAACAGATCTGGTTTGTCACTCAATCGAAATCGTTACATATTTTGACAGCATACTGTGTTGGTGGTGATCAATTAAGAATTGGGGAAAGGGATGATAAATGAAGAACCACAACA
Organism: Thysanoteuthis rhombus; assembly: GCA_963457665.1. Taxonomy (NCBI): domain Eukaryota; kingdom Metazoa; phylum Mollusca; class Cephalopoda; order Oegopsida; family Thysanoteuthidae; genus Thysanoteuthis; species Thysanoteuthis major. The sequence goes on along the minus strand of OY735203.1, from coordinate 5,495,470 downwards.
ATACAATAACAATAATAACAATAATAACCACCTAACAAGTCCAATTTTTCAAAAAGCAAGCATGAACACAACCAGACACAAAACACAGGACCAATTTAGCAGAAACATTCATTATAAATTGTACCCAAACTACAAACAAAATTGAGGGGGGGTTAAAAAATTTCTAGACATAATAAGGAGTTTTTGTTTGAAGTTTCAGCTCTGTAGCCCAATTCTTGTGATTTGTACATGCAACAGATACATAGCCAGACAGACCTGCTTGAAAACTGGGGAAACCTGTGTTGATGTATGTAGTTTTAGTTGATGGTTTCTAATCTACACTTCAGTCGGTTATTCATTCATTTTCCTTTGACAAAATTCTTTCAGCAACCAGAATTTATTCTCATTCCAACTGACCGGGTAAATAAAGCAAGGGATATATCCACATCTCACATAAATGAATCACCTTAGCCTGCATGTGTACCAAAACTAATTATCAAAAAAATATATCCAAAGAAAATAGATGTTTCATTTAAATTCCGTTCTAAAATTACCAGCACAAGATTTGCGCATTTGGTCCAAATTTGCAGTGTATTCCTGCAAAGGTGACCAAGCGTACTCAGAGACACCCACGCATCATCATCATCATCAGTTTTTCAACATCCATTGTTGGACATAGACCTTCCTCCAGGCCCCTATATCATGAGCGACTCAGTGCCAATACTTTCCAACATTGTCTGGTTCATCTTTGCATCTTGTATTCTGGCAGCTTCAGTTATACACTGGGGATCCATGTTGTGAGTTGTAATGTCTGTTGGTTGTCTACCATTCTTACAACATGACCAGCCCATTGCCATTTGAGTTTTCTAATGGTTTTATTTGAGTTTGGATTCTATGATGTCCCGGACTCCTGTTTATTTTCCTGATATATTGTACTGACTGGTGATCTCTATATACAGACAAGCAAAGAGGGAAGAATCAGCGGCCCATTTGGCCGAGGGTCTGAAGTGATTTGATTGATGAAGTGATTACAGAAATCTTGTCTGCTTTGAATTGAGAAAGTTATAACAAAGAAACAGGATAACAAAGATAAAATTTGAACGAACATTCAAAAGAGACTGTCTTCATTGTCTAATCAAAAACTTTCTCTTTTTTTGATTACACAGAAACTTTGTCCTTTCCTTTTTATTATATTTTGAAATAACAGAAAACCCCATGAGACAAAAGATCTTCTTGTAAACAGAAATTACAAGGTGGAATCCATTAGTCTGTAGCCTAATACAGTTATTAGCTGAATTTTGATCCAATATTTCAACTGGATTATGTTAGATTCATGTGATTAATGAAGAAGCATTTGCTTAAGTGCATTAACAAGGAAGGAGATTGTATTGAAAAATATATTTGCTGTATAAAATAAAAGCTCTTTTTTTCATCATTGAGCTGTAGACTTGTTGATTTACCTATGGTGGTTGGAAACTCCTTACAAACGGTTTCCTATGATCCAACGATTTTCCTTTTTGATTTCATACATTCCCATCAATGACAAACATTTTTAATTAATTTAATTTCCCAACCCCAACGTATATATATATATATATATATATATATATATATATATATATGTATATATATATATATATGTAAAACAAACTACATGTGTTATAACACAGCCAGAAACTGGATAAAATTAAGCTATATATCAAAATCATGGCATAGGTTGAGGTGGTGTTTGACAAAAAATGCTGGGGAGTCATGTCAATATAATTGCTTTTTTTTCTTTTTCTCAAATCCCCGCCATAGTTACATGGTAAACAAGTAATCATCCCAACAAGAAAAATTCACAAAGGGTTCCATGATTTTTAATTCTGTGTAAAACATAAATTCACTGAAAACTCACTATGTAAATTATGTTAATAGATATTGGAAAATAATTAAATGAAATGACATGAGTATTAAAAAAATGTTTAGCTTATATCTGGATTTTAAAGCTATTAAGCTTTCTTCACACACACACACACACACACATATATATATATATATATATATACATATATATATATATATATGAGATGGATATATTTGATCTGACAGAATCAATCATAAATTACGTTATATTATACAGAAACTCCTATTTTAAATGATCTCCTGTCGTTACACAGTTCATATATCACTTGGTAATTAAAGAAAATGGGGTTGTTGTAGGAATTGGTTGCAGGTTTGATTACTGTGGCAGCTCCATTTTCTTTAATTGTTTATTCTAACTACATTGTCTAGTTTGAGTGATACATTCACTGTGTAACGATGGGAGATCATTTCAAATAAGAGTTTTTGTATAATATTACGCAATTTATGATTATTTGATACTCACGCACACACAATATATATATATATATATATTCTGGTGCAAAAAGTTCCATTAAAAATTTCATCTTAACCACATTGGAAATCATCTAATGGATTAAAATGATCTTTTTGAACCCATTCTTTCTATTCTTCGTTTTTTTCGAGAAATTTCTGTTTCAGTTCTGTAAACTCACACTTATATATATTTTGTACAAATTTAAAAAGTTAGCGAAAATAGGTCTGGTTAGTCACTCCACTAACATCTATTGGCAGCATACCATGGTGGGAATTATCGATTAGATGAGGGTTGATTAATAAATAAGTTACTTTCTTCTCCTAAAGTTGGGCAGTAATCACTAAAAAGTCTGAATTTTTGCAGACGCAAAATAAGGGATCAATTTAGCATAAGCTTACATTACAAACTAACCCCCCCCCTCCAAAATAAAAGTATTTGGGTTTGGCATCCATTGAGTGGCAATAACTGAGCCTGAATGATTGAGCGGAGGACAATTGACACATCTGAATTGCACTTTCTGTCATTTGTGTTTTTTCAATTGCATAAAAATAATTTTGAGAATAAAAGAAATTGAAAAATAATGTTTTAATCACGCAACATTTCAGAGGACACTTTCACTGAAATATGCTTGGTTTGCTTGCCTGTTGTGTTGGAAAAGGTCATTAAGGGAACCCAAGTTCAGCTTGCCTGACTCGCCAAAAGTCCTATAGCTGACTCAAAGTGCTAATTTAATTCCCACCGGGTTCATTCAAAATTTTGTATTTATTATCATGTGCCCCTTACAAATTGTTAAATTTGCACCCCACATAAATGTAAAAGTTATTTTATAGCTTGAAAGTTTCCTTCTGATTTGAAATAGTATTTCTTTTAAACATGATACCATTAAAATCAAACTTGTTCTTTTGATTTTATTCAAAATGAAGTATCCATTCAATTATCTCCCCCTTAGTTGTTATAACCTACTAGTCGGCCAACCGGCCTGTACATCTGACACATACATATATTCATAGTTAGCCAGACCAACTTGATGATTGAAAGAAACCTATGTTGACAGTTTTTGATTTCTAGTTATTTATGTTGGCTCATGATGAATAGAAAACATTACTGACAAGTCATTGAAGGATATCTTAAATACTAATATGCACTTTCTGCAAAAGGAAGGTGAAGGGAGGTCAGCCTCAGATGCAATAATGGTTGGGTTAGAAATCATCACAAAAACTGTCACCATATGTTTCTTCAGTTTTCAAGTTGGTCAGGCTGTCTATATCATGTGTAGTGGTATCATCAATGGAGTTAGAGGGTAAAGAATTCCAACATTCACTCTTTATTATGTCTAGGAAAAACTTTTTTTTTACTTTTCGCCTGATAGGTTTTTAGAGGGGGTTCAATTTCCAATCAAGTGTATTGTAAAATGATCCCTTAGTTTTTTTCTAAAAATTCAGAATTTTTCTTATGATCACTATCAAACACAAGGCAAGAGAAGTAATTTATTTATTGATCACTCCTTTGGTCCAATTTTTTCAATTAATCACTTTTTTTTTCATTTTTTTTTATTGACCACCCTCAGCACAGCATGCTGCCAAATGATGTTGATCATGTAACGGTTTCTATCAAGAGAATAACCTTATATTGAAGACCTAAGGAGCAGAATGCAGTAATGCAGTGATGAATTGAAATACAATAGTTGCTGTCATAGAAAGTAAATGAGGATGGATCTATAAAAAAGAGGAAGATGAATTTATTATCAATTATCTATTCTGTGGTGTCTCGGCTCTTTGCCATCAAGAGAAAACTAAGTGGCTTTCCAGTTGCTGATTATACAGCCAGTATACACTACAATGCAATGTTCTGTTGTAACCCAGGAGTATTTTAACTCTTAAATTCATACAAAAATTATCAAATGTTACTATAAAGGGGAATAACGACTCATTAAAGTTACCTCCCATTAATTAGGTATTTCAAAAGACAATGTTTCTATTCTGTTCATAGAAGAGTTTCATTATTTTTTTAATCTATTCACAGAGGAGTTCCACAATCAAATAGAAGCAGTATCAAGTGCTTCATAAGATTAACAGTTAATACAAAAATTACCCAGATCCATCTAAATATCTAGGAGTTAGTCTCAAAATTATTCATTCAAAACTTACTTTTAGATTTATCCATTTAATTTATGTTTAATAAGATTCTGAGGAAATAATTTTTACATAGAATCATAAACTCATATGCTAGTTCTATTTAATTTTTTTTTTCAAAGTATATAGACCAGGATTTCCAGTTATTCCTGGTGCAAAAACAAAATTTCCTCTGATGAGATTCAAGGGATGAAACTCATTTTTACTTTTTTTTTGTACAAGCAACTACACTGTTTATTATGATCTGAAATTAACAGTTCTGCATCCAATCATTGGATGAACATCCTCTTGACTGAAGGGTCATATGTCATAAAATGTGGGATTAAAGTGATTAAACACCTTTCAACTAAATTTGAGATATTAAATCTGAGAAAAAAAGAAGGAAAGAAACTAGAAGAGGAGAAATCAAGAAAAGAAAAGACAAAAAATGGAAAACTAGGAATGAGGAAGGAATAGAGAAGGGGGAAAAAAAGGCAAAATTTACCAGAATGAAAGAGACAAAATGAAAGACTTTAACTAATGTTAGCATTCCAGCTTTTCTTCAAGGAATTTTTCACATTTATTCTTTTGAGCATAGAGATGATTAAGAATTATTTATTGAATCACCATTGCCCTACAAATGGCCCAACCAACCAGCCAAGTGGGCTGCAGATTTTTCTCTCTTTGGTCATCTGTTTCTAGGTTTGCCTGTGTCTGTCTCCAGGGCACTCCTGGTCACATTTTTGGGGCTTCATCCTTGAAGATTTGCATGAACATACCACTAGTCACCATCTTAATTTTTTTTTAAAGTGCTTTTTGGGGTCACAATAGTCATAAGGCCAATGATGCTCAAGTCTTGTGCAAGTAGATAATTCTAGATATATGTTTCAAAGATTATCTCAGATAAATTATCTATTTTTGGATAACTTTTTAGACAATTTAGTCACTTTAATTTAGGATGTATCAAGATCAATCAGTAATTGTTTGGGATAGGGAAGATAAACACTATGCCAATTTAGCAGGTAACACCATTTTTGATTTAGCCATTTCAAAGGTTAAAAGTGGCTAGAATTTTTAGGAAATTCACAGAAAAACTGAAAGTAGAAAATTGAACAATTGAAACTGTATTTTGTTAAGTTTAACTGGAATGAATATGATTTAAGGCTAGTTCATCGATTACTTCCCCTGCAAAATATCAGCATGATGTTTAATCTTACCTATTCCAAACAATTACCAACCAATCTACCAAAGTAATACTAAAACTCTTTCTATTATAGTTTTTTCATCTGTTGTTTATGAAATCATTATCATGTTCATCATGAAAGATCAAAGATTACCATAGCTTCAGATCTGAGAGGTGCAGCAGCCATGATGCCTAGCAGGTTCTCTAGTCACGATATGCACTTGACTTGAATTAAAGTGGGGGAAAATTGTGCATGTTAACAGTCTCACTCTTTTGTGCCTGTCAGTCCAAGTCAAGACCAAGTCCAGCAGCAAGACATAGTCAGAATGGCTGGGAGACAGACTGGGATGAAGTACTTGACCAAGATTCTCTGCATGCCACACCATGCTCTTTGTGCTTCAGAGGGTATTGCATTGTTAAGGACGCCACACTACCTGCTTTGGGATGAGAGTTGTCTATCTCCTACACTAGTTCTTAACCATAAAGCTAGGTTCACTGTGTATTTTCATACAAAGTTTTTGAAGTTTTGGGGATCTTCTTAGCTTACAGAATCCAAACATCAATGTCGGCATTTGTACAGACACCTGCATGGTCAACATTACGGATTTTCAAAATAACTGCCGTACAATGCATGTTTTGCACCATGGTTCATTATAAGTTTTCTTTCAAAACATTTGTAGATTAACCAAACTCTTCATTTCATCTATGCATTTGCTACCATTTTGGATTTTAAAAATAGCTTCCATAAAATGTATATTTTTCACTATTAGTCAGTTTCATTATGCATTTTTGTTCAAAGCTTCTATAAATAAGCCAAATTATAATTTTTCTGAATCTCCAGAGCATGGGGAATCAGAAAGATAATCCTTGCATTTGCACAGAACACTGCATGGCCGCCATTTTGGATTATCAAGATAGCCACCATAAAAAATACATCATTTGTGCTATCCCAGCTTCTTGTTTGTCTAGAAATTGAATATGCTAATCTCATGTTTTCTTGATCAAAGAATCAAATCCAAGCCTCAAAATAGTGTTGAATATTTCAGAAAATAAATAGAGAAGCAATTAGAAAAATTATCTTTACACTTGTGATATAACTTCATTATATAAGATATATATTTTCACTGTCAGATTCACCAAGTATCTTCATTTAAAGTTTCTGTAGAATATCTTCATTATTATATCTTTTTCAGAATAATCAAAGAATGAGGAATCAAGAAAATAATTCTGGACATTTGTGTCGACATGTAAATGGTCACCAAGGCAGATTTTTGAAATGGCCATAATAAAATATACAATTTTTTCTATCTCAGCTTGTAGTAACCTAGAAACTTGAATGAATATGCTAATCCTATGTTTTTCCGGAATCCATTATAGGCTTCAAAATACTACCAAGAGTTATATAACAGCAATGAAACTTGATGGAAAACCATTAACTATACATTTAGGATATAAATTTCTTACATTTAATACATACGCCGCAATTTCAGACACACCATGTATTTTCATTCAAAGTTTTTATAGATTGACCAAACTATACATCTTTGAAATGTTACCATTTATGTAGATACCTACATGGAGCCAATTTTGAATTTTCGAAAACGACCACAGTAAAATACATAATTTATGCCATCTTGGCTTCTAGTCAACCTAGAAATTTAATTAAATATGCTAATCTTATGTTTTCTATATCAAGGAATCTAATAAAGGCAACAAAATACTGCCCAGAATTGTGGAAAAACAACAGAGAGTAATTGAACACTGTTATCTCCACATTTGTGACATAATTTTATTTCATGAGTTGCAAGTACTTCAAAGTTATCAGTGTGGATTTATTAAGCAAGAAAGCAGCCTTGTTAGTTATCAAGTTGAACTATGTTATGCTATATACTTTTCCAGATATTCATCACTGCACTGAGTGTTATTTTTGACTTTATATTCTACGTCATTTTTGCAGTCACTTCCACATGAACAAAGCTCTGTGCAAGCTGTGCCTCCTGCATGAACACCTCCATGTTGTTCAACGGGCTATATACTAACACCTGAATAACTCTACAATGGAAGACAGGTAAAGATATTGTGGTAGTAAGTAGTATCTCTTAATGTTCATTCTGAGAACTAATAAGTTTGAGCGGGTCAATCAGACATTGCCATATCACATTGCTTGGCACCACATCCTACTCAGTACTCACACACGTTGGATGTTCCTTTTCAAGACTACCAACTTCTTTCTGCCAGATGTTTGCAAGACAGATACCAACTTAGGTCAGGAATACCTGTTATATGGAAGCCCTTCAGCCAGTATACCAATCATACAAAGTTGACCAATGCATCCTCAATTCCCTCTGTCAGTTTCATTAATGCTGAGATGATTTTCCTATCAACTTTCATCAACTGTTGAAACTACTTTGTTTTTGCTTACTCCAGAGGATCTTCCAATATCATCTGCTTCTGTGAATGTGTGCAATACTGGTAACGCTTCTGCCTTGTCTCATCTGAGCATAACCTGGATTAGCTCAATCTCTGAAGTATCCAATATCATACATATCCCAGTGTGCTTGCAGAGCTTGTTATAGAGTGCAACAGCCTGAATCAAGACAGCAGTATCTTGGCTGAAGAAGACCAACCATGCTTCAGGGCAGCATTGTGATGCTGCCACTACTTAGCAGATCATCAATGTGTCAGCCTCCTCAAGGTTTGTATCTTCAAACTGCATGTTGCATTTGCTTCTTGCACAGCTTGATATAATGACTAACTTTAAGGAGTTTGCCTTATTCTTGTGTACTTCTTGTACAATGTATTCAGACCGTTTTTTTATTTTTTTGTGAGGTGAAAAGCGTCTAATTGATTAAAGTTTGATATTTGTGTTGTCAGCAATTTGGCACCTTAATGGGTTGTTTCTCCATTCTGTTTCAATGAGTTTGCTTTGTAGGTGCCAAAGACCAGAATAGTCTTGTGGAAATCAACTGTTAGCTCCAGGAGCCTGACCAAGAACTTTGACTGATTGTTCCAGGTCACTTTGCCCTCTGTTTGATAAGTACCATTTCATCAACAATGGCAATCTTTAAACTCTTGGAGGGCACTGAATATGTTTCAATGACATGATCCTTGGATGCTGTTGCATTTTGATGGGTTTCACCGGTTTTTTCCAGCTTCTCCAGAAAATATATAAGCTTTGACTTGTCAGTATGTGGAACGATGGATCCATCTGAGGCAAACAATGCACTGAAGGTCAAAATAAACTCATTATAAGTGATTACGTTCTTCTGTTTGGTGTCATAGTTTCATCCGGTCAGAACCATAAACCAACCATATGGTTCTTTTTTTTTCTTTCAAATCTACTGATTGATCATGAACCTTTAGAGTTTGCTGCTGGTTTTCTGATAGGAACCTGGCATTGTTCTGCTTCTTGACTGACCTCTTCATTGATACTTCAGACAAGGCATTCTTCATACAGTTTCTGGCCACTTTTGTCGACATTTATAATCTGTAGGACGCCCACCTTGGAAACATATGTATAAGCCATAAAGTTGTAACTCAATATAGAATCCTTGATTTTACTGTTTCATCATTTGATGAACATCTAGGGGTCCATAAGTAGATGAAATAATGGGGAAAATCTTTGATATGCTTTAATTGCATGTGCACAAGTATAAATTATAGTCTAGAAGGCTGAAGTAAGTTTCAGAATGATGTTTACATACCAAAAAGCTTCATATTGGGTATGCTACGCAGAAGTGGTTTGAGGGCTCAAAGCAGATTCCAGGAAGAAGTTTGAGCAATAAAATGAAACAAAAGTTGCAACAAAAAGTTACAGGGAAGATGAGCTAATGCACTGGTTATATGGGATTGACAATTTGATGCAAGTTTCTATTGCTCTCTTTGATTACAATGCCTGTATATATGATCATAGATAGTGGATTACCCTTGTAATGCAGAAAAATAAAGGACATTTAGATATTACGATCAAATTCATGCATCTTTGTAGCCCAAGGTGATTACCACATTGACCTCTTAGCAGATGATATTAGTTGAATCCTAGAAATACTTCTGATACATACAATTGACTCTCTAAGCAAAGTATCAAGAAGAGAGTATAACCTACAGGAGAGTGACATTAGAAAAATAGAAAACAGAAATAAAGTGATATTATGCGATCAAGTTTAAATTATATTTTTAAGTGATAAATGAAATAATGTGAAAAGTCCTCAATTTGTATTAAATGCATATACAATTGTGACAATCTTACTTTATTATTGTTTTGATCTTATTCTTAGTTCCAGATGATGTTTATATACTTCCTGGGGTCTGCAGAGTCCAGTTCCAAAAACCATTGGTGTTGCTTATATTCCAAAAAGCCCAACTAAGTTCCAGATCATATTTACATAAAAACAAAATTCATGTTGGGCAAGCTCAGGGAACCAGATAATTGAGTGTTTGACTGTACAAAGTAGGAAAATTGCAAAAATCTAAATATCATTATTCCAGGATCTATTCCCTGCACCATTTCCAAGGCTTATACTTTGTAATGGAAGCAACTAGTTTCAGAAATATAACAATTTTGGTGTTCTGTTAGTAATTTCTAGGTCGTAGCCATAATGTTGATCACCAGTCAAACTAAATTGTTACTTTAGAACAAAAATACATTGAAAACCTAATACAGCAAAATATATATTTTGTGTAATAAAGTTAAATCTCAAATGTGAGGACGATGGTTTTAAATTATGTTTGCATTGATTTTCTATGATAGTGAGCACTATTTTGCAGAAAATATAGAATTAGCTTATTTGATTAAGTTTGTAGGCTGACTAGAAGCCAAGGTAGCAAGAATTATGTATTCGAGAGCAGCCATTTTGAAAATCCAAAATGACGGCCATGCAGGTGTTTGTGCAATTGACATCATTATCTTTTCAATTCCAGATGCTCTGAATATTTTGGAAATGCAAAGTTTGGCTAATCTGCAAGAGCTTTGAACAAAAATACATAATGAACCTGACACAGGAAAACATATATTTTATGTAATAAAGTTATATCACAAGTGTAATAGTTGTGATATAATGATAGTTTTTGATTACTTTTTCATTGATTTCCTGCAATGCTTAGCTGCATTTTGAGGTCTCTATTGTATCCCTTGTCCTGGGAAAAATAGGATTAGCTAACTTAATTAAATTTCTAGGCTCACTTGAAGCGAAGATAGCTCAAATCATATATTCTAGGGCAGCCATTTTGAGAATGCAAAATGGTAGCCTTACACGTGTCTACGCAAAACATTATCATTTTGATTTGCTATGCTCTGAAAATTCCAAAAATGTATAGTTTGGTTAATTTACAAAAGCTTTAAACAAAGATACCTCGTGAACCCAACTAATAGTGTCAAACATGCATTTTTAGGAGCTGTTTTTAAAATCCAAAATGGCGGCTTTGCAGGTGTCTTCACAAATGCAAACATTGATCTTCGGATTTTCCATGCTTCAAAGTTTCTAAAAATCTATCGCTCTGCTAATCTCCAAAAACTTCTTACAAAACCTTATTTGTATTTATCCATAGCTTTAAGACATATCCATGTCTTTACCAAGGGCATTGAATAGAAGTGAATGCAAACTGTCTTTGAAATTGGCTCTTTGTTTTCATTATCTCTGCAAGTGAGCTTAAGGCCATCTATTGCACCTGTTCATAGAATAGACAGAAAGGAAAATATATTGTTTTCTCCGTTAGTCATCAATCTGACTTTTCCAGTTTATCATTTATCTCCAACTTTGGATATATTTGTCCCTTGCACGCCACCATCGTAGCCTTTACTGAATTTCCGACTTTTTTTTTCACAACTTTTTATTTTACACTTTTCCAACATTTTTCATTCTCTTCTCTTATCTTATCTGGCTTTCAACCCAAATAATTACTTTTTCATTTTTGCTCTAGTTCTCTTTCCTCCAGTAAACATCTTTCTTTCCTTTCAAAACTTCTTCCTCATATTTCTTTCTATATCTCATCTTTTTAATTTGATTGTACAGTGAGTTCTTTTCTTTCAATTTATCTGTCCTTTAAGGAAGGTAGATGCACTTTTCATCGACTCTTTAACAACAAGTGTCAGTACACAATGCCTATCTTAATGTCTACAACATCTCATTGATTTATTCTTGTTCACTTATTTCCCTTTCATTTAACTCAACGGCAGAACTTGCAGCAAATAAATAGCAAGTCAATAATAATCAACAGGAATCAATTCAATCAAAAAAGACAATCATGTGGACTGAGTTCTTCTATTCAAAGTTGGATCCAAGTTCACTAAACTGAATGTCCTTTATATTTCATTCCCAATACAAAAACAATCTTTTATGTTTTTTTCATAAGCATACTCTTTGCGCTTGGTAAAGGACCTAATGGAATCTAAAAAGCATTCCTTTTTATTGCTTGGTGAAGCAAATATTGATTGCGGTTCTAACATAATGATAAAGGCATAACTCATCCGATGAAATTCATTGAACAATCTGCATAACTTATTGAATGACTGGTGCTTTTTGTTACTAAAGAATTACAGTGTTCGATTAGTTCTAAAAAAAAAAAAGGGGTCTGGAAGCAATGTATCGTCCCAATAGTCACCCATAGAGCTGAAACATGGAACCTAACCAAAAGATTGGCTGAGAACTATGGAATGTGCAAAGGAGAGAATCATGTGCAACATGACATTGAGGGATCACAAAACAGCACATTATATTAGAAAACAAACAGGAGTCTGAGATATCATAGAAACTATTTGAAAATTCAAATGTCAATAAGCCAGTCATGTTGCAAGAATTTCAGACAACTACTTACAACATGGATCATCAAAAATCATATGCAAAACTTTGGCTTGCCAAAAAAAGAAAATGACGTGATAAAGTTCAGAAAGTATTGGCTTTGGGATGACCAAGATAAAGAGGTTTGGCAAATCTTAAGGATGGTCTATGTCCAACAACTAACACTAAAAAGTTGTGGTTGATTATGAATATTTCTGAACAGAACTAGATTTATACTTGCAGAGTCAAGGGAACCTAGCTTCTTTTGTGAGTTATCGATCTTCTTTGAAATGAACTTGCCCAGAGGTTATTTATTCATGGACTTGCACTCAATCTGTAGATTTTTAAATAAAGTAGTTTTGTAAAAATTTGGTGTGGCCAGTTTTTTCACTATGAATTCTATCTTAATTCCCAATCTTGTTTTTATTTCAAATCACCAGAGCCTAAAAAATGGCCCACCCAACTAATGAGCTACAGTGAACTACACATTCTTCTCTTTCTGCTCATCTATGAGTCTATCGCTATGTGTCTCCGGGTAACATTTTTTGAGGTACAACCTTAAAAATTTGTATGCATACAGCATAAGGCACCATCAAGAAATTTTTTTCAGGTCTTGGTGGTCATTTTGGAACCAGCAAGTCTCAAATCTTGTGGTGATATTTTTTCAGATAATTCTAGGTAAAAGATCTACTTTTGAAAGAAAATTTCAGATAATAAGTTCTGGTACACATGTGGGTAAGGGTGATTCATTGTTGTAAGGTAAAGATATTTCTCCTTTTTTTAAATGACTTCTCTTCCTCATCATTTCATTTGCAAATTTTTTGCCAAGCAGTCAATACAAGTAAGAATTTTGGAGGAATTGTTAAAGTCAAGAAAATTGAGTTTTGGGCACAAGGAAATGAAGGCAGAAAGAACGAATAGAAAAATACATAGACTGATTAGATTTTTAGCAAGTTTTGTGAAAAAAAAACCATGTTCTTTTAAAATAAGTGATGTTTACATACTGTCTGCACATAGAAGCTAATTGGGGACATGCTCAATTTTTTTGAAGAAAAGAACTGAAATTTTCTGTCTACCAGATTATGCACACACACAAATGTTTTCATCTGGGTTTAACCTTTCTTTAAGTATGACATTTGGTCTTATTCAGATTCACATCTATTTGAAAAGAGAAAACAATTCTAAACTTTAGCAACCATTTAGATTGATTTTTATCAAGTTTCAGTAACCCCACCTACTCTGTTTTTGTATAACCATCATCAGTCTTTTCGCATCTGTCATTGGACATAGACCCTCCCTAAAATTCTCCAGACATCTCTATCATGGGCATTGCAGTGCCAGTATTTTCTGAATTTGTCGAGCTTATCACTCCATCTTATTTTCTGTTAGTCACAATTTTACATATGATCTCTGGGGATCCACATATTGAGCCATGATGTCCAACAGTTGCCTAACATTCTCGCAATATGACCAACCCATTGCCATTTGAGTTTTTTAATGGTTCCTATCATATCTTTTACTCCTGTTTTTCACTAATATGCTGTGGTGTCTTGTGATGTTGAGCATGATTCTCTCCTATGCATGTTGTATGGTTATCAGTTTGTGGGTCAACCTTTTGGTCAGGATCCATATTTCAATACCATAGGTGACTATCGGGAAACAGAATATTAATCAACCAAAACTGTCAGCATAGAATCTCTTAAAAACTGAAGAAACCTGTCATATGTTTGTATGTGCTATGCATACAGGCTGTGTCAATGGAGTTAGAGGGCTGAAAATTTAAACATTTACTCCTCATTATGTACAGAAAAATTTTCTTTGTTTTTTTTTTAAATTAACCCCTTCGATAAGATATTTAGGAGATTCAATTCACAAAGTATGTTGTTACTAAATTGGTCCATCAGTTTGTGTCTGGCTGTGTTCAGGCTTGTCTTTTTAGAAAATTTTGACCTTTTTTGCAATCACTGCCCTAAAAACGTGGCAAGTAGTCACATATTCATTAATCACTCTTATCTCCAATTTTTTAATTAATCACTGCCAACAGATATTAGCTTTGTGATGGTTTCTATTGAGTGACTAAACAGGCCTACTTTTGTACAGTTTTTGTTCAGACAAAAAACAATGGTTTGTTGTCTACATACCAATGTAGAAAAAAGAACTTTTGTTGGTAAAGATAATTTAGAATCCTGGAAAATGTAGATATTTTGGGAATGTTCTGAGTTCTTAGGAACGATGCAAAAATGTGCCCCTAAGATTGAAAAAGTTTTCTCATTGTCTTATGACAATAGATCCAATTTTGAAGTTTTTTTGAGGTGGGGAAGACATCCCAATCATTGTTCCCCTTTTATACACAAGTTATTTCCCTCTAACACCAAAGACAGCATAGAAATCTCGTAAATTCACAGTGACTTGAAAGAATGGAGTCCCAGGATAACTCTGGTCAAAAAACGTATGTTCTTTTAACGTTTATTTATATATTTGGTTTGAGCGTACCCTGATGCTATCCTCAGCACAAAACTAGTTAATGGCACTGGTGTATCACTGAATTTGGAAAGAACAAATAATCCCCATTTCCTATTAAAATACATGGCTTCTTTAACTTACTTGTAACTTTTGAAACACGTTTCTTGATAGCAATTTCCAGTTGCCCTCAAACTCTTATTTATTGGAAGAGAATTGCTTGGAGGAAACAAGTGGAAATAAAAAGGTTTCATTATAATTGAGTATATTAGAAACCATCAACCGAACCAGCCAACGTCAGCATTGTCAATGTTAATCCAATTGGTCTAGGGGGATAACTTGTATTAACAGAAGATTTTTTTCAGTTTTTAAGTGAGATTGACTGACTGGCTGGCTGGTTGGCTATGTATATTTCATGCTTATTGGCCACACCAATAGAGTTAGAGGGCTGAAAATTAGAACATTCATACATATCTAGAAAAAACAGTTGTTTTGTTTCTTGAAACCCCCACCAAAAAAGTTTTCATGGGGAGGGTCAACATACAATGCAAGTTTTTGCTAAATTGGTCCTTCAGTTTGTGTCCAACTGTGTACATGTTTTTGAAATTATGACCTTTTAGTGATAACACTAAGAGGCTATTGAAATAACGTATTCATTGATTATTCCTTTTTTTTCTATTTTTCAATTGATCAGCCCCAACACGGAATGTTGCCGAAAGACGTTGGTGACATGACAGTTCCTATTGAATGACTAACTGGACCTGTTGTGTGTCAAGTTTTTGGACATTCACCAAAGCTTCCTTAGGCATTACAAGCAAAGGAAAATATCTATACTGAAACACCTCTTTAGTTGCCAATCTCCATGTTCGATCATTAAGAATAAAGATTCCCTTCTTCACAACCTTGGTTCTCCGGGAGAAAATATTTTTCTCCTTTCAATTTTGTGTACATCGATTTTTCAGACCCTACAACTATCTGGAAATTTGTTAGTTTATAGAAAAGAAAAAAATTCTACATTTTACGAGGGAGAGGGCTCTATTTATGATGCAACTATAATTATAAACAGGACCATTACTTTCAGTCTACTGCACGGCATTATGGCTACAATTGATATTTTTTTAATGCTTCTATTAAGGTTTTTCAATGCGGGGCCACATGGAGATGCTGTAGGGTGCATATGTGTCCGCCTGTGAGTTTGCAATGGGCTGGCCCAGGGAGGGTTGGAAGTCATGCGCACCTATGTAACTGTATGAAAATGGTGTAAAGTAAGTGTTCAATTTATCACAAAAATAACATTACGAAATAAACCCCCACCTTGTGAAACAAAGAAAAATTCTTCTTTCCATAAACTAACAAATTCCTAAATATTTGTTGGGTCTAATGGGTTGAAAGAATTCAAAATTTGCAGAAAAAAGTATTTTCTCCAAGAGAACCGAGGTGATGAAGGAACAAATCGTTATCTCATTTAGGAAGAAGTATGTAGGATTGCGTGGCTATTGTAATATGCTAAATGAAGCTAAGATGACTGGTAATGGGTCAGAAACAGAAATGTATGTTTCGTGTACTTCGTAATAGCATTTACACTGATCATGAATACCTCTTAGTTCAATTGGAACCACCTTAATGATTTTGTTCACCAACACTTAACAACAAGTGATCTGTGTATGTTAATAGCATGCTTGATTGGTTGACGAGGTCATATGACCAGTAGAGATCATTATGATACCAATGCTGGACTAAGCCTTGAGGGTTGACATCTAGTCATTCATAATTTCCGTAGATGAGACAAGTTATCAAATTGAACTACATTAAATGCTGATAATATGATAATCTTAATTTGGTGCTATCAAGATGAATTTAGATAAATGTATGGTATATTCCATCATTTACCTCTGACGACAAAGTTGAAAACAGGTATGTGTATTTGGTTGCGTCCGTTCATTCATCTATCCATATGATATCTCTGAAAGTTCTGGATGAATTTCAATTAAATTTTGTAGAATAAGATGATAAAAAAAAGTACAGGTCTGGTTATTCACTTGATAGAAGCTGTCATGAGACCAACATCTTTTGAAAACATGCAGTGTTGGGAGTGATCAATTAAGAAATTGCAATATATTAGAAAACTTAAATGGCAATGGGCTTGTGATGTTGCAAGAATATTAGGCAACTGCTGGACGTCACAACTTGGTTACCCGGAGATCACATGTAAAAATGTGGCAGGCAGAAAATAAGATGACAGTATGAACTACACAAGTTCAAAGAGTATTGGCTCTGCAACACCCATGATATACATGTTTGTCCGATCTTGGGGAAGGTTTATGTTCAATGACAGATGCTAAAAAGACGATGATGATGAAACAGAGCTTATCTCATTTTTTTGTTGTATATTTTCAATGTCAGAATAAGAGTCCTTCATTGCTCTCTCTAATTGATATGAGCAAATCTATATCCTTAATCTAAACTATACAATAAGTTCAAACATAAAGAAAAAAATGATCAGCTGTGAAAGAGATAGAGCAGATTCAAAATAATATGATCCATTCAATCTCACAACAGACCTACAAGGTCTTTGTGTATTTGAAACACACTATGCAAGTCTCTGTTAAATTCTTTCCAATAAGCATGGATAAGATATTTCTGGTTGTAAATCAATTAATTCTGTTTTAAGAATGTCCACCGATGATTTTCTTTTTGGTCACAAACTTTTTCTATTTAAATCTAATTAAAACTTCTTTTAAAAAGTCTCATCACTTGCAAATCATTAATTCTGTGTTAGATTCTTTATTAAAGAAAAAGTAGAAAAAAATTTTTTCATTAATTACAATTTCGTGTAAGGTCCACTATTTCCCAAATATAAGCATCACTTATTTGAAATTTTTCCGTTTATTTCATTTTGTTTTTCTTCTTGTTCATCTTTTATTTTTCATTTTTTTCCAGTATTGGACATTTTTTCCTAATTTGATCAGTTGGAAATTAACAGAGAGAAATCTATTAAGCTTCATTAATTAATATCATCATTAACAATGTTATTTTTATGAGTAATTCAATGTTATGTAAAGAAACATTGCCGTGAGAGTATAATTACATGAGGAAAATACATAAATGATTTAACGTTTGTACTTTTAGGTAGGACTAATCAATCACCACTATCCACAACAGACTGGTTTAATTGCTGTTGCTGGTTTTAGGTTATTCATGTCTTCTGACATTCATATATATCTGTGTATCTATCTGGATTTGGCTCAGCCATAAGTATTCATAGTAGAAACTTGAAATTTGGCACACATACAACACTTCCCTTAATGAGAAGGGAAAATGTTTTTTTTTATTTCTTGAAAATCCCCACCTCCCCCAATTTTTAGTGGGAGTTCAATTTACAATGAGTGTTTATGCCAAATTAGTCCCTTAATTTGGGCCTAGCAATGCTCACACTTGTTTTTTCAAAATTCATACTTTCTTGTGTCATAGCCCAATAAAAGGCTAGAAAAGAAATTTATTCATTGATCACCCCTTTTTCCAATATTTTAATTAATCATTCTATCAAGTGACTACCCAAACCAGTTTATGTTTTTAAATCTTAAATTAATGATTCAAACTATTCTGGTAGTATTTCCATTGAGGTAACTCAAATTAACCACCACCATTGTTTAACTTATGTGATAAAAAGCAGCATATATGGGTGGTGGTGATTCATACTTTCCTTCACAAAACTAGCTTTTAGATGTGTCCAACATCTCCATAAATCACCTCGCCTACCTCCTTCTAAATGACGTCATTCATCCTTTTTTCTATGATGTCTCGGACTCCTAATTTTTTACCCTAATATATTGTTATCTCTCCGTGTAATGTTAAGCATGATTCTTTCATGCACACGTTGCATGGTTCTCACTTTCAGGGTCAATATTTTGGTTAGGTTCCATGTTTCGACTCCATAGGTGACTACTGTTAATATGCATTGGTTGTATACCCTCTTTTTTTAGGACTAATCTTATTTTCTTGCTCTTGAAGGTTGAGCTTGCTCTACCAAAAACTTGCCATCCTAGAGCGATTCTTCACTTGATTTCTTCCTCTTCTGAGAATTTCAAGGAGATTCGTTATCCTAGGTGATCATGACTCACAATGTGAATCACCAAAGATCACATGCGAAACTGTGGCTGGCAGAATATAAGATGGCGAGACAAATTAGACAAGGTCAGGAAGTATTGGCTTTGTGACCCCTGTAAGACCAAGATCTGGCTAATCCTGGGGAAGGTTTACATCCAAAAAAGAATGGTAAAAGACTGTTGATGATGATGAATTGTTTTTTCAATCAATTCTGGGTATTAAAAAAAAATATCTGCAGTTTCCCTTTCAGTGGTACAACCTCCTTTTTTGTCATCAGAGAACAATCATTTATCCTTTTTTTCCAATCAATTCTCCAGATACAAAATAAAAAATATGATGTTCAAAACTACCATGTGTGCCATTGTATAAGATGCCAATAATACAAGTGGATGATTTTTGCTACTGCTTACCAAAACATTTTTTGACTTCCTACCTGTACAACTGTAGGTGTACAAGCCAGAGGCATCAGAAAGGGTAAATACCCCTCCCCCAGTGTAATTTGGGCAAAACTGGGAAAATCAAGCCCTTTGCTCCCCATCTTAACCAAAGAGTTCCCATTTGCTCATGTGTACAGTTTAAATCTGAGGGGATCAATGCTCTCTCCATAATACCATTGCAGTGAACCCAATGTAATAAAGGTGTCACCTGTTATAATGTAAGTTGTGAGGTCCAAGAAAGCCAGCTGCACTATAAATGAGCTGTAATAAATAGGGTTGCCAATTTAGCTATTTTGTAGCTAATTCTAACTACTTTGGTACTACAATCATATTTTGGGATCCATCAATCACCCATGTTATACTACAAACTGCTCTCTCATGAACTGCATTAAAACAGGGGAGGTTTGTATTAGGTTATATAAAAATATTGTATTATACACCTGCAAACAAGATATTTATAGTTTAGAAAAAACAATCTTGATATTTGATGAATAGTATGCAATATGCATAGAAGAAGAGAACATCAGATGAAGATCTCACAACACAGCACAGTATATTAAAGAAAAAATAGGGTTCTAAGATATCATAGAATCCATCAGAAAACTTGAATGGCAACGGGCTGGTCATGTGGCCAGCAAAATATAAGCTAACGTGACAAACTGGACAAATTCAGTAAATATTGGCTCCACGACACCCATGATAGAGAGGTCCGGAGATTCTGGAGGAAAGTCTATGTCCAACGATGGACACTGAAAGGATAATGATGATGATGATGATGATATGATATAGATTTATTTCTGCAATTTTTAATTAATCTTTAAACATTTTGAAAAAAAAATTGACGATTTTTTCTATAGATCACAAAATCAAAATCACATAATTAAGATATTGTTGAATTGGAGAATGACTTTTTCCTATTTTATTGAAATTATAAAATTTTCCCTGATTTTCTTTTGTCAATTGTTTAGCTAATAGTTAGAAGGAGAACTTCCAATAATTAATTCACTGTTCAAGTAACGAAGTTGAATTTTCAAGTGAATAGGTCTGCAGAATGAGATAGAATAGCTCACTTTGTTTGTCATTGAAAGAACTGTTAGATCATCCAACATATTTGTTTGCATTCATCAGTCAATAGATTCTGAGTTAATTACTTCCAGTGAAATAAATTTTAAAATTCCATTGTGAATATATCTTTGCATAGATTTATCAATAGTAGTTGGTGCAAGTACTAAGGTCCCTCTCAGCCCTGCTAATTTGCTGATAAGTGCATTTTACCAAAGTTGACTAAGTTCAAAGCCCTTGGTAGATGATTTTTTTTTTAATCACCACTACTCATAACAGACAGGCTTAATCACCATTAGTTTGTTTAGGTTTTTTATGAGTTTTGGCATTCGTTCTAGACTTCGTTCAGCCCTGACTGTTCGATAGTAAAACTTTTGTTTTGGACACAGTCATCCCTCAATGAATTTGGAAAATGTATTTTCAGTTTTTTGAAATTTGCCTGCTAAAAAAGTTTTCATTAGTAGGTTAAATTTATGATGAAAGGGAACATTTGTCCTTGAAGCCACAGTAGTTGTTCATTATAGTGTGTTTAAAAAATCATCTGGTAGAAGTGAAGGGTCTCAGAATGAGAGCTATGATTCTCAAGAAATTTTCACCTCGCTTCACTGCAAAACAACAATTTTTCTCTTGCTTTCTCCAACAAAAATTCGTCAAAGACAACAAACAGACTGAATTTAAGAGAAAAAGACCTCCAGTTACAAGTCTCATGATCTAATCATTTTGCTGTGCCTGTCTGCATATCTGTTATGAAATCTATTGCCAGAATAGATGGTAAAATTGATTTCATACAATTTGTGAGTACTTGGCTAACCAGTAAAGATAAGGACTTATCAACTTGCATTGGAGTTATCAAATAAAATCCCACACCATTGATCGAAACTGGAAGCATCTTGAAAGAGCTGGATTAAGATCTCCTGTCACCACACGGTTAAAGTATCATTCACCCTAGACAAAGTAAATAGAATAAACAATTATGAAAATGGGGCTGCTCTTACTATTGAGCTAAAAAGCCGCCAGTAATGCGAAGGCTGAAATACCTCTTTTCACCCCCAAATCTCATCATGTTTATTCTCGGTCTTTTTGCTTCTTTTAACGTGACAGTTATGTATGAAGAAATGGATATATATGATCCAACTGAATGATAATGAATTGAGTTATATAATGTAAAGACTTATTTGAAATGAATGCAACTTACAATCATCCAATTGGATCACATATATCCATTTTTTAATGGCAGTTTGATTCCTGCTGCAGCTCCATTTTCTTTAAATGTTTATTCTATTTACATTGTCTAGATTGAGTGATACATTAACCATGTAATAATGGGAGATCTTGAATAAGTTTCTATATGATATAACGCAATTTATAATCATTCTGTCGGATCACATTTATACATTTCTTAATGCATAACTATTGTGTTGAAAGAAGCGAGTAGACCGAGAATAAACAAGATAAAAATTTTGTGAAAACCAATAATGCAAAGGCTGAAATACCTGTTTTCACCCCAAATTCTCATCTTGTTTATTTTCAGTCTATTTGCTTCTTTCAGCACAATAGTTATGGATTAAGAAATGGATATATGTGATCCGACAGAATGATTATGAATTGTGTTCATTTCAAATTTATGATCATATATATACTTATGACTCATAGATAAACATTTCCCAAAATATAATAAACTACACACCATATTAAACATAAACACCGTAAAAATTAGCTATTCATGAACAGAAAAAAATATAGAAAAATCTATGAAATAATGAATAGCATACAAAATCTATAAATACTACAGTGAGTGGCATTTTGTATTCTGCTGCCTTTTCTTTCAGCTGATTTATTGAATGAAGATGGTCCATGGTCAAGTAACTTCTTCTAAATCCAGCCTGTTCTCGTGGTTGGTTTTCATCAAGTGTTTTAGTAATCTGGTTGGTGATGATTTTTGTGAAAAGTTTGTATATGCAGTTGAATTGGCGTATAGGTCTGTAGTTGTTGAGGTCTCTGGGGTTTCCTTTTTTTGTGTAGAAGCATTATGATAACAGTGTTCCAGTCTTCCGGGAACAATCATATTGAGAATTAGAACATAACTGTCAAAATAGAAGATGCAAAACTCGGCAAGATAGACCACTAAATTTACCTAGGACAACAAATCTCCATGAAATCCTCAAAAGAGGAGGAAATCAAGTAAAGAATCACTCTAGGATGGCTAGCCTTCGGCAGAGCAAGCTCAACTTTCAAAAACCAGACGATCCCATTAATCCTAAAAAGAAGAGTACACAACTAATGCATTCTCCTGATAGTCACTTATGGAGCTGAAACATGGAATCTGAGAAGTGTGCAACATGCACATGAGAGAATTATGCTCAACCTTACATGGAGAGATCACAAGACAGCACAGTACATCAGGAAGAAAACGGGAGTCCAATACATCATTGAAACTATTAGAAAACTCAAATGGTAATGGGTAGGCCATGCTGCAAGAATGAAAGACAACCAATGGACATCATGACTTGCTATATGGATCCCCAGTGATCACATGAGAAACCGAGGCCGACAGAACACAAGATGGAGAGATGAAGTAGACAAATTCAGGAAATACTGACTCTGTGACGCCCATGACAGAGAATTGTGGCAAATCCTGGGGAAGGTTTATGTCCAACGACTGACATTAGAAGACTGATAATCATGATTATGATGATCATGATACAAAATAACAAAGACATACTATGTAATTGTAGGTACGAAAATATATGTCCACTCCAGAAAAATGCCTTACAGACAACGTAATAAAGCGTTTGTAACTAACAAAGATGATAAAAATAACGATAAAGTGTGTATGGGAATAACCAAAAAAACTTGGAAAACTAGATATACTGATAATATAACATTCAACAATGCAAATTATAAGTAATCAACAATATTATCTAAATACATTTGAAAATTCAGGGCTTTGCTTAGAAAATTCAAATTTTTTTAAGGAGAGAGAATCACCCCTTTTTCTAATTTTTTTTTTTACTGATCACCTCTAACATGGCATTCAGCCCAAATACATTGGTCACATGACAGTTTCTATTCAGTAACTAATTAGACCTTATATTGTTGAGTTTTATAAGCAGTTAATATCATAGGTGAAATTATAAGTCAGCTGAATAACATTTCAGTTGGCCTATACTACATAAGAGGGGATGTTGAAATGGAAATTTTATCTGAGAAAAAATCCAATCCCCCCAAAAATTGCCACTTGATAGTGAGATCATAATAACAATGGAAAAAGTTGGTTGCAGAGGCCCTATACTTCCCTGACTGGGCCGAATTCAAAATGGAGGATTTTAAGATCCAGTTCCGTAGACCAAAATTTAGATATCTCAGAGTATGGACGTGTTATTAGAAAGCTGTTTTAACACTGATCAATATTCACACAAGAACCATAATCAAAGAATCAACAAAATTTGAGTTACTTGATGTCCAAGATCAACCAAATAAAATGAAATATACAAAAAATAAGTAAATAAAATCATTGAAACAATAATATAGTTTATCATGCATCAAAAATAAGATATCCACGTTGTTTCTCCTGCAATGCATGTATTACCAACTCAACAATGTTTGGTACGGAAAAACATCTGATTCAAGAAGAAAAATATGTAACATTAATTCTGGTTTCCAATATTTAGTCAGCAACTATGTCGTACAATTCAGCTTCCGACAGAAACACCCAATCCCTGGCTTTTTAAAAATATGATGGCATCAATGTATTCGTTGATACAATTTCCTTGCTGATGGTCATATACCATTCATACTTTCCAAACACAATTATCGAAAATGCTGCAACACATTTACCTACACTAAATAAAGGGTTGGCAGAAGGTTTTAGAGTTGCGTTATTATCTTTCCTTCTCTCTGATATTAAAACATCAAGTACATTATGCAAATCTCTCATTAATAATGTTATAATTTATCTTAAACAATCAAAAGTCTGCTTATTCTTCATTTGACAGTTTCTCATGATCTCTCCTTGATATGAATATAGAGTCTGTAGATTTCAGCGATAAACAGGCTTCAAAAACGTACCTAACTTATAAAATTGCTTGTCTTTCACATTATTGTCAGCTTCACTTTTCAGAGAAAAAGAAAAAAAAACTTCAGATGATGTAGTTAAAGGTCATGTTGTTTGGTAGTTCTGCAGAAACTCTAAATCAGCAAGTATGCCTTGCTTCCTTTCTGATGTTCAGAGCTTCCTTCTCAGAGTGGTCCTGTTCTTGATGATGTGTTAAGATTCTACTCTAGACATAATTCTCTCATTTCCATGACAGGTTTTCAATATTTTTCCAAGTCTCTATGATTGATCTGCAGCAAGTCAATGCTTTTATTAGATATTGTCTATTTTTACAAGGTTTCAAGATTCCTTTGACCCCTTATTTGCGATTCATAATTTATAGAATCTACATTTCTCCCTTTACTCAGTTTGTTGATCAATACTTTGTCAAGGTTTTGCATATCATTATTGTGAACTGTTGATATTTTCTGAAGGGAATTAGTGTCTTGATCAGTATAGGACCCCAAACCAAAAAGAGCATCTTTTTGTAATGCAAATCCTTCTACCATTTTTTTTACAAACAGTTTGATCAAACTTTCTTTGTAATCTTTTGATTCAATGGAAGCTTTAATGCCTGCTTTGAGCAAACAAGAAATAAATGTATCAGTCGCCAAAAATTATTGTACGCATTGCTGTATTTGTACAAATTCTGAAGCGGGTATATTTATCAAGTAATGATATAAGTTTCTAAAAATACTAATCAACTTACTGCATATAGTTTCTTTACCTACAAGTATTGACATTAATGGTCCTGTTATATGAACACCCAATAGTGATATCACACAGAGTAATGGTTTAAGGACTTCTATACGAAAATTCTTTAACGTGGATAATGTTCTGATAGTCATCAAGATAGGCTCTTATATAATCAAGATAATGAACAAGAGCCGTGCAATACTCAAATATACAATTGTAACAATCCTCCTTGAAAGAAACTGATTCATTGACTTTTGGAGCAGTGAATTGTCTGTTCAAAATGAGATTCTGTTTTGCAGAATAATCTTTGTTTATAAATGAAGAAAAGCATTTAAAAAAATTGATTTCGGAAATATTCATTAACTAGGAAGCAATCTTTTATTCCAGCCTACCAAGAGCATATGAATGTCTTGAAATACCTTATTCACCTGTTGCTGAAACATCATGTGAGGATTTTTCTTTACTTTCAGTCAGATATTCAAAATCACAGCTTATTTCATGAAGCCATTATGATTAACCTTCGATCATGGATAAGACAATTTCTGTGGATTTCATGATGATAGTTCTTATGTAAATATTGATCGACATTATAAGAGCTTTCTAATGATATATAACAAATCCATACCTGAGCAATCAAAATTTGAGCCTATGGAGCCAGATATGGCCATTATGTTTGTGGCTTTGTCATCCTCCCAATAGCCACTTATGGCGCTGAAACATGGAACCTAACCAAGAGGCAGACCTACAAATTGAGAAGCATGCAACGAGCTCATGAAAGAATTATGCTCTCATCACATGGAGAGATCCCAAAACAGCTAAATATATCCGGGAGAAGGCACGAGTCCAAAACATCATATAATCCATTGAAAAACTCAAATGGCAATGGGCAAGCCATGTCGCAAGAATGGCAGACAGCCAATAGACATCACGACTCACAACATGAATCCCCAGTGATCACATGCATAACCAAGGTCAGCAGAGTATTAAATGGAGAGATGAACAAGACAGATTCAGAAAATACCTTTTAAAAAATACCTTTTTAAAAACATACTAAATTTTCAAAATCCGTTCTTGATTTTTTTTAATGTTTTTTTTTCAAAGTAAACTAGCCCGAATCTATGTCTAAATTGAAAAAACATATTTTTATCAATTACAAGGGAAATTTTGACTGTTATAAATTCAATTAATGTTTCCCATATTCAGCAAGAAATCAATTATGATGCCATTCAATGACAGTAAAAAATACTTAGAGGTATTTCAAATTCAGACATTAAAAATTCTACCAAAATAGTTTTGTCGAATTCATATCTAGAGGGATCTATCAGTTAAATTTGTTCAAGTCAATGAAAACAATGCTTGAGAGAGACCATAAAACAGATTGGTCAAAATATAGTATTAAAAATAACAATGATAAGAATACTTGTTCAAATAATTAATGCTTTGATAACAATATAACATTTCAGAATATTTTACCGTATTGCCACAAGCCAAAAAATGGTCACGCCAATATATTATGAGAAGAACAAACAGGAGAAGATTAGTCTGAACAATTCAAAGAATTGTCATTATACTTGAAGTGTTTGGTTCCAAAATGCGATAAGCACCATTTACAAAAAAAAATTGATTAATTAAATTAAAAATCAAATTCTGGATTTGAATTTTTCATTTCATTTGTAAATTATAGACTGCATATGTATAAAAATATTGTAATGAAATGAAAAATTTTAAATCCAGAATTTGATCTTTAATTGAACACATTAAAATGTCATTAATCATGGTTTGGAACCAAGTTCTGTAATCTATATCAGAACTTCAGACAACATTTGTCAAATCAGAATTAATGCAAAGATTAACTATGAATTCTAAAGATTTAGTGATATTTACAATATAACAATTTGTGTGTCTCTGTCAAAAAATACAATGTTGTTTTATTGCAAGTCAACCATTCACGCAAATTTTGATTCGAATTCCAAGGGAAATCATGAATCGCTATATCCTTATATGCTGTGCTGGGGGTGATCAATCAAAATGTCAGAAAAAAGGGTGATCAATGAAAAAAGGTCTGCATTTTTGAAAAGCAAGCTGGCACAATCTAGGGATCAATTTACCATAAACTAACATTGCATATTGAATCCCCTAAATAAAAACCTATTTTGGAGGGGGATTTTTAAAAAAATTTCCCTACTCATTGAGAGGAGTACGTGTGCAAAATTTCAATTTCTTAATATGAATAGTAAAGACTGGGCAAATTCCAGTGAAGTAGATAGCTAGATATAAATGTCAGAATGTATGAATAACCTAAACTAAGCAAAGGTGATAAAACCGTTCTGTTGTGGGTAGGGGTTATTAGTATTTCCCTAGAACCCTAGCATTGAATATCCCCTGATTAAGTGGACGTAAATCCTGGAGAGTTCTTCCTTAACAGATTTTTGTCATTATTTTCTCCATGATCTTTTCGATATAATCTCTCCAACTTCAAAAACTATTGTGTTAGGTCTATAATTTAAGCTTAGTGGCTCTTATTTGAGGATTTTATTCAGTGGATCTTATTCAATAGCAGATATTAACAAATCTGGTTGTCTTTAAAAAATAATTTGTCAATTTAATTTCAGTTTAAAACTGACTTAAACATATATTTTATTCTATTATCATAAAATTAGCCGAAAGTGGAAAAATTTCAGTTTTTTTAGCTATTTTTGGAAACAGCTATTGCTGAAATAACAATAAAAGGTTCAAGTTTAGTTGACATTATATTGCAAATTAAGCATCTGTATTGCCAGGACAGACATAAATCATGGGTTTAGTTTATATTATACCTGCATTTTACATTGGTCATCCAATTCCCTTGCTTTCCCTATAAAGTTTACTCTTTCAAGAAAAACCCTAAAAAACTTCAGGAAGAAAAGAAAGTCAGGATCAATCAGAACAAATCAAATTACATAAGAAAAACATCTTTTCATGATTTTTAATTTTCAAGATCGATAAACTGAATTCTTACTGAAATGTTTCTTTTGAGAATATTTTTGGAGTCATCTAGAACGATAAGTTTAATGAAGTGAATATCCAATTTTCATGGATAATTTGTCCTTATGACATAGTTATTTTTAAATGGGTTTTAAATGAGTGTACTGATATTTTTAGCCAGAAAGTTAGTTGAAAGTAGAAAAGATTTAGCCAGTTTTAGCAATATTTTGAAGCAGATTGTCCTAAA
This sequence comes from Thysanoteuthis rhombus, assembly GCA_963457665.1. NCBI lineage: Eukaryota > Metazoa > Mollusca > Cephalopoda > Oegopsida > Thysanoteuthidae > Thysanoteuthis > Thysanoteuthis major. Next base: position 5,466,996 of record OY735203.1, on the reverse strand, counting down.
AAAAATCAAATTTGAGTTGGCCACAATGGTCTCACATGATTGATTGTAGGATATCTTGAATCTCAAATATGAGACAAATGCAACTGAGCCAGCATTGGGATGAAGACCTGGAACTTTTTAAACCTACCCTCAAACCAGATACTCTGTTGTTTTTTGGAGTGTAGAATATTTAGAACAGTAGTTGCTTCCATTTCACCCAACATTTGACCAGAGAAGAAAGTGTGAAACGTCTTTATTCAAAGAACATTAAACCAGACATTAAATTATTGAACTAAAGCCAAAGTTTGCACTCTTGATGCCAGTGATTGGCCTCAGTGCAAGACCTGAATAGTAGGCACAGGAAGTGGGTGTGGCTGGGCAATACTGAGTCACTTTAAGTGAGAAAGAGGTAGAGGGAGGAGAGAATTAAGTGTTATGAATAGGAAGTGAAAAAGAGCTAAAGACAAGAGAGAGAGAGAGAGAGAGAGAAAGAGCTGTGACATCTTCTAAGAAGTGAAAAAGACAGGGACAGTATATGAAGCAAAACAAATATTAGAAATTGGGCCAGTTTGTTAAAGGGAAGCCTTTACTACAAGAGAAAGACGAGAAGAAAAAATGAGATGTCAAAAAAGATAGGGATATATATATAGAGAGAGAAGTTCAAGGTAGAGAAAATGGGGAAGAGATGAAAGAGTGAAGAAAGGAAGAGAAATGAGAAAGGTGAATCTAAGAGGTTAATGGCTTCAGAGCTCACTGATCAAATTGAATAAATGACTGGGTTTGCAAAGAAAGTTATTAATTCTTGAAAGCTGTAACTTTTCTAGATGCCAAATGTTGGCATTATGACATTCAGTACGATCCATCAAATAAGTATATGAAAATTTCAAATCAATATGACATTGTTTACGTACTGAGAGAAAAAGGGTGGGTGAGAGAAGAAATTCCTTTAAAAAAAGTGAAAAATATCTGTACCGTTCATAAATGAATCACAATAGCCCACACATGTACCAGAACTAATTCTTTAAGAAAATTATCCAGACTTATCTATAAAAACTTAATCAATTATCTAAAATCAACAAAAAAAAATCTATTATCTGAAAATATCGATCTATCATCTAGATAAAAAAAAATCCTCCCTCTAAAATTATCCAAAAAATAAATCTATCATCTAAAACTAGTTGAAAAAAAAATTGATTATCAAAAATTATCTAAAAAAAGAAAATATTATCTAAAATCATCGAATAATAACGATTATCTAAAATCATCTAAAGAAGTAAATCTATTATCTAAGATTGACCAAATAAATATAGATCTATGATCAAAAATTAGCTGATAAAAATAAAAACTACCATATATCATCGAAAATAGTACCTTGATTATCAAATATTATCTAAAAAGATAAATCTATCATCTGAAACTACCAAAAAAAATAATTGATTATCTAAAATTATCCGAAATATAAATATATTTAAAATTATCTAAAAAAAAATTGTTTATCTAAGCTTCACATTGAAAAATTTATCAAGTATCTAAAATTTATCTAAAAAAATAAATTTATCACTTAAAATCATCTAAAAAAAATAAATCTATTATCTGAAATCATCTTTGAAAAAATCTGTTATCTGAAATGTACAAGATTTGGACACTATTGGTCCAAAAAAACCATAGGGACCCAAAAAATGCAATTTTTTGAAAAACAAAAAAACTTTTTTATATTATGCCCTGTGGTGCACTCTCGCAAATATCCAATGTTGTAGCCCCTAAAAATGTGACCAGGAGCACCCAGGGTCACACACACACACACACACACACACACACATTCTGATTAAAGAGAGAGAAATTTTAGCCCAATTGTTGGGCTAAGGTGATTTGACTTTCAGAAGAGAAGAATCAGGGGCATAAATCTAGATTCGGGGGCCCTTGAGAGGCTTGGCTCCTTGAGGAGTCCCTCCAATATGTAGAGTGATTGGAATTGTCTATTAAAAGACGGACCTTTCACCCATTTATGTTTAAAAAAAAAACAACTTTTTTTTCACACTTTTTTAGTGATCAACACCCAACAAAAGTTGAGACAAGTAACTCATTCAATATCAAGTGTGATTAATTAGACATGCAGAAGGCAAACTGCTATCCATAAAGCTTTTGGTGAGTACCCTCCATCCTGGGTCAGGAGGCTTTTCAAATTTTCCTCAGCCCCACCAGCAAGAAGAGGGGAAGAAAGAGCAAATTAAACTTTATGAAACTATCATGTGACCAACGTCTTTTGGCAGCACGCTTTGTAGATGCGGATAAATTACAAATTTATGAATTGGTGATCAGTGAATAAGTTACTTCTCCAGCCTTTTGTTGGGCAGTGATCACATAAAAGTCCAAATTTTGAAAAAAATGCAGAGAGGGGACCAAAATTCAAAAAGGTGAAGAGAAGAAAAGGGACAGTAAAAAAAGAAACATGCATTCTCTGTCGGAGGTGATCAATTAAAAAATTTGGAAGTTAATTCTCTCACCTTTTGTTGGATCATGAAAAATCAGAATTTTAATGGAACTAGTATGAATGTGGCTAGGCGCAAACTAGGGACTGATTTAACATAAATTTACATATCAAATTGAAACCACTCAAAACCTATTCCAAGCGGGAATTTTGAAAAAAAAGAGAAGTTTCTTGAAGGCACAAAAAGGAGTTAATTTTTTAATTTTCAGCCCTCTAGCTCTATTGATTTGGTTTGTACACATGATTTATACATATTATAGCCAGCCAGCTGGACCAACTAAAAAAAAACAAAAGTTTTGGTTGTCAGTTACTAACTGTGTATCAGACACCGTCACTAAACAATAAACACAGGTTTCTTCAGTGTTCGAATTGGTCCGGCTGGCTAGCCATGTCCGTATGTATCATGTGTACAGGCTACAGTAATCATGTTTAGTAAAAACAATTGTTTTCCTAAGTTATTTGAAAATACCCTCCCAAAATAGATTTTTTAGTGGTTATGTTGGAAGGAGGTCAATTTGCAATGTAAGTTAAATTGGTCCTTTTGTATGAGCCCATACTTGTTTTTAGTGATTATGGCTGAATAAAAGTTGAGAGAAGTAACTTATCCATTGATCATCCCTTTTTACAATTTTTTAATTGATCATACCCAACAGAGTATGTTGCCAAAAGTCTATTGAGTGACCAAACAGACCTGCTGAACACCCATAGCTATCAAGGATTCCAAAGGGTTTTATCTTTTTTGATATGTGCGTGTGTTTGTTAATATGTTCCAGTGCTTCTGACCATATCATTTTATCTGCAGACTTGAAAATTGGAACTCCAGGAGACACCTCCTGAAAACTATCTTTTTTAATTTTGGAGGAAAGAAGCCGTATTCTAACAGGTTTGTTAACAATGTTTCTAGATGTTTTTTTTTACCCTGTTCAACATGTTTTCCAGTGAGAAACACCAGTGATGTCATAAATAGTCTCTTTTTGTTGTTTTCATCACTATATTTTATCCAATGTGCTTTCTGATCTTTCAAAGGCATATTCTCTTCTTTGAAGTTCAACTATTTTCAAGTGTACAAAAGAAAGTAAACTTTTTCACAGTCTATACCAAATTTTTGGAAAAAGTAAACCTTACCTTCATTACTAGATTCCTTTGCTATGAGAGGTACCATGGGGGTACCTCTCTTAACAAGGACAATCATTTCAACAAAATGTTCTATGAAAGAATAGTTGAACAAGTGGACTTTCAATGAATTATTCCAAATAAAATTATCAGACCCTTAAAACATTAATGACAGCCTTGTAAATAATTCATAGTGTAATGATTACTTCCTAAATAATGTATAAAAAGGAATAATCATGTAGGTAATGAAATGAATTAATGAATAATCTTATTATAATTCCACAAATATCCTTCAATCTGTCTGCCTGAAAATAAGTACCTGGATACTACTTATAAATCTAGATAATTATAAATGAAATTGTATTCTTGATAATTCTATGAAATCTTGAATGTTTTCTTTCTTTTCCTGAAATTATTTTGCTAAGAGATTCTCTCTTTGTCAATCATTTAGTGATATTTTGCTATGAGAGGTACCACTGAACAATCTATGATAAAATATTAATGTGGAAAATGTCCACACATTTGAAGATCTTGAGAACCGTGTGAACAGCCTTGATGTAACTTGGTAACCAGTCAGCAGGCTGTGGGATACCATTGCATGAGCTGGCGCACAGTGTAACCAACACATTTAGAGACAGATTGAGCCATCCTTCACACCTTGTGCAGGACTTTGGGCTAAACGATGATACACCTTAGTGTCAGTCCTTTACAGTCCAGTTTGGTTCCCTTCTACCTCTACCCAAAGAAATTTCAAAGCATGGACAAAATTAATCAAAATGAAAAAAAGTAGCTGATGGCAATCGTGAAAGAGTGCTTTGCAGAGTGTTTTGGAAAATGGAAGAAATATCTGTACCTTACATAAATGAATCACTATATCCCACACGTATATAAGAACTGATTATCTGGAAAAAAAAATCTTTTATCTACAATTATTTTTAAAATACCAGAGCACTCTTTTGAAAAAACAGAGAAAGTATCTTTAGATGGTGCCTAATGGTGTACTCATGCAAATTTTCAAGGTTATAACCCCAAAGATATGACCATGTGTGCCTGGAGATAGATGAACAAAGGGAGAAGAATTCATAGCCAATTGGTCAGTCAGACGGGCCATTTTCAGGGCAATGGTCATCCAACATTGGGTTAAGTGTGTGATGTTACTAGGGGAGTAATTTGAAGATGACTAAGGTGCCATTGTCCGAGGTAGTTTTTTTTGTTAATAATAAATGATTGGGTATTTTCTCGACAAATCCCATATAACTGTGATATTTACAAGCTAATATAGCATGTTCAAGTAAACAAGTTTCTCATCTCATCTGCATAAATGGTCTTCTCAGGCCATACTGTAAGCAAAGAGAGTTTAATCAATTATAACAGTTGTTGATGAATAGTCTCCGTTCTGTCTCTTCAGACAATGGAATTTTGACATCAGGGTGAAGCGTATGAAGATCCTGGGATGGCCAGTTGTCAGAATCCCCCTCTTATGCCTTGCTGATGTAGATCAGTGTAAAGCAGATAGCAATACATATACAGCAGGAACTGCCGGAAAGACATCAAATTGGGTATCCAACTGCCTTAGGGTGGGCTTGGCTCTGTGGCTTGGGTATCAGAGTCGTCCTTCTCCTAGACTGGTTGCCGCCCCAAGGTTAGAGACCCCAATCTGCTCTACTATTTAAACCATAGCTGGTGGAGAAGAGATGGATTCTTGCCTTTCTCAAGGGATCAGTGCAAAGGGAACCGAAACAGCTCTGTGTGGTTTTTGAACTCGGTTCTGCAGCTTTAACATTACGCCAATCTCACATCCAGTCGCTGATAAAAAGACGTGTTATAAAACTATGCGAGAAGTCAGCAGAGAAAGAAAAGAGATTTACTTTCAATACGAGAAAACTTTAGAATAAACCAACAACCCCATTCAGAAAGCGCAAGCAGGAATCTTGGATTTTTCTCTCTCTCTTATAAAAATCATTGTAGGATTTTTGTTAGAATTTAATTTCTGTTTCCAATTCATTTTGTTTTGTTCCTTTGTTTCTTTTGAAGGGAAAATCCAATCTGATCAATAAGAAACCATCAACCAAAACTGTCAAAATAGGTTTCTTCAGTTTTGAAATGTGAATGACTCTCTGGCTGGTTATGTATGCAACACAAGTATAGGTGACTCCAATGGAGCTATAGGGATGAATTTTTCAACATTTACTCTTTACTATATCCAGAAAAAACATTTTTTTGGTTTTTCAAGATCCCCTTCTTCTGAATTGGATTTTAGTAGGGGATTCAATTTTCAGTGAAAGTTTATGCCAAATCAATCTCTTAGTTCGTGTCTTTTGTGTTTTGGGCGAAATTCAGACGTTTTTAGTGATCGCCACCCAACAAAAGACCAGGAAAAGTAACTCATTCATTGATCATCCCTTTCTCCAATTTTTTAATTGATTATCCCAAACATGCTATGCTGTCAAAAGATATTGTTCATATAGCAGTTTCTATTGAGTGATTCACCAGACTTGTCATTTTGTTTTTTTTTTTGTTTAGTTTTTTTCTCCATTTTCACCAAATTTTATTTGCTAATTTTGAAAATTTATTACACTCACTTTTTGTTCAAGACTTCTACTTCCAGGGGAAGAAAGAGTGCTCCATACTATCGAGAGGTCTTTAAGAAGAATTTAATCTTTCCAGAAGGGTTTGTACAAGAAAACCTCAATGAAGAAGTGATTGTTTGTTTCCTGACTGTACAAGCTATTATGGTCAGTTTTATCTTCTCTCTTGAATTAAAGGCATCTTTACTTGAAGATCTAATTTTTCAACTGCTGATCCTCTTGGTTAACCATTCTGTGAAAAGTTGTCAATGGAATATTCAAATTTCTTTCTCCAAGATCTTTCTAGATGGTCCTGAAACAATGACCTTCATCATAAAGTAAGAGAATCTTTCTTTTCTTAGAGAGTGACAGTTGCTTACTTCTATTGAAGGTAAGCAAACCTAAAATAAATAGATTAGGTCTTGCACAATCTAATTACATCTAATTCACTAACTGGAAGGGGGTGAATTTCTTGGTTTTCCACTTTTTCCGTAAATATTGAAAATTAAGGTATTTGAAGAATTTTGCAGATTAAAAAAAACAAAGAGAAAAGAATCCTCTAAACTCCTTTCTTGATTAAACACTTTAAAACTGAATCCTGATGAGAAAAATCAGCAATGTTTTCTAGAGGAGAAAATGACCTGAGAGAGAAAAATCAAAGATTCTGCAGGTGTTCAGTTCTTTGTAATAGGAGTGTAGTTCACCTGGAAAGACCAAATCAACCTCTTCTATACAAAAGAATCATTTGTGTCTTGAACTTGTGCACAAATAAAACAAGAGTTTCAATCTTTTTCCATATGTTGTTTTTATAGAGATAGTTCTATACACCTTTGATTGAGCTACAATATTTTGACATTTTTGCTGTGTGACTGTACAAAGTAGAAGAAATTTGTGTTCTCTTTCTTCGTATAAATGATGTTATCTTTGGAAAATTTCTCCCAGCATCTAACAATGAATTATCAACCTACACAGAAATTTACAAAAATATTTCAGTCTTAAATTCATTATCCGTCACTTTTGTTATTATTAAAGATATTTCACTTGGAGCACTGTCTCAATAAGACACTTGGATCAGATTGCAGTTTCAAGTTTCTAAGATAAGATCAAGTATTGAAAAACTCAAAAGTTGGTTTACATAAGTTACTTTTGTTACTGACTCTTTTCTTGTAATGAAATATATTCATTGTATTTCTTCATTTCTTACTTGTTTTCAAATCTGTGTAAAAAATATTTGGAAACAGATTTTACTCTCCAGAAGGTTTTAGTCAGTTTTTAGGATTAGTCATATTTTTGAGTGCACTTCTGAAGAAAGAAGCTCGCAAATTTTTTTGTGATATTTGGAGAAAGTGATCATTGGCATAGTTAACCAATATACTCACACACAAAGAGACATGTAGCTAAGGGAAGGGAGTAGATAGTTCTATTTGAAAATGCCCTGTGGTCCCCTATAGAGACGGGGCCCAAAACTTTTTATAAATAGAAGTACACCTACTGCATTTCTACTGACAATATATGATATCAATTCTCACTGAATGTTTGAGGAGGCCCCTCAAGGAGCCAAGAACCCTGCACCCCCAAAACTCTTGCCACACCTCAGTAAACAATGAATTAGATGAAAAGGCAGGGGGATTAGAATACTGGTCTACATTTGTCATCGTCGTCGTCATCATTATAGCATCTGTCACTGGACATAGACCCTCCCCAAGATTTGCCAGACTCTTTAACGTAGACGTCACAGAGTCACTACTTTATAAAACTTGTCCAGTTTGTCACACCATCTTTTTTTCTGCTAGTTACAGTTTCACATATGATCTTTGAAGATCCACGTTGTGATTAATAATTTCCATTCTTGCTACATGACCAGCCCATTGACATTTGAGTTTCCTAATGGATTCAAAGATATCTGTGACTCCGGTTTTTACTTTAATATACTGTGCTGTCTTGCAATCTCTCCGTGCAATGTTAGGCATAATTCTCTCCTGCGCACATTGCATGGCTCTCAGTTTGAGGGTCAATCTTTTGGTTAGGTTCCATGCTTCAGCTCCATAGGTGACTATCAGGAGGATATATTGGTTGCTAAGCCTTCTTTTTAGGACTAATATGATTTTCTTGTCTTTGAAGGTTGAATTTACTCTATCCAAAGTTTGCCAACCTAGAGTGATTCTTTGCTTGATTTTTTCTTCTTTTGGGGATTTCATGGAAATTCTGTTTTTAGTGGATGTAGTGGTCTACTTTCTTCAGCTCCGTTTTCAATTCCGCTTGTTGTGTCTTTGTCCTGGAGATGTTTGTTTTACGTGATATTTGTTTGCTGAAGTTATTGTACCAATATTGATTAAATAAAAGTAGATATGCAAAGAAATAAAATTGTACAAATCGCGACTTATACTTGATTAGGTGATCTTGCAGTGAGTGTAAAAAGTATCTGATATATTTTAAAAAGTTCATTTCAACATCCTTATACAATTCAAAATTGACAGAAGTTAAACCTAAGATTAAAAAACACAAAAATAGATAAAAACGGGTCTGGTTTGTTACTCAATAGAAACAGTCACGTGACCAATGTGTTTTGGAAACGTGCTGGCTTGTGGGTGATCAATCAAAATATCAGAAAAAAGAGTGATGAACAAATAAGTTGCTTCTCTTGCATTTTGTTGGATAGTGATCACTAAAAAAGTCTGAATTTTCAAAAAAGTAAGCAGTTGTAAACTAAGGGATAATATGCAGTTAGATTTAAGTCTTTTAGCTCCATCGGTGCAGCCAGTCCATGTGATACAAGTGCAGCCAGCCAAAACATGCTGAAAACTGAAGAAACCTTTGATGACAGTTTTGGTTTGTGGTTTCTAAGTTTGAAACAAGATTGAACATTGAAATGTTCTGTACAAGGATAAGAAATCTTTTGACCGAGTTCTGTCAATTTTGAAGGTATACGGGTCTGTTAAAATAAACATTTTGAAATTTTTTAGCACTATCCTCTACATATTCACACATGTATTTACAGACTGATATTGATATTTGCATTATTCGCTATATATGCCGTAGTGTAGAAATAATCAAATGCTTCTTTGCTTAGTGGGAACCATAAACTAAAACTGTCAAAATAGGTTTCTCCAGTTTTCAAGTCGATTCCATGTATGTATCATACATACAGGACTGCGGAGTGGGTCAAAATGGCCCCTAATTTGTTTTTCTACTGTTTTTGGTTTTTAATGCAGACTTTTTTTTTAGGGATTATTACCCGACAAGAGGCAAAGGAAGTAACTTATTCACTGATTGCCCCTTCTTCCAATTTTTAATTGATCACCCCCAACATGGCTCACTGGTAAAAGACACTGGTTACATGATGGTCTCTATTGAGCGGCTAACCAGGCCTGGTATGTTGTTTAATATACTAATAGAATCAGCAACATACACCACAAGTATCTGAAAGTACCTTGTTTGCAGCAACAAATTTTGGAATGTATATTTATCCAACAAAGTTTGAAATATTTCAGAAGTTTTTATTTCAAAAAACAAGAATTTTTAAAACTTTTCCACCTGAAAAGGTTTCAAAGGGAAAACAACAAAAATTGTGATTCATCTGTGTCCGTACCAAGTAATCCTTCTTCTGTTGATATGAAAGATTAAAAAAAGGTCTGGTTAGTCATTCTGGTGAAACCATCTTGTGACCAACATCTTTTCACAGCATTATGTGTTAGGGTGATCAATAGAAAAATTGGAAAAAGGGTAGATCAATGAATGAGTTACTTCTTTCAATTCTCACGGGGGGGGGGAAATAATGGACCAATTTAGCATGAGCTTGCGTAGTAAGCTAATTTTGAGGGGGATTCAAGTGATGAAAGAAACGTTTTTTTCAAGGTATTGCCTAAAGAATAAATGAGTTTTTTGTTCAAATTTTCAGCCATCTAGCCCCATTGATGCAGCCTGTAGATAGATAACCAACAAAAATTTCTTGAAAACTGAAGAAACCTTTGTTGATTTTGGTGACAGACTAGGTTTACGGTTTCCAATAAATACTTATCCTCTGATACTTTTCCTCGAAAAAAAGCTCATGAAATTCGCAACATTAAAACATATTTAGACTATCTTCCTCTCTCTGTTATCAAATCACCATAGCCCCACAAATGACCCTACCAGCCAGCCAGCCAAGAAGGCTACAGATTCTTCTCTCTTTGCCTTTCTGAGTCTATTTATCTATGTGTGTGCGTATGTGTGTGTGTGTGTGTGTGTGTGTCTAGTTATTTATGCGTATCTATATGTGTGTGTGTGTGTGTGTGTGTGTGTGTGCATAGTCCAGGTCACATTATTAGGGCTATAACCTTGAAAATATGCACAAGTACACAAATAAAAATCACCCAAGAGCTTTTTGGGGTCTGTTTGGTCATTACTGGATCAACAATGCCAAAATCTTGAGTTGGTATTTTTTTTAAAGATGATTTTAAGGAAAGATCCACCTTTTATAGATTATTAGTATTAGTACAGACTCAGGTTGAGGCAATTCATTCATGCAAAGTACAGATATTTAGACTCACATGCTTCCTTTATCATAGCACGCATTTTCTCGGTCATTCAAAGGATATGATTTTATTTGTTTCATCATTGGTTCAATTCCTCTCTGTCTCTTTTAGGAGGAAATTTCTAAAACTTTTGAGAAAATTATATATATATATATATATATATATATATATATATATATATGTATATATATATATATATATATGTCGATGAAAGTGACAATTGGAAAGTGAAGAGAAAAAAATTAAAAGAAAAGCAGGTGTTACATCTCAAATATTTTTCCAGTTCCCATGACACTTCATATACAACACAGGGAGGAAAGCATATAATATTCACAATACTGACACCAAGCAAGACAAAAAGAATAACACCACCACTAGACATATCACATTACCCACTAACACAACCACCATCCACCTCAGCTCCAACCTGAGCAAGCTGGAAATGTACAATGCCACCAACACCACAACAACCATCAAGAATTTTGTAAACAGACCCTCACCACCAGGAGTTTGTGTTTATGCAATTCTGCGCAAGGACTGTGACAAGATCTATGTTGAGTGACATCAAGACTCCTCATGGAAATAATGAATGAACATGAGAGAGCCCTAAAATTGGATGATAATACAAAAGACCAGGTCAAACATAGAAACATACACAACCAAAATTCCAACTTTCACAAAGCCCATCTCATAAAAAATATTCATGACTCTTTGACTTTCCAAAGTATCAAAGCAACCCTATATCCTAATGTGACGTGATTACACAAAGGAATGGACATCTCCTGATTGCAAACCCTTTGAATGCTTTGATTTTGAAAAGGAATCACATAAATACAATACATTAACAGAGAATATGACAATAGCCAATTGTCCATTTAAGAAATAGTATCAGCACAAAGATACCACCCCTTAGAGAGGAAAAAAAGTCTCACCCAGCAATAACCAAAATGATCAAAAACAACACACCCTACTTCCACCCTCCCTCACATATGTCGAAACTTATCCATTAAATGCTAGACATCATCCTTCATCCTGAAAAAACACCCAAAAGTCCCACAGTCAAACTTTTCCTGAGAACTGACCATGTTTATTCTGACCACTTCCCGTCACAGCCCCTCTCTATCAAAGACAAGCTTGATACTAACTCAAATACAGATTTAAACACACCCAGACCCCTCCTCTCATAGATCTTTCTTATTTCAGACCAAATTTGACTCTCACCTACACAGATACAAACCTCCTCTTCAACTCATACTAAACAACCCACAACAGAGATATATTCTCATTTCTTTCCTCAATCTCAAACATGTCAACAGCATACAATTTTTTGTACGAGTTTCTCTGAAAAAGATGGATGGCAACCATGAAAATGCATTGAAACATGCCCATGAAAATAAATGAGAATTTCCAAGATGCAAAGATATAGTCAACCCCAGCCAAAAAAAATATCCTGAATAGAGATCTAAATCAAACATAAACATTCACTTGAAAAAGCCAAACAGGATAGATGTGTTTATGTAGTGAATCCTTTACTTCATCATAATTTAACCTCTAACTAAACTTGGTGTTTAATGTTGAAAGTATCAAGCACTTTATGAAATTAACCCATAATACATCAGATATTGTATTGTATCATAACACATCATATTGTATCCCTGATTTGTATTATATATATATATATATGTATATATATATATATATATATATATATATATATATATATATATATATATATGCATACATATGTATATATACAGTTGTATCCCATTTACCAAAGACAATCCTTTCCACAAAACATCTTGAAAAATTATTAAATGATTAATTAAACCTCTGTGATTTCAGTAATTTGTTCCAAATTAAAGTACTGGATCCCTAAAAGCTTAATAATAACCTTCTAGATAATGAATAATGTAAGAATTGCTTTTTACATAATCTTTATACTCAAACAAATATGCACATAATGTAATGAATAAATAATCTTATTATAATTCACCAAATATCCTTCCATCAGTCTATCCGAAAATAAGCCCCAAGATACTAGATATAAATATGGATAATTATGAATTGAATCTAGATTATTCTGGATAATTTATGAAATTTTGTAGTTTTTTTTAACTCACAAACTGAAAATATTTCCATTTTGGGGCGTTGGAAGCAGCATCGAGATCTCTCGTTGAGTGAAATTCGGTTAATAGAGTCTTCTGCTATAATAAGTACCCCTATATACAAATTTTTGGTATCTGCAAAGAGGAGGAAACATCTGGAAAATCTATGACCTACAGACATTGCTCCTATCTTAACACCACTCTGCACATCGCATGGAAAACCTTGGTTCAAAGGGTAAGTTGGCATTAAGCTCCCTACACCTCACCTAAAACACAATTGTGTAGACACATGGGTAATTCACACAAAGGCTCTAATGACATTGGACCTGTAGAGACATACATATCTCCTCCCAGATCCTGTAGCCAAGCTACTGTCATATG